>JAUCMX010000015.1:9739689-10282189 GCA_033459395.1 Hemibagrus guttatus
TTAAAATAACAATAATAATAAAATGCTGTAAAAACATTTGGATAAATAATCAAGAAAGAGCTCATTAGGAACCAACAGCATTTCTAACTACTATTATAATGCATCCATCAAAGCGGCTGCTGCTGCCCCATTAAGCTTAGAACCGAGTCTAAGGACACAGCCATTTTCTTTTACCATCACTCCAGTGTGCAATGTGTGCGCTCTCCTCAGTTAATGCTTACTCTCGCAAGTTCATGTTAAATTGAGTGCCTCATCTTCATTGCTGGCTGTAAGGCCATTGATTTGGCCCTTTTAATCAATTCATTCAATTAGTCATACATTCGTCTATTTGCATGCACTGCCATTCTCCTTGTGTCTCCTTGTGGGTCTCTGGAGATTACTGGCGAAATCATCTAACTCCTGCTGTGAGAAGCAGTGGGAATGATAAACAAAAGTCTATTAAATTGTGTGCTGCTGTTGAAAGATCATATGGAAATGAACTAATGTGGCTATAAAGGCAAGCTTTAATACTATTAGATCACAGTACGGTTTATATCAATATATCAATATATAAATATATATATATATATATTGTTATTAAATTAGGTACCATGTGATGTAAAGATTAGAATGCATCATTACAGATTACAGTGATAAAGTATTCATGGCGATTTAATGTGAAAAATAGACAGAGCGATAGAAACACCCGTGTAGATTATACCTAGATATAATAGTGATCTTGTGTGAATCGATTTATATGTGAAATGCAATAATTGTGAAAAACACATTTATTATTGTGCCTTCTTTTACACACAAAAAGTCGGAATGATGAATGAGTTAGCATAGCATCAGTGAAATGCTCTTTCTTCACCTATTTGCTCAGGATTGGGCTTGATATGTGTAATGTCCTTTGTTTTATGGAGACATCGGTGTGTCTCGAACAAAGCGCTAGAGAGAAGAGAGCACATGTGTATGTATGTGTGTGTGTGTGTGTGTGTGTGTGTGTGTGTATGGGAGGTTGCACATTACGTATTCAGCCAACATATCTGAAGCCCATTTAATCAAGCTGTGATGAGGAAAGATGCAGAAAGGATGAGATCGCCCTTCACACTGATAGGGTCTGGCCAGGGCAAGCATCGAGCCAGCCGAGGTCTAAGCAGGCAGACAAGGCAAGGCTGAATTTATGGAAATATATTCCGCTCTCCTCCTCTTTCTCATTCCTCCCACTTCAGATGCGTCCCTCTGGTGGAATGTACAATGACGGGCCGTTGTTTTAATCTTGGAGGTAGAATACACTGCATGATCTCACACGCATGTATATGAATCTTTCCCTGCATATGGAAGTATGCATTCACGTGTGTTCGCACCTCTTGACTCGTGACGCCCCAAACGTCTACGATTAGCGAGTTTCACACATCAACCCCATTGCGCTACTCGGGGAAGTGAAGGTAGTTGAATAATAGGCTTCTGTTGTGAGACTGGAAGGAATTTTGATGGAATGTAACAAGTGAATGTGACATCTTTTGGCTGTTCTCTAGCTGTCATTTAATGGCTGAGCTCTTGTTTTTTTTTTTTTTTTTTTTTTGTAACCAGCCTTTCTCACAGGTGAAGACAAAATATGGTCCAGTGAAGCGTCCGTCATAGCCCTTGTTTACTTCACGTGTGCCATGCATACATGCGTTGGTTTTGTCATTTATTGTCTGCTACCATACTATCATATCATCTCCATTTAAATAAATAGAAAAATAATTTTTTTCCAGTGTTTGTTGGATAATTGCTTCAAGGAGGCTGATGCGTGTACAATACCTACATGCAGTGGAGTGCGTTTTTATAGAAAAGGAATCAACAACAGGCTGCTGTGATGCAAAATGACACAAAACTGAGTTACTGTTTCCCCTCCAAAGCTGAATATTTTTCTATAACAGCAAATCATTAAGTGCTTTATTCATCTTATACTACAGCTACAATTTTTTTTAATATATCTTTTTTTTTAACCGTTTAGAAGAAGAAAAAAAGAAGAATTATTTAGAGATACATTTTAATGTAACTAATTTTTTTAATGTAATATTGCTTAGTTCCTGTTATCACTTACATAACAGCAGCTGCTTTAAATGTAACTAATAACAAACCATGCAGAAGTCCTGAAGACTTTCCTATGGCAGAAAAAATACAAAGTCTTATTACAGTCTTGACACTGAAGATTCCTTCCATATATGTTAAAAAACAAAACAAAAAAAACCCCATCTCTTTACACACAGTTTTCATCATATCAACTAAACATTTTTCTTCGATAAAATAACAGCATGCTTAAAAAAAATCTGTTTATTATTAGGTTTAGATGATGTGGCTTGTAAACCATACGAATCTCTTTGAATAAGAATTAACGAGCGTGTTATTACAAACCTGTGATTTTAATTACAGCTGGCACTATGGTCAGAGCTGCTGCTGGAGAAAATGAATCAACATCTGAAAGATTCACAGTGCTGTAGTATAAAGCAAAAATAAATAAATAAAAATAAATCATTGCAATATTCGAAGATATTTTCGAAAGAGAAGAGAAATGCTAAACAGTGAGGAGAGTAGAAACAACTAAGGTTTCAAGGTTGTTTCATGAGTCACGACTTAAAATAAAGGGGGAGAAAAGGACAGGGATCCTAGGATGACTCGATCCCCATTTTCTCAGGATTTGGTCATGTTTGAATGCTTATAACCTCTACATTGATTGAGCAGCAGTAGTAATATATTCAGATACAGTTACAGTTTGTGTGTGTGTGTGTGTGTGTGTGTGTGTGTGTGTTTCAAATGCATGTCTGGTTGTTATGCTCACCGACTGTTCTGAAGTTAGCATAGCACTCCTAGCACCCAGACCGGTAATTAGCAAATCACAAGGTAAACTAAGCACAGTTCATCACCACAGGGTCGCCATTTTCATTCAATTACACCCGAATTTGCAAAATTATTTACATAATCTTTTCGATGTAAAATCGGGTTTGGACTTCATTCACTGTCTTAGACAGTCAAATAAATGTACAGTTAATAATTGGGCAAAGAAGATGGAATGACCTGGCCTCTGAGACTTTGAAGGGCAGCCAGCCAGAGAGAGAGAGAGAGAGAGAGAGAGAGAGAGAGAGAGAGAGAGAGAGAGATGTGGGATACTCTCCTCCATTATTCATTAGGACTTGTTAAGCGTCTCAGGCGGCTAAGGTGGATCTCTGCATTATTATGATTCTGCTTTGCCGGCTCCAATAAGACCTCTAACTCCTGCAAGCAGAAGGCCTGTCATCCCCCGTTGACTTTAATTATAATTTCTATTCCCTTGGCTTTCCTCTGCTCTGTGGTTTTCAATCATCACACGCACACACACGCGCACGCACGCCCGCACGCCCACGCACGCAGACGCTCTGTCCTCTGGTGAGATAATAAATAAAGGCACCGCCCCTGCATTGCCATATAGCAACTATAAAGCTCACGCTACTAATTGCATCCACAGCACGGCACACCCTGTGCTTTCCACTCACTTTAATACGCACAGCGGGAAGGGGAGGGGGGACTTTTGTGTCCCGTGGCATACTGCATTTCAGTGCAAACACCGAGTTAATTTAATGAGTTAATAAATGTCGATTTAATAGTTCTGTTGTAAAATTCTAGCCAAATTTTTACACAAGTAAAAAAGAGCGTGTTGTGTGTGCGTTTTTTCTTCCTAACGTAGAGAAAGTTATAAGGAACAACAGCACAAACTGGTGGTTCACTTTTGTTATTACATATTGTCCCCTTCCAGCTTCATTAGTGTCAGCTTGATTCTTAGTCTGAGTTTAAGGTCATGCAGGTTTTGTAAATTGCAATGTAAAGGTACACTCAACAAAACAAACAAACAAAAAAAAACTGGACTAAGCTGAGAATGTAAAGTCATTGCACCTTTTTTTTTTTTGGACCTGTAGATGGACCAGCATGGATATCATACCTCATCCTTGCTTCCTTCAGTCTATAATCTCAGATGTGTATTGTTTTTGCTTCACCCCGTCTATCTATATTTGCATCTCCACCTGGATTTCTGTAAAGCTGCTTCATGACAAAACTTCTATTGTTAAAAGTGTGATACAAATAAAATTCACCTTTTAACTACAAAGTGTTCCTTTAAAGCTTTACTCTGAAAAACTGGCTATGTTTCTTGTATGTAGCTTAAATCATTTTTAAACCTACGTTATATCTGCACTTCCATGTGACACAGACATATTAAAGGTACAAAACATGGACCCTTGAGGGCAACATCCCTTTTTTCTCTGTCTGTTTCTCTGAAATACTGTGAATTAAAGACAGCAATAGGCTTCAAAGTAAAATGGAAGACATTTAACATGGAAAACAACAACAACAACAACAAAATACCCAGCTTAAACGAAAAATCATCTGTTTCTATACAAACTCTTTCTGGTTTCTGAAGTTTAGTTAGGACACCAGCTGTTCTCTTCTAACCATATGGAGAGTTTAATTAACATGTATCTCTCTAAATTTATTTAAATCCCTCTAAAGAGTTGTTGAATTATTTATAGAGTGCATAATTTATTCTACATCAAATTTATTTATTTATTTATTTATTTATTTTGTGTTTGCGAATCCTGAGTGTGTGTGTGTGTGTGTTTGTTTGTGTGTGTGTGTGTGTGTGTGTGTGTGTGTGTGTGTCTGTTTGTGCGTGCGTGTGTATGTGTGTGTGTGTGTGTGTGTGTGTGTGTATGTGTGAGATATTTGTAGAAGTGTGCACTGCATGTGTTTGTTGAGAAAAGTGAGAACACTAAGGTGTATAATTCATTGTAAGTAAGTGATTTTTTTAATATGAAACATTGCCTTGGGTAATACAATTAAAAGCCAGGGTACCCTTTTTAAATTGTTTTTGTTCTTGGCTATACCTTTAGGAACCAAAAGCTTTGTAGCCTAAAAGTACCTCACAGGAGGGGTGAGTAAATAACATTTGGTACCTACTCAAATAATTATAGAATATTTATGTGACACCACTAGGGGGTGTTCAAAACCTCCTTAACACACAGGGGACGCCATTTAACGTGCACATTTCCTCAGGTCTTTAAAGCAACAGATTTTTATTATTCAGGTAAATCATGCGCATCTGAAAGCTGGTAATTCAAAAAAAATGTGTATTGTAATATATAATAGAATTAAAAATAATCTGATCCCGTATGATGAACAATAACGGGCAATACTATGAAAACTATTCTTTTCTTTCTTTTTTTATTATTATTATTATTTTTTTTTTAAAGAAATAAGCATTTAAAAGATGGTCAGTAATGTCCTCTATTTCTGTAATAATTCATCATAATAAGAGTGATGTTTCTTGCAACATCCATCGAGTCAGTTTTTTACAGCAGTAAATGAACACATTGTAAGGCAATCATCGGCGTCCAAACACTTTTTAAGTAGTCAATTAGTACCACAGCATTACCTGTTTAAGTGTTAATTATTGGGGGTAATTTCAATTCAACACAGTGACTCGAATCTTTTGATTCTTTTCACCAAAAGATTCGTTCAGATACGTTCACTGAATCTTTCACTGATTCGTTAAGTGACTCTTGTTCTTGTTATAAAATGTGCATGTCTACAAATGTCTTGAAAAATGGTGTTTCATTTTTTAAACTTTGTTCACCTCAAATATTTTCCGACATTTTATGATGAGTTTGAAAGAAAAAAAAAAGTCAATTATCAAATGATCAACTTTCAGTCAGCGTGATCTTCATTGTAAAAGCTCATTATCCATCATTATATATTCATAACTTGAAATTCTACTTCACGCAGAGATATAAAACTTTCATATAAAAGTATGAGGTTTATTCTTTAGGAAGGTCTAAATGCAGATATTCTCCTTCACAGCCTGCTCACTAAAAGTTGCTAAAGTTTTATACGGTTTAAGACAAAAAAAATATCAGTCAGTACCTTGAAGTGAACGAGAATGATTCATTCACTTAAAAGATTCATTAAAAAAAAGAATCATTCATGAATGAAACCAATGCAACTGAAGTCCATGATAAATCACAGATTATCCTTATTCTTTTGCCAATAAACTAGTATTAGATAAAAAAAATTCTTTAAAAGCCTATAAAGATAAGAGTTTTTTTTATTATGAGTTTTGTCTTTTTTATTGCTATATTTTTACGTGAGCTATTTTCATGATAAAGCAACGCTAAATGCCTAAAAACCTTATTATTATGCCCTATCACAAGATGCAGCATGCACAATATCAGCTTTATTGGAAAAACTGGTAGAAACCATCTGAATGTTATAGCAATACTTAAAATGAATTAAACTGATGTTCTCTGATAAATCGTTTTAATGATGAGTCAAACTGGTTTAGAAGATATAGTTGGTATAGTCAGAATGGGACACACCCCCATGACTCACTGGTCAGTGTAAGCTAAATAGTTTGGCATATCCAGTGTAATTATACATATTATACAAAGCCTGAAAACTTTGGAGAAGGTGAATGCTGGAGGTTTTGTAGATAGTGAGGGAATTAAAGAATTAAAGTTTGGGTTGTGCAATTTAGAAAAAATGTTTATTGTTTCAAGAGGACTTTTAGTTTAGATTGAGCCATGCAATGTGGTGACTTTTGTCTTTACATAGTGTGTTTTGTGGGGTATAAGTATAAAACAGCTCTGTCCTAAAAAAAAAAACAAAAACAGGGTGTCGGGGTCCCTAATTACAAAGTGGTATAGTTTTTAAACTGTATTTCAAATAATGCCTCAGAAACATGGCCCATATTTAGAGAAAATATTTTGCTCCACAAAGTTTTGGTTATGAATTATTTACACACACATATAATATAGGTATTTTAATATAATTTTCACTTGACGTTTTTCCACTAGGTTTTCTGTAGAACTTCTCAATGCCATTTTTCAAGCACAAGTTCTTTCCCTGGTTTAGCATAACTTCTTGTTCTTCCTGTTAGCAGTAGCTCTACTGAAGTGCCACCAGGATTTAATAGTCATTCTGAGAAGTGTGGAGGTAAAGCAAGTGCGTCACGCACAGTTTAACGAGATCTTCTGTCATCCTGTCACCCGTGAGAGTGCATCTTGTGTCGACGCAGTCATGTGTCATCGTGTTTGCAATCTCTCCTGTTCACTCGCACCTCTCAGATCTTCCAGCATGAGAAGCCTCCATCTGTCCTAGAGTGCACTATTCTGTAAACAGAACCAAGCTTACTCACTGGTTCTCTAAATGTTTGCATGCTTAAATGCTGACGGGGTAAAGTTGGCGTAAACAGGAAACATGCACTTGAGAGATTGGAGTTGACAAAAGGCCGTCCCTTTTAAGGGCCTTCGTATAATTATGATAAAAACAGTGATTCAATCTGACAAAGTGTGTTTAAACCTCTCTCAGCAGAGAGCTGCGTTTTACATGTGAACAAAATAACAGGAACACAGGAGCCAGGACTGCATGAGCAGAAGCGAGGGCTCTGGGCCTCCATGTGTGGGTGTTATTTATTTGGTTAGTGATGCAGTACAAAAGCTAATAACCCCAAAACAACACTCTCTACCCCAATGGCCAAAAACATCCACCATGCTCACTTACAACCATCTGGGGCTAACACCTGCTCACGCTCTCGTTCGTTTATCAACAGAGCATCATCCTCCCACCTCCTGTGTATTTTAAGAGAGAACAAGAGGTTGTTTGGTGAGTGTTCAAAGCCAAGCGCAAAGAGAGGAACCATCTTTATTTCATTAGGCATATAGAGTTACACAATTCACTTGATGTGAAGCTTGAAAGTGAACAATCAATTAGAGCAATAAGTAAGTAAAACACAACACAACAAGGCAGGAAAATAATCCATGATAATGTGGTGTGATGCAATCTGATGCAAAGCAGACTTATTATTACCACCACTTTCAAATAGCAGCGTGTCGTGAAGCGGTGTTCTGCAAATTTATTCAAAAACATCACGTCATTCTGGTTTAATCTGTTTATAGTTATGATTCATGTTGTGGAGTATCAGCAAAACAAGTTAGTTCCTTTCATCACTTAAGTCATAGCAGCTGTAAATAATTGTTCTTCACTGTCTATGGAATAAAAGAGTGTCAAAAACATGTGTGTATCAAAAGCATGGGTGCAACTATAAACAACTAAAAATGCTGAGTATAATCCTGTTTTTGTGAGAATTCAATTTCAAAATCTACAGTCACAATAGAATCTTCTATCGCCTATTCTACTAGTCCTTGTCTTTCTGAAATTCAACCACATTTATTAGTCCCATAAACTAATGATTAATGACAAATCTAAAAGAGAGAAGAATTAAAAACCTTACCTGAGACAGTGTTCAAGAACTTCCTTGCTTATTCATTTATCTTTCACTCGTCTATTAATGCCTGCGATTTTGCTGACATCTTTTGAGTTGTACTCTTAGACAAGGCTTGTGGTGGTAAAACTATATTTTTGTGCGTGTGTAAACTAAACCAGTTGTAAATTTTGTAGTCAATGTCTTACAAACAAAGCAAATGTCGTATCTGTGTCTACCGTGATTGTCGATTTTGGAATCAAACAAACCCTCACAAAAACAGCTTTTTTATTTACTCATATGCGTTTTTCTGACAATCTTTTTATTCCACAGCTTTCCCCCTCTCTCACTCTCTATTTTTTGGATTTTTTCACTTCCCACCTACCAGCCAGTGTTCCCATATCATATGAAAGCTAGCAACCAGAGAAGGAGAAGTCGTTAGACTGTTAGTCTGTTTTCCCAGAGACACATAAAGCCAAGCACTTCTTTTCAAACTGCTGCTCCTGCTGCATCACAGGGCAGTGTAATTTACTCAGAAGAAAGTGCTAGCTGCCCTCTTCTGCATACATAACCTCACAGACAACCTGTGATTGGCTGTTGAGATTTGATTGACAGGTTGATAGAAGGAGTCTGCCATTCCTTTACCCAGAGAGCAGAGTGCTTCAAACTCACAATCTCTTGTCGATGAGGCAGATGTTTTTCTGTATTTCTCTATTAAAGTAAAACAAAAAAATGTAGCTTGATAGAATAAAACAAAAATAAAAGGATTCAACTGCATTGTTGTGTGACATTAAAATCTTATGTTAATATTCATATTCTATACATTTTCCCAATACAGACCTAGAAGACTGTTTTGCAAGTTGTATAACTGTATACCTGATAAATAAAAATCTTGAATCTTGCAATCACAGACCTGAAAAAACTATTTTTATGGTACTGTACTTCAGATTTGGAAGCTGTTTGAATGCTGCATTCTCTGCTATGAATAATAATAATAATAATAATAATAATAATAATAATAATAATAATAATAATAATAATAATAACACCATTCATAATCCATAAATGACTCTAGCAGGTAAGTCTAGCAAGACCAGAAATAAACAGCAGTTTCTGTCTATGTAAACTCGTAATGTGGGTCATATTTTTAAACTTAACTCCTTCCTACTAATCACTACTACCAAACTGACTCTGTATTTACCCCCAGATGTAGAAGTGTGTTAACAGCTTGAGCTATAGTCATGGCATGTCTACTCAAGGTTACACATGTCCAATTACACTGTTCATTAAACTCAATCTCCTGCCTAATTGCCCCATCACCTCTAACGTCTTTTATTGCTCTATAATGTAAATCCTAATCAGTGCTACACAATAAAGATGCTCCGGAAACCTTCTTTATTGTTTGAAATGCACAGCAAACAACTGTATACAAAAACTTTTTGTCATGCAGAGATGACAAGTTTTAAATGTTTATTTAAATAATTTTAAATAAGAGCAAATAGATCCATGGGGAAAGGAAAAATCCACAGTGAATGATTTGGATATTAATATGTATAAATAACGTGATTATAATATGTAATTAGATTTCATTTCTTCTAAGATTTATTTTGTAATGACCTACAATGCCACTTGACTCAATTGAATAAAATTTTATGTATAGCACCTTTAGCAATTTCTATACTGTAAATATATAAATATAAGGTATAATTATTTTTAATATATTCCTATGAGCAAGCCAGAGGTGACGGTGCAGAGGAAAAACTCCCTGAGATGATATGAAGAGAAACCAGACTCAAAAGGAAACCCATCCTCATCTGGGTGACACCAGAGAGTGTGATTATAAATCATTTCCTTTTAATAACTATGCAATTTATAGATTCTTTCTAGTTTGAAGATTATGTTATGTTGAAATGATCAGATGTCCACTGATGGAGACTTGTGTGCAAAACTGTTGCAGTCCAAAGCCAGATCCATTGCATCTAAATGGAACTATTCACAGTAATCTCATGTATCTCCAGGCGGTATATGTGGAGGCATCAGCTGCAGCGAACAGCCTCCATGTGATGAGACTCCAAACAGAAGTAGGGCATCAGGGTGGATCAGGCATGTCCGTACAGCAGAAGGGGTCAGGATCACTGAAAAAACAAAACAAAATATAAATAAACAAACAAACAAACAAACAAATAAATAAATAAATAGACAGACAAATAATTACACAAACAAACAAACAAACAAACAAATAAATAAATAAAGTGACAAGACTACTAGATCCATGAACAGTAACAGTTGAGAGAGAGAGAGAGAGATAGAGAGAGAGAGAGAGAGAGAGAGAGAGAGAGAGAGAGAGAGAGAGAGAGAGAGATTATTAGGTATGCTTATTATCATGTAGCAAGACCAGCTATGTCCGCATAACTAAAAAGGGGAGCCAGAGGTGACACAGACATGAGGGCCTCCAGGGAAATAAAGCATCCGGCCACTCAACCACCATCAAACCTGACCACCTGCTACCTAAGTAGAGTGATGCAGCAGCACTTTAGTAATTCCATCTGTCCAGCTCTTTCACTTCCTCATGTGCATTCTCCACTAACACAGATATCATTCCAAAGCTATTTTTCTCTCTCTAACTAGCCGAACTGAGTCTTTGCTGTTAGTCGGCAAAAACATGCCATGTAAATGCATTGCATTCTGGAACTTTCTGTCAAACTCTTAGACACTACCACTACATTAGATATCACATCAATGTAACATTAATCGCTGATTTTTGAGAAAAAAGCTTTTTTTTTTAAGCTAATATCCCCATGACATCAAAGCAACTGCTACCTTTTTTTTTTTTTTTTTTTTTTTTTTTTACAAGAAAAAAGGAAATACAGCACAGACCAACAAATTAGTGAAGCACATCTCAAACATTTCAATGTAAATATGTGGGTGGAGATTTCCTTTAATGCACAGTGCTAGAGTGCTCCTGGATCTTATATATAGTCCTTATATGTGGTCCTTTTGACCAGAAAGTTTTTCATTTGAACCCCAGAAAGAACTGACATGCCCAGATCGGATTCTGATCTAGATAAATGCTGATAAATCTGATAAATGTCCTTATTGCAAAACGGCTTTACAAAACAACTTGAAGGCTTTTGATGGAAGGTCGTGCTATTCTCCACTCGCTCCTCAGCGTGGGCAGTGTTTTAAACAATCTCTATCTGAAGCCGAAGCCAAGCTGACAAGTTACTCCGATGTTTACTACAGCGTGTTTATGAGATGAGATGAGCTGAGCTTTCTTTTCTCTTTTCTCCCATTTTCACTCTGACCTTTTCAAAGTTTGTTGAGATCAGAGCTTAAACAGACTCCACTAGATGGCAACAGTGTTACAATGTTTTTTTTGTTTTTTTGTTTTTTTTAAGAGCACATTATTACCCCTGACTGAAACATTCTGGCTTTGTATACAATATACCGATAATTCAGTTGTCTTGAGACCTCCCTAACATACCCGTGAGTGGGGTTTATAAGTGATAAGTTGCTGTAATTTACGAAACAGCACTTTGCTTGCTTTGAGGCTGTTTACAACCGCAAAATTAAGCGTGAAAGATTGTCTTTTTTTTTTGTTCCTACCTACACATAAGCAAAGCACCCTTTCAATAAGCCAGTGAACATTTATTATATCTTTTCATCATTTTTTCAGCTCAGTGTGGCTTTTCAGTTCACCGGATGAGTTTATTTAATTTATTTAAGTCACATAGAAGGAGAGAGAGAGATGGTGTGTGTGTGTGTGTGTGTGGGGGGGGATTATTATTTTACCCTCTATTCACTAGCTGAATAAATAAAACCAGGGCAATTATTTGTGCCTGCAAGCTCTCTGAGATTTGCAACAGCACTTAATCATAAAGGTATGGATTTTTGGATTCGGCGACTTTTCACTCGAACCTTTATGTGGATATGACAGATGCACATACTTATGTTCAAGAAGCAATGAAAAGAATTAACAGTGAATTGAAAGTATGTAAGGACAAAAGAGCATGGCCTGTTCCCACAGGTCTGTATGTGTATCAAGCTTTTTTTCATTTACTCTAGACTGAAAAAATGTTTTTGATAATACAGCTAAACCATGCCCAATGCCTATGTCTATGATTCAATTGATATTTAGCCCTTGAACTTTTAAAAATCTAACAATTTTTTAACCATTTCATTTTTTTCAGTGAAAACATATTTCACAATTCAAAGATATCAAGACCCCCCCTCTCTCTCTTTTGCAAGATCTGTGTTATCGCATCATTTGATGCCTATAACACATGTCCTGCACATTTCTTTCTGTTTTTTTTTAATGACTGAATACAAGTGTCTTATAACTGTCTTATATTTACAACCAAAGCATCCTCACTTGCACTCTACAGTACTGTATACCGGTTTGCACCCATGCACTGTGTGTGGAATTGGGTGATTGTACTCCCTAGTTCTTTGTTATATATGTAGCTCTGCATCTTGACGTAGCACCATGGTCCTGGAGGAGCATTGTTTCATTTTACTATGTACTGCATCAGCTATATATTTTTCAAATGACATTAAAAGCTTCTTGACTAGACTTGACACAAGAATTTCATTGTATATAGATGCATAAAGCACATGGTAGAAGTGGGTATAGAGCTGGGAAAAGCACTAACGTGCAAGGACAGAGGGTTTTCCAGAGGCAGGGTTGGAAATCTGTAACCTACAGAGCCCATATATGTCAGTAGAGCTTTCCACAAAATATGAACTGACTTTATTTTATTGAAAAAAACCCCGAACCTTTCAACAAATCCATCCAATGTCAGAGTGTTCCTCCTCTTTACTCTCTCTCACATGTACAGTATACAGTACAATAGCAGTGCTGATGCAGGAAACTCTTGGGGAACTTATGGAGGCAGGAAGCTCTTAGGGGACTTATGAAAGGTGATTGATGCATTCCTGGCTCTGCTATGTGTTTAGTTAGTATGAAACACAATGATATCTCTGAACAACTGGCACTTTATGAGAGGTAGTGAAGCAAAAGATTAAACGACCAAGGCATGCGGAATTCAGGCAAGAGGCCCAACCTTCCTTAAAACAAATATTTTTATCAGGAAGTGATTAAAGAGGATCCCTTGAACTGAACTGAAACTGAAAAATGTTTTTTTTTTAGATTTAAAAGATGCACATGCTGAGTCCAAGGAATGAAGGGATGTATTGGGCAATGCTGAGAGAGATTATCTGAGCATGTGTGTGTGTGTGTGTGTGTGTCGTGTTTAGCATGACTACTCATTTTCTCACTCTCTCACCACCCAGCTTGCAGCTGTCTCATGGATCCACTTGTTTCTATGCCATCGTTACACCCACAGACCTTTTTTTCCCCTAAGTGAAACAGCAGCATCAAATCAGATAAACACATCCACTTCAATAGGCTTAGATGTATATAACTGTCCTAAAGAGCCTCAGAATCCTAGTGTGTTAGAGGTCAGAGTTCAGCAGCGGGAAATATTGATTGATTTAAAATCAATCAGGTTTTAAAAACATCCCTTGCATTATCAACGGAAAGAGACACTCATTTGTGTAGAAGACTGCACAAAAAAATTGCACACTTCTATCTCTTGTCTGTCTCTCATAGACTCGCATGCTGCTTGTTTATCCATTCAGATACCACTCTCATGTCCTGTTTACCAAACCAGCCCTGGATTTGCCTCTTTCCTTCTTCTTTTATTCCCAAGGCACCTGCATCCATCTCATTCTCATTCACTGGCAATGTTTGCCTGAGGATAGAAAAGACAAGACATTAATATGGATGACATGTTATAGCTTTTGCTCCATGCAAGATTTACGCCTTTTTTTTTTTTTCACTAAGAACTAAGTGCTAGTTTTCAGAGTTAGCATGATAATTATTTGGATTCAAATGAACTATTGACTGTGCAGATTTGTGTGGAACCTTCATTTCATCAAACATATGATGATGTTAACAACAAGAACAACCCAAAGCTATTTTCAAACCACACTGATCCAGCTGATGGATTGATTGAACAGGCCACATACTGCATGCTGACTCTGACAAATATTGGAATAATGTGTAATTGGTTAGATGTGAAGCCCAAAGTGAACATTTGATCCAAAATCTTGGAACTCCCTGGATTTATGTAGCAAAAAAAGCAAAATGTTTGGTTTTCATTTAATGTAACAAAAAAAAATCTATTCAAATCCAGAAATTCCCTGTAATTTTGCAGAAAAAAAAAAAAAAGGAAAATTCAAACATATTTAAAGATGTTAGATTTATTCCAGGGGCTATAAAAAATATGTAATCTCGTTTACTTGGTTTATATGGTGAATCATATGTACGGAATATTTAGACATGAAGCCCACATCCTTACAAAATCCAGGAATTCCCTGGAATTATGTTCCCAAAAAAAGCAAAATGTAGCAAAAAAAGACATGTTAAGAACAGTATCCTATAATTTCCTTCATTGTAGCTAAAAAAACTTTCAATCCATCCAAAATCCAGACAATTCCTGGAATTTTGTAGCAAGAAATAAAAAGGAAAATGCAAACATATTAAATATGTTTATTAGATTTATTTCAAGGTCTGTGAAAATGTTGTTTTTACTCTTGTTTAATGGATTTTAAAAGGTGAATCAAGGTCGAGACATTTCTCACGCTTCTGCTTTCTAGTATTTACGGAATAATATGGCTTAGTTAGATGTGAAGCACAAAGCTCCATATCCATAAAAAATCCAGGAGTTCCTTGGAATTATGTATCAAAAAAAGGATAATGCAAACATATTACATATGTTAGGTTTAAACTTGTTTAATGGGTTTATAAGAAGAATCAAGGTCCAGACATTTCTCACACTTGGACTTTCTTGTATTTCCGGAATAACGTGGATCACATGAAGAAAAAGAAAGAAAACATCCTTCAATTCAAAATCCAGAAATTCCCCAGAATTATGTAAGAAACAAAAGGCAAACATAGTACATAAGTTTGGTTTATTTCTGAGGCTGTAAAACATATTTTGTCTAGTTTAAATGTTTTACACAGTGAATGTTGATTCTCATCATTTGAAAACTATATTTAGTTAACATTGTTTCTTAAAAGTTGAACTCTTTTCACTATGGTCAGCTCCAGACGTTAACTTCCTGTCGCTTGAAGCGGTGTCTTCACTGACATTTGCAGTATTGAAATATAAATTGTAGGTTTCATCTGCATATAAAAGTTTTCCGAGCTGCCTGGCGCCATCCTTGATTTCTCTCTGTAATTTTCTCGCAGTCTGTTGAAAGATGTATCGCGCTCTTGTGCAGACTAATATAAGTTTTATAGCTCGGTATTATGGAAGCATAAAACATCGAGCGAAAATGCAAATCAGTTGAGGGCAGCCGCAGTAATAAGAAGCTTCGGGGTAACAAGAAAGTAGCACTTATAAAGAATTATAATGTGTAACGTTTGATTTAGGTGGCCATGAATAGTAATGCAGGCTAATGAATTCATGCAAATGGCATCGTCGCTAACACGAGCAAAATGGATTATACAGTGAGTTTTAGGATGAGGTCAATGGGAACATTTAATTAAGCTTAATGTTAACTCGAGTTCCTTTTACAATACTGACTATAAAATGCGTAATTAATATTTTAGCCTAGATTGGTCCTGATTGGTTGCAGTGCTGTAAAGGAAGAGACCTGCTATACTTCGGGGGGAGAAGGAAGGAAGTGAATGGAAATGTGTTATATATATATTTTTTAACTTTCCTAATCATCATCATTATCATCATCATCATAAAATAAATAAATAAATAGATAAATAAATAAATAAATAAATAAATAGATAGATAAATAAATAAATAAATAAGTAGATAAATAAAAAAAATAAATAAACAAACAAACAAATAAATAAATAAATAATAAAAAAAAATTGAATAAAAAAAAAAAAAACCCACCATAAATACTTATTATACAATCATGGTGGTGGGCACTGTATGCAGTGTTTTGGAGAATTTTCTGGAATATTGTGAGAACAAAACCATCCTCTTTCTTTCCCTCTTACTGAGTCTTCCCTGTTTGCATAGTTGGAAACTCCAGCACGTTTTCCAGTATCGACATGGTGTGTCACCATGTGCAGAATGGCAGCAAATGTGCTACATTTTTTTTCATGTCCAGGCCCAACTGTAGCTGTGCAGAGACATTTACACACCGCGGGCCATTCTCTTGTTTTGTCTTCTTCATGCAATGGGGAAAGGATTGAAGCATGAAATGCCTGAAGCCTGTCAATAGCTTTTAGTGCAACCCAGGGTGTGGGATTCAGCTGAGTTTTTAATGGCCAAGTGCTTTAATGCTCCAAAACCACCAGTTACAGCAGCAGAGGCTACTACATAAAAATATTATCTGTAGTATGCTTCCAAAAAATAGCTCTTTTCAGAGATATGGATCTATTCATGGAAGTAGGTTGAAAACAAGATATGCTGCATACATACTCAAACACACACACACACACACACACACACACACACACACACACACACACACACACACACACACTCATTACTGGCCACTTTAATAGGAACATCGATCACCCTTTTCCAATCAGCCAATCACATGGCAGCAATGCAATACATAATATTATGCAAATACTTCATTTAATCATCCCATTTAATAGAAATTAATAGAAATCCTTTAAATTTCTTGCACAACAGCACAAAATGGTGCTAAAGATAATTTAAAAAACAATCCAGCCCTCCAGTTTCCTTTGGGAAAGGGGGACAGTCTGGTCAAGATAAAAGGTAAAGCAAATAACAACTCTTCGCAACCGTACTGAGCTGAAAAGCATCTAAGAATTCAGCAAGATGAATTTTGAAGGAAAACACCAGAAGATCATGTTGAGATCTACTCCTGTCAGTCAAGCACAGGAATCTGAGGCTACAGTGTATTTTAGCAAACAGACAGTTCACGATGGAATATTCCAGAATACAGCTGCCCGACTCGTATTTGTGCGATTTGCAAAATCCTTTTGGCTAGTAGAGTCAGTGCATCCCTTCACGAGTAAGCTGTCCAAGTCTTTTTTCTAAACACAGTAATTTACCAGAAATGTGTGGGCTTTGTGCCAGCCTTTATATATTTATACAGGAATGGAATCAGAAGGACTGGATACAAGATAAAAAAACAAACAAACACAAAAAAGCACAATTACTCATCTGGATGCTGTAGATTTGGATCTAAGAACTACTGCTGTAATCATAAAGACTCTTATTGACAATATGCTTCTACTGAACAAAATGTCAAAACACTTTAAAGCTTACTTTACTCATCTATACCAGTATATTATAATAGTTTTGAGGAATTTATTGATTTATTTTTCCATGATTTTTGATGAAATTATAGATATTTAAATCTTTAATGAAGTCAGTATGATTTCTTTTGCTTACTCTGGTCTGTCCTGTATGTGAGTCTGTCCTTTCCACATACACCTCAGTATAAAAGTCGACTGTTCAACTTTTTTTGGTTTAAACCCAGGCTGTGTTTGTGCATGAAATAAACTCTTTCTTGGATTATATCTTAGCCTCTTGATTCTTCAGTTCTCTTGCTTCTGCTCAGTGTTTTGATCATCCAGAATGATTTGCAACACTTTCATTTTCTCATATGGGGTCTAGATTGATGTAAACCTCTCTGTGACTTTGGGTCTGCTGTTAAATGTAGCATACAAATACATTTAGATTGAAAAGGCTTGTCATCCTCAGATGGCTTCTGGAGAACATCTTTTTTGCCACATAACCTAGATTTGTAAACAGAACACAAGGAATGGATCATAAGGCCATTATTTGTCTCTGTTATTAAAGGGCTTGCTGCTCTTAAAGCCAGAGCTTTGGACTCTTTCAGAGATTTCAAAAGTATAACCTGTTTAGCTGCTTAGTTATTTTCACACAAGACTGATTAAAAATAAATAAATTCTACAAATCGTTTTACTCAAATGTTGCCATTTCACAGTGTGTAATTAATGCACCTTTTGTAATACATTAAACAATTTTCCACCAAATCTGCTATTTCCTGAATACGTCACTTACATTAATAATTAAGAAAAAATGTCTGATCTCAGGACACTCTTGAGTGAGGTGATAGTTAAATGATGCAGTGTAAACATTTCGGTGGCTTTTATCCACATATTCAATGATAATATGCGACATTTTAGAGATTTTGAAGGAAATAAAAGAATAAATAAAATCTAATAAAAGCACCAGGTATCAAAATAAATGGCTTTGAGAAACCTTTAGAGAGTTTAAAGAAAAAAAGGCATTTTTTATTTGTCCTCCAGTCAAAGTGACTGTTATTGTATTATTATCTAAAAAAAAAAAAAGAAAGTTATTTGCTCCCAGCTAGACAGTATCTTTGCACCTTGAACTCCTGGGAGGTATTAAAGCCCTTTACCTTCAGTGAAGGAGCTGCATTTGACGTCAGCCCTTGTCGTGTTGCTGCGCAGAGTAAGGTGACGTGAGTAGACTGCAGATGCAGGTCTCTTGCTCTTTTCCCCTGCTGGCCAATCACAGGCAAACTTTGGGGGTCTGTATCCGGCAAGACTGCTGTGTGAACAGCATAGCAATCAGCCTGCCATTGACTGTGAGGAATATGAATGAAGGTCGAGTGTCAGTCACTTGTTGGTGCACCTGAACTCACACACCACACCGCTCTACCCTGGATGTGTAATGTAATGAAGACCAGATTCCTGCTTTCAAAATATCACTCAAGCATATCCTGCTGAGATTTTTACTTACCCCGCTCCAAATAATCCCCCTGGGGCACCTCATTGAGCAGGTGTCATTTTCATCTCATTGATCAGTAACACACCGTTTGCAAGAAAATGCCGTCGTGGCATTTGTGGGGTTGTAATAAGAGCTCTTCAGCTGATTATGAAGTGCAGCACATACTGAAATAGAGCACATCTGTGTGATTAGCCAGCTGCCCAAACAAAAAACAAAAAGTTTTTTGCTCTCTTACGAATGCAGAGCACAGAGAGAGCTTTTTCATTTAGTGATGTGTACCTGACTTCCTCTGACTTGCTCTAAAGGCAAGCTGACCTGCAGCACCACAGAACAAAGGAAAATAAAATATGAGCCAAGAAAGTGGAGGACTAGAAGGATTACACATTAAAAAAACATTCACTGTGTGCCAGTGTGGCTCTAATTGCTGTGAAATCATGTCAGGTGTGTTCACAGTTTGGCAGGCTACTTGTAAATTCTAGTTAGTTAAGCTTCATGTTAATCAACAACAAGCTTCAGTGGGAAAATGACAATCAAATCGAAGAAGGACTTTGACCTTTTCACATGAAGGATTTGTATTTTTTGCTGTTTTTTATTGGTTGGTTGGTTAGTGTGAGATGTGAGGTAATGATTCAAACATGCACAGTTGACTGTTTGTGGTAATATTTCTCATGAGTTCTTTTTTCATAGGTGAAAGGAATTAGTTGGATTGTTGATCTACGAGAAGATCATCTGATGGACATTAGATGATCAAGATCATTTTAAACCTGAAACAGTATATAGACAATCTGATAATTCCATATAATGATCAACACATGCTGTCTGACTATGTGATGGTGATGGCAATGATGAAGAGCAGAGACAGAAATCAATCCCCCAGTTCTGAAGGTACAAGTCAACTAAGCCACAGTGCGACCCATTAATGATGAAGGTGATGATGATTATGATGATGATGATGATGGTGTTGGTGGTGTTGGTGTGTTGGTGATGGTGATGGTGGTGATGGTGGTGGTGGTGGTGTTGCTGCTGCTGATGATGATGGTGGTGGTGTCTGTGATGGTGGTGGTGTTGGTGACGATGATGATGTTGGTGATGATGGTAGTGTTGGTGTCAATGATGGTGATGATGGTGGTGGTAGTGGTGGTGTTAGTGATGATGATGATGATGGTGGTGGTGGTGATGGTGATGATGGTGATGGTGATGATGGTGGTTGTGATAGTGATGATGATGATGATGATGATGATGTGGTGGTGGCGGTGGTGGTGGTGATGGTGATGATGATGGTGGTGGTGTTGGTGATGATGGTGGTAGTGGTGGTGATAGTGAAGAGGATGAGGATGATGATGATGATGGTGGTGTTGGTGATGGTGATTGTGATTGATCATGACTGTTTGTGGTAATATTTCTCATGAATTCTTTTTTCATAGAAGAAAGAAATTAGTTGGATTGTTGAACTACATGAAAATGATCTTATCGACAATAAAGATCACTTTTAACCTGAAAAAGTATATATATATATATATATATATATATATATATATATATATATATATATATATATATATATAAAAGACTGTTAATCTGATAATTCCATATAATGATCAACACATGCTGTCTGACTACGTGATGATGATGACTCTATATATATATATATATATATATATATATATATATATGCTGTCTTAAATATGTATTGCTTTGTACTTTTAGTCTCTCATTCACTAAAGTCGCAATCAACCAGCTGTAGTGCTGCAGGTATAAAGGAGGCACTTTATATCAGTGCATGCTTGCACACACGTATTTTGGCAGCGTTGTCTGTTTGAACGTGACAGTGCACATGGCCTGTGAAACAAATTCCTGTAGTCCAGTCACTGTATCCTTCCCTTGAGAACCGGTTTAGAGGACAATAGTGAGACTGTGTGACCTAAATTTACACATTTTACACGACAAAGGACGGCTTTGGGGGAAGTACTTCTGATTATACATATCCGATTCTATTTTTGCCATGTGAGAATTTTCAAAAAGGAACTTTTATCTTTAAACTGGTTGCCAGGGTTCCTTGAGAAAACCAAAATCTTTGTTCAATGACCTCCATCATCCGAGCAGGTTAACACAACGAACAAAAACAGATCTTAATATAATGACAGAGATATGATACACATTTAGGTAAGGTTCTGGTTCTAGGGACCTGTTTTTACAAAGAATTAAATGTATGACATCTGTAAGTATTGCAAAAGGTAAAGACCCTCTGATGTCATCACCTGGACTCTGAAGACCAAAAAACATGAAGGCAGAACTTTACATCGCCTTTGAGCGCTGGGATAAAAATAAATTAGTGCAGCACTTAAGGCATGGAAAGTGTGTTAAACCAAAGGATACCCATGAGCTTAACATTGTCTGCCTTCCAAACTTCAGTTATTTGCATGTGTTTAAGTCCCGGAAACCATTTCAAATGCAGGTCACATCAATGTCCTCTCTTCATTTAGCACTGTAGTGCTTTAAAGAAGTTTACAGTCTGTGGAGCAGTTAGTTACTGACTTAGCTGTTCTTTAATAAATAAAAGAAAAAAAATATTATAATTATAATAATTCAGTTGTGGTTGTGACAGTATGATGGTATAAATATATGGGTTCTAGTTAATTAGTAAGTAGTTTGTTATTATACTTAAACCTTAAGGAAAATGTAAGGGTTTTTATACTAATTGTTTTAATAAAAATGAAAAAAAACAAACAAACAAACAGATACTTTCACTTAGTCACATTGACATTAAAAAAAATTTACCTCTTAGATTTCACACATCTGTGCATTTAAAATGTACCAAGGAATAATATGCAGCAATCAATGATGGTGTGATGTAATATTGATTATTTTCTTATACAGTACACATCGACACATCCCAAAGTGCTTTATTCAGTATTTTTTGTGACTGTTTTTTTCTCAAAATGTGCAAATTTTTCAAATGTCAAAAATTTTCTTTTAAAATCCTAGCAGTGAAGATCTTTACATTGTGTGAAGACAAATTTTGCTGATTGTGTGTTGTGATGATGTGTCTGCCCAAAATTGCAGAAAATCTGTGCTAATTGTTATTCAGGATCCTCTGAATATTGTGCAGTTTGTGGTGATTTCTGTAAAATCTTTCTATTGGTGAGGTTTTACTATAGAAAACTGTAGACACATGAGTATTAATTTAATATAAACCTGTGATTTGACGTAGTATTCATACTTTTGTAATATTTTGTAACCAGACGGTTACACTACCCATCAACCTCAGCACATCACATCATCACTGTCACTCGCATCACTATTTAACTTCTGTTTAATTGTCAAGCTTTGTTTTTTCCACACTTCATGTTTATGATTCTTCTTGTTGTCCCGACTCCCAGCATGAACTGTGGCCTACAAATGAGCTGTTCACCTGCACTTGTATCTGTCTCAGCCTTCTATCTCATATTTTTTCTTCAGTTAATACATTGTCTCCATGTCACCTCGTATTCATGACCTATACAGTATGTAGATAAAAAATGTGCAAATAAATCAGAGACCATACACAAAAACACAAAATCTAATAATCATATTCAAGTTCAATGTAGAAGCTCCAAGCTGATTAAAAGTCTTTCTTGCTGTGATTCACCAAAAGTGTGATATTGGAAGCCATTTCATCCCCCAAAACAACTACACATTTTGTGTTTAACAGTGTTTACATTAAGGCTATACTCTCTATACTCGTGCTTATCACAGTAGCAGCACATTCAGCAGGGTGAGATTTCCTGTCAGCGGTGTCAGGCTTTTCCGCAGGCTTATCGAATGTGTTTAATTAGAGCCGGCGAATGTGGATCACACCCTCTGAAAGCTTTAGCAGTAAGGGACTGCTTGGAAAGCCTGACACCCGTTCGTAGCTCAATGTTTAAATCCGATCTCAGATCAGCTGTAATGGTGGAGAGTGAAGGCGCTGGACTTTGTCTCAGAATGTCCCGGTGTTGATGGATGATGCTTTGCTCCACAGGGACCTGCTGTGGGTGTTGGCAGCCTTTCACAGTATTGTTCTCTGAGCTGCGATCTCTCCGGTAGGAAGACCCCCCCAAACACCCCCCAGCCCCCAAACACACACACTATTCCCAGTGCTTTCCATCAGGATACAAACCCCCACCACCCCCCATTCCTACCCACGTCCTCTGCAATCCACACCCCATTCACTGGTTTCACAGAACTTCCTTTGCAACAGTCTTAAAACTTTCCAGATTTACCAGATGGTTTATTTGCTTACACTTGCAAAAATCAAACTATCAAGGTGAATTGCAGTGTGTAAATATATTGTGGTTTGTTTAGCATATTCAGGTACTGTGCAGATTAAACAACCCACACCTTTAATTTAATTTAATTCATCCAATTTTGTATTTAACAACACTTATGTGAAGCTATATATAAACATTCAGGATATAAAGTATACATTACATTTATGGCAGACACCCTTATCCAGAGCAATTTACATTTTTATTTCATTTTATACAACTGAGTAAGTAAAAGGTTAAGGGCCATGCTCAGGGGCCCAGCAGTGTTGGATTTGGACTCGCAACCTTCCAATCAATAATCCAACGCCTTAACCACTAAGCTACCACTTTCCACATTTTAAATTTTATACATTTAAAATATAACTTTATTTATCTTTTTCTTGAATTATGACTCAAGACCTAGAAAGAAATCCAGTGACAATTAAACCAACAAAAAACAAAATCCATTTGTACTTTTTCTTCTTCTTCTTCTTCTTCTTCTTCTTCTTCTTCTTCTTTCTTTCTTTTTTTCACCTGTAGGCTAATGATTAAACTGTGAAATGGACCATTGTATGCTGAGGCTAGCAAACAGAGCTGGGTAGGAGTGATGAGGAGCACGTTTTGTGGAGGAAACTGGATAAACAAAGTCAGTGACTGTAGAATTTATTGCCGTAGGAGCTGAGCACACTGTAGACTGAACAATTAGGGATGCAAGAATGACACAAATGACAGTGCAGACAACATTGACATTGTACTTTGGACACAGTATAGGACACAGGTTTTTCTTAAAATTTTCAGTGAGAATTGGTTATATTATCTGAGCATCTGTGTAGAATCTGCCATTGGCTAATACTCAGAGAGCACTAACATAATTACCATAAAGGAAAAAAATCCTTTCTTAAAAAAATACCTCTTTATATCATTCAGTTTTAACATATAATTTGAACTGAACAGGGAATGATGGTGTTCTGCCTCCAGGAGGCAACATTCCTTCTTTTATATTTTTTTGTTTTATTTTGTATACGTACTTGCTAGAGCACATTTTCATTCTGTCTCTCAAAGTGCAGTCCAGGAAGCATAGCCAGGATGTCTGGGGTTTTTATTAAAACATTTTGTTGCATTAATGAAAATGACAGCGTACTATTATTATCGGATCTACTGTACATTTCTTTCACTGAGTACTTATAATTATTAGGTTGCTTGGATAGTCATGGTTTAGGCCTACAAAATCTATTTATTTATTTATTAAATAATAACCTTAATATTTGAATAGGTGGGTAATATTCATACAAAAAGTCAATATTCAGTCTATCCTAAGGGTGTATGTGGTTTAGTTTGTTTAAAGGAATCCCAGCTACAGAAAGTTTGACCAGTCCAGGCACACAGTAATAATGAGCACTCCAAAAAGAGGCCCTGGTTATCAGGATGGTTATCAGAATTAAGACCAAGAGATGGTAAAAGCTAATCTCTTATTATCATATCCTGTTTCTACCCAGTCTGGGCTTAAAGGCTCGTTGGGAAAATACACTTCTCTGCATGCGAGGCACTTCTGTGACGTCTATAAACAGGGAAGGAGAGAGTGGAGGCCCTGGTGGTTGAGAGATAAGATGTTAGAAATTGCAGCTTGACACGAGATTTCAAAAACGTTGGTTTTGCTAGTCATTGTGTATGAAAAAAAATATGGATGAGATATCAAAGAAAAATCAGCTTCTTTTTGATATCGAAATGTATCTATAGTTAATATAATAAACGCTGAATTTTCTAGAATATTGACTATACTGGATATGATGCAGGAAGACAGTGTGGATGAGATGCCAGGGGATGATGAACTCGATGGACAATGTCCATATTTTAAAGCATTATACAAAAAAGAATTGTATTGAATTGAATTAAGGAGTCTACATTGCCAGCACCAATTTGTTTTGCTAGCTAGAGGTAAAAATGCATGACAAGCTGCATTTTTTTCACATGAACAGTAACAGAATTGATAACAGGAATAATAATACACAAAAAACTCTAAATGTAAATGGTTAGTTTTGTAATTCATTAATAAATCTATGCTCGGATAAGAGGAATAAAACACTTCAGCACATGGTGCTACACGAAAATGATCCTTTAATAGGCCTTTGCTTTGTGTCAGCACCAGCTAACACCTCAGATCTCTGTGGTTTAGATGACAGAGACTTGCTCTAGCACAGAGACACACACACTAATAGGTTGTGTGGCATACAGTTGTATTTAGCAAGACACAGTGACAGGTGAAAATACGTTCTAACACATACTGTAAGAATTTGATTTTCAAATTCAGAAAAAAAGTGTGGTTGATTCTCAAGAAAGACATGAAACCAACATGACAACGAGTGAATGACTCAGAAGAGCAAACACTTTCCAGGGCTTTCCACACATCTGCAAGCCTGTGCAAAGGAGTGCTAAAGAATTCACGGAAACTCCTCACTTCTTTTATTTTTTTTTTAGCATTTGCTTCTATGGTTGAAGTGCATCTGCAAAAGAGATTGTGCTTTGTGTTTGTCTTGTCAGAAGGTGGAACACTGATTTCATTCTGGACAGAAAGTTGGTGAAGTTCACTCGTTGGCTTGTGCTCAAAAAAATAATCATTTCTTTTAACTGGCCCATGCTGCGGTTTCCTCTTTTTGTAAGAAGCATCTTCTATCCAAAGAAAACAAACCTTGAGAAATAGCCAGGGATGTGACCCTTAAGGTGTCGAGCGAGAGAGGTGTGTGGTTTCAGGCTATCGTTTGTTTAGGATGTGGCTTCCTTTACACACGCACACAAAAGCAATTTTCACCTTCATCTGCTTGCTGGAAGGGGAAAGGCACACCTTAATCTGACATTCCGTTGCAGTAAGTCAACGCTGCTGAGGTGAGAAAATGAGAAGGCAAGCAGCAGGCCACAGGAAGTAGCACCACAGCTAAAATGTATCCACCCAACACTGTGATGAATGCCACACACTCCACCCTATCCTCATCTGGCCAAGTACTTTCACACATATACAAAGAAATGCTGACTCTTGTTAGGTGGTTATATAATTATCAGATCAATCCACTTTGGAATGTGCAGAGCTTCCCGCCGTTATCGCTAGCGTCTTTTGAACGTACACTTCGAATAGCGGCAAAAGTTGCCATGGCAACAGAGAGGACCGAGGAGAAAGAGATCGCAGTGGAGCACAATGTCATTAGTCTAATGGGAAACACAAACCTTTTACAGCTTTGCGGAAAATAGTAAATATTTAGAAGAAAACTCTTCTCTTTTTAATATTTGAAGTGAACCGTGCCAGGAAAAGTATTTTATGTTTCTTTCTTGCACAGTGTGCACATTGAGGTCGTAGAATTGCAGATTGTGATCTATACAATAACATTTACAATTAATTTCTGTTCAATTATTTCACTTATTTATAAAGTACACAACATTGCATTGAATGTTCTGTTATAGGAAGATATTTAATAACAGGGCAGTGTGATGCTACCCACAGCATTTTCCACAGAGTTTTATTCCACTACTACCACACCGACCAACAGTTTTTGTATTAATTAAAAAAAAGGGTTGCACTTTTATCCGTTTATAGTTGCTCTTAATGTTAATGCAATGACTGTAACAAAATTCTGACACTGGAGACTCCTTCCAAAAATCCATCAAGATCCTTAAAACAATTATACATTCTGATGTTTTTAATCACTTTACATGTATCATCTGCCATGTACAGTATGTCTCTGTGTAAGTTGTTACTATTGAACATCCATCCATTTTTTGTCCCATTTATCCTACACAGGGTCCCAGGGAACCTATAATCTGTACTAGGGGACTCAGGGTACAAGGTGAAGAAGAATCCTTTATTTTTGTCACAAATACATGACAGTACAGTGGAACTCTTTCTTTGCATATCCCAGCTTTGGAAGTTGGGGTCAGAGCACAGGGTCAGCTATGATACAGCAGCCCTAGCCTAAGTGTAAGTGTCTTGGTTAGGACCCTGCAGTGGCAGCTTGGTGGTACTGGGGCTTGAACGCCGACCTTCCGTACAACAACCCAAAGCCTTAACCACTCGAGCTACAGAGGACACCCTGGATTGTGTGCCAACTCAACACAGGGCACACACACACCAATTCACACACTATGGGTAATTTAGAGATGCCAATCAGCCTACAGTCCATGTCTTTGAACTAGGAGTGGAAACCGGAGTACTGCAGGAAACCCTTGAAGTCAGAGCTGAAAATAAATCTAAATAATCTTTCTGACCAATCAGAATTGCTCATTAGACAACTCAGTGTGGTGATATACCACCAAATAGTGTTTCTATCCACCTGCTGTCAATTTACAATATTAGAGCAAACCTTCTCCTACATGCCATTATTAAGTTTGCATCCACTGCGAACCCCTCTGTCAAAGTGGAAATGAATGATGAGAGCGCAGTAGAGCATAACAGTGAAAACATCCATCACATCATGTCTCCTTTTCCTTTCCTTATACAGGCTGATGAAATCAATCATATCACAATAAACTTGACTGGAAATAAATTTCTGACAAAATAACCTCCCTGCTTCATAGTACCTATACAGATTCTCCCTGTTCTTTACTGAACATGCTTTATTCTTTAATAGATGGTTTAATGGCAACGATCCCGATTCTCAATTAGTTATCTGGGACATGTGCCTCGTGCCATGTTGATTCATGGTGCAGAACTAATAGGCAAAAACCTTGAAGTGCCCCAGGACTGAACCTCTTCTCAAGCTCTATTCAGTCTACACACCTCCAGGGATAGCAGGTCTTAGCAAATTTTCCAGCCCAACAATATCTCCAAAAAAGATATACTAGTCCAAAATGTTCATACATTGCAAAACACACATTTCTAATGCACAGTATCTGCAATATGCTTGTTAATTATCTCCCAGTAAGGTCATTATGCACTTTTTTATTCTCCTAACCCCAATCTTTGCAAGATTTCCTTCCATATTTAGACCTGGCATTCTGACATAGTATTACAGAGTGAAAAAGCAACTCCATAGTTGCCCACCATCCACAGAATTGCTTCCACCACCCACAACTTATCCCAATTTGGTGTAAAAACTATAACCCTGGCAACCCTACAAACCTCTATTTTTTGGTGTTGAAAGAGAGCTATGAATAATAATGCAGTGTACATTCTGAATCATAAATCACTTTCAGAAGAATACTTTATAGGATTTATAAATTCCCCTTACCACAGTATTTCCCCAAGCACACAGAAGTGCTGTAAATGTCAGTTGGCATATTTAAGACTGCATGCAGAACAAGCAGAATGATAATAATCGCATGAAAGATTGATTCAGACTTTAAGAGGTTTACCCTGGATATTATGATCAAATGATTATTAATCACCCAATCAGTATTTTTCACAATGATGAGTCACACAGAGATGCTTGAATAAGCTATACTGCACCAGTAATGCAATAAAGTCAAAGATGAAATCATCTCCTGAATAAAAAATTATTGTGCAAAGAGGGATTCACATTTGGAACCCATATATCAGGTTTATTCCACAGATAAACTGTCTGTAAAGTTTGTGCAAATGTTTTAAGAACAGATTCTTGAGTAACATGGATTTCACAGCATATCAGAATCTCAATAATCGGATATTTTTTTGCTGTTTTGTTGCCAGTTTAAAGGCTTAGTTCCAAATTACACACTGGCATAAGACTGCATTGCTGTCACCGTGCCCATCAATTCTAAAATCCTATCCAAGTTACTATAAGGAGCAAAGTTTCTTTCTCTCCTGTGCTTATCATAACCATCACATTATTCCATCACATTTTCACTCCAGTATATTTGAGATATGTTGTTAAATCTATATAATTCTATTAGAATCTTTCAGAAATTCGTCAAAGAAAAGGTTGCTGAAAAGAGATTCTATTGTATCAAATATTAGATATTTCTTCCATTTTTTGTGAATTATTAATGAACTCTATGCAGTTAAGTTCAATACCAGCATTGCTACACAAAAACACAGCCATCTCACAGATGTAATCAAATAGTAGATATTGAAAGAAAGATATAGGCATTTTGGAATATGATTAAATTTTTTATCTATGTGACATGTTTCCAATCTTTAACTGTCCATTTTCTATGAATCCGTACCCAGTACACCCTCACATTTCTACCCCTGGCTGATGGGCTTTTCTTCTCACCATGGTTGTAAAAAGTGAGAGTGCCACCATGGTTATGTGAGTTTTTCTAGAGCTTCTGTCAAACAGCTTCTGTCTTCTCCACTGATCTCTTTAATCAAACAGCCATTTCTTGTGGCAGGACACTGGTGGCTAAATGTTAAGGCACAGGGTTTCACAGTGATCAGGAGTTCAACCCCCAGCCACAAGTTGGGCCCTTGAATAAGGCCCTAAACCCTCTATGCTCCAGTCTGAGGTCATGGCTGACCCTGTGCTCTGTCCCCAACTTCCTACCAAACTGGGATGTTTAATGTATCTGTTGTGCATAAGATTTCCAGTCCAACTTGCAACAACAACTATGCCAAGTCATTTCACACTTTTTCCTCACACGTTTGACGTGAACATTAACTACAGCTATATATGCACAAATCTATGTACTGTGCTCCTTTCATGTGATTGGCTGATTTTATGAATGAGCATGTGTACAGCTGTTCCTAATAAAATGACTGGTGAATAGAGGGTTTATTGTCACTATAATCCATGTATGTCTATGTATAAAATATATTGTCAATATATTATACAATCCAGTACACTAAGTGGTAATATAATGTTATATTTCTTTTCCTTGAACACTTATTTAAATTTTGCTCACGTATCCAAGTCAGAAGTGTGATATGACTTAAAACTGCTTGATTGCTTTTTTCATTGGTAAGAGTGAGAGTTTCTATTCGTGGATGTTCTCTATCAACTTCCACTGCAGCCAGACATATCCTCAGCATAACCATTAGTATGTGATGTTATTTTGCTGCCTACATCAAAGACGTTCTCACACTCTTTGGCTGAAACAGGCACGAAATATAGAGTTGGAAGTTGAAAGTGCGACTTGAATCACCACTCCCATTTTCTGGCATTGAAACGCTTCTGTAATTCCGATAACAACTGATTTTAGATCTCTGTATATAAGTGATGCAGCCTGTAGACTTTTATCTCAGTCATGCTTATCTCTCACTTCCTGTTTAACCCAGGCTTAGATGCAATTTTCTGATTTCTGCTTGGGTGAAACAGAAAATAAGCAAGCTGACAGGAAGAAAAGCCAAAAAAGACAAAACCAAAATCTGATTGAACTTGATATGTAATGTAAACAAAACCCTAATATGGTGCAAAACAATCAAACTTTAAATATATCTTGCAGTGCTTTTATCAAACTGTCAACAGCAAGATTCACCCAAAGGCTACTCCAGAGGACAAGATGCTAATTGTAGCCTTGTTTTAAAGCCTATCATTAGTCAAATGCTACCCAATAATCACACTCCTTTTCATCCTTGAACTTCCTGTGATAAAGCCCATATTTTTTAAGGCAAAAGGAACACTTGGTATTGTGTTTAGTCCATAAATCAGCAGCATTTTATACAAAATACTCTTTCTGTTGATTATTTTCTGCATTTTGTTTTTACTGACCATGCCATATTTTACTATTTTGCTCCAGAACACGCTGAAGTACATTCCATTTAATTGGAGCACAAGAAAAAAACCCATATTTGTGGCACATTATGTCATTTCTACAGCAGCTCTTTTTGTATCTGGTTAACACTGGACCTGATATTTGTGGTAGAGAAAATAGAGCCTGTAAAATGAAGCATTCATGCTGCTGGATATTCAGAAAGGACTTCCATTTCATTTTCTCTAGCTGTGCATTCATAGCACAATTCATTTCCACAGCTGGCATCTTACTGGCCTGGCATGGATGTCAAGAGCTAATATCATTTTATGGCTAAAATCAGCCATATATTATGATTTATTAGCCTGGACTGTACCCAGCATTCATGTAAGCATTATCCTACAGGACCTTCAGCATTGCTCTGTAACATGCCAGACTCTTTCTCAGGTGCAATTTGAGGACGCGTGCAAAGCAGAGGAAACCATTTTAACAAACCTGCTCCAAAACCTCTAGGCTCAATTTCCTCTCCAACCTCCTAGAAGGGAATGCTCACGCAGATGGCTCTGGCTTCCTCTTGGCACACCCACATCCCACTTCCTCATGTTTATCATCAGCCATGTGCAGAAAGGATGCTGCACATATCCTTTACCCTTCACAGCTGCCTCAATCTGTCCTCTTGTTCAAGCATTTTTTTACTGAATGGCTGAAGTGCGTAGAAAGGACTGACCTTTGCACTGGAATGTGTTGGAACTGTTGTTCTAGAGGAAACAGTGTGATGCTGTTTCGAAGATTTTTTACAGTCATTACCATGCTCATCATGGGTGGGACCAACTGACCCTCAGTCTTCAATAACAGTCCTTCCTGAAAGCAATGAGTAACCTACTACCTTTACAGTTCCCTCTAATGAACAAGAACATGATGTCTATTAACCACCAGGAAAATCATCAGTCTCTGGGCACAGATGATTGTTCCTCTAATAAGCTGCAGGCAGAATAAAATTTTCTTTTCTTTTAAACAATACATTCTTTGACTCTGAAGTCCGTTCAAATCAATTCAATTTTATTTGTATAGCACTTTTAACAAAGAGCATTGTACCAAAGCAGCTTTACAGAACATAAGAAACAACAAACATACAAACAGTCCTAGATGTTAGACAAAATTTTCCCTAGTGAGCAAGCCTGAGGTGACTGAGGCGACTGTGGCAAGGAAAAACCCCCTGGTATTAGGAAGAAACCTTGAGAGAAACCAGACTCAAAAGGGAACCCATCCTCATTTGGGTGACACCGGGGAGTGTGATATGAACAATGTCCTTTCTGCATTACAGGTGCATCTCAACAAATTAGAATACTTCATAAGACCAATAAAAAAAACATATTTAGTGAATTGTTGGCCTTCTGGAAAGTATGTTCATTTACTGTACATGTACTCAATACTTGGTAGGGGCTCCTTTAGCTTTAATTACTGCCTCAATTCGGCGTGGCATGGAGGTGATCTGAGGTGGTATGGAAGCCCAGGTTTCTTTGACAGTGGCCTTCAGCTCATCTGCATTTTTTGGTCTCTTGTTTCTCATTTTCCTCTTGACAATACACCATAGATTCTCTATGGGGTTCAGGTCTGGTGAGTTTGCTAGCCAGTCAAGCACACCAACACTATGGTCATTTAACCAACTTTTGGTGCTTTTGGAGGTGTGGGCAGGTGCCAAATCCTGCTGGAAAATGAAATCAAAAAGCTGGTCAGCAGAAGGAAGCATGAAGTGCTCCAAAATTTCTTGGTAAATGGGTGCAGTGACTTTGGTTTTCAAAAAACACAATGGACCAACACCAGCAGATGACATTGCACCCCAAATCATCACAGACTGTGTAAAGACTGGACTTCAAGCAACTTGGGCTATGAGCTTCTCCACCCTTCCTCCAGACTCTAGGACCTTGGTTTCCAAATGAAATACAAAACTTGCTCTCATCTGAAAAGAGGACTTTGGACCACTGGGCAACAGTCCAGTTCTTCTTTTCCTTAGCCCAGATAAGATGCCTCTGACATTGTCTGTGGTTCAGGAGTGGCTTAACAAGAGGAATACGACAACTGTAGCCAAATTCCTTGACACGTCTGTGTGTGGTGGCTCTTGATGCCTTGACCCCAGCCTCAGTCCATTCCTTGTGAAGTTCGCTCAAATTCTTGAATCGATTTTGCTTGACAATCCTCATAAGGCTGCAGTTCTCTCGGTTGGTTGTGAATCTTTTTCTTCCACACTTTTTCCTTTCACTCAACTTTCTGTTAACATGCTTGGATACAGCACTCTGTGAACAGCCAGCTTCTTTGGCAATGAATGTTTGTGGCTTACCCTCCTTGTGAAGGGTGTCAATGATTGTCTTCTGGACAACTGTCAGATCAGCAGTCTTCCCCATGATTGTGTAGTGAACCAAACTGAGAGACCATTTTGAAGGCTCAGGAAACTTTTGCAGGTGTTTTGAGATGATTAGCTGATTGGCATGTCACCATATTCTAATTTGTTGAGATAGTGAATTGGTGGGTTTTTGTTAAATGTGAGCTAAATTCATCAGAATTAAAAGAACCAAAGACTTAAACTACTTCAGTCTGTGTGCACTGAATTTATTTAATACATGAGTTTCACAATTTGAGTTGAATTACTGAAATAAATGAGCTTTTCCACGACATTCTAATTTATTGAGATGCACCTGTATATGTCTCAACATATCTCAGTATGGAAACAAATGGAAAGTAGTTAGTGTAGCTGTTGTTCATAATATTAGCAGGCACTAGATGATAATGTGCATTTAATCAGATGTACTGGAGCACAAGGTTATGGGATGTATTAAATGTATGCCTGGCTAAAGAGATATGTCTTTAATCTACGTTTAAACTGGGATACTGTGTCTGAGCCCCGAACACTGGAAGAGGAAGACTATTCCAAAGTTTAGGAGCTAAATACGAAAACGCTCTACCCCCTTTTGTAGACTTTGATATTCTGGGAACTACCAGAAGTCCGGAGTTTTGAGATCTTAAGGAATGTGATGGATTATAATGTGTTAGAAGACTGGCTAGATACGTGGGCACTAAACCATTTAGAGCCTTGTACGTAAGTAGGGGTAGTTTATAATCAATTCTAAACTTAACAGGTAGCCAGTGCAGAGATGATAATATTGGGGTTATATGATAATATTTTATAATACTAACTGTAGCTTGTTTATTGACGATGGAGGACAACCACCTAGTAACGCATTACAATAGTCAAGTCTGGAGGTCATGAAAACATGAACTAGCTTTTCTGCATCAGTTATAGATAAAATGTTCCTAAGCTTGGCGATATTTCTGAGTTGAAAGAAGGCTGTTTTTGTAATGTCGGAAATATGATTTGCAAAGGACGTTGCTGTCTAATATTACGCCCAGGTCTTTCACTGTTGAGCTAGTAGTAATAGAACATCCTTCTAAATGCAAGTTGAATTGTGAAAGCTTTTGTGTACTGGTTTTTGGACCAATCAGTAATATCTCCGTCTTATCAGGATTTAGTAATAGAAAATTATCAGTCATCCAATCTTTAATATCTTTAATGCACTCTGTTAATATAGACAATTTAGATATTTCACCTGGTTTTGATGAGATATGTAACTGGGTATCGTCAGCATAACAGTGGAAACTAATCCCATGCCTTCTAATGATGTTGCCTAAGGGAAGCATGTATATTGAGAAAAGCAGAGGTCCTAAAACTGGCATATGACATATTTCAATGGCATTACACTGGACAGTTCTCCATTTAAATCTACAAAATGGTATCGATCAGACAGGTAGGATCTAAACCATTTTAATGCCTGTCCCTGAATACCTATGTGATTTTGTAAGCGATACACGAGAATGTTATGATCTATAGTGTTGAATGCAGCACTAAGATCAAGTAAGAGTAATATTGAGATGCAGCCTTGGTCCGAAGCTAAAAACAAGTCATTTGTGATTTTTACTAGTGCAGTTTCTGTACTATGATGGGGCCTGAAACCTGACTGAAATTCTTCAAGGATATTATTTTCCTGTAAGATGGAGCATAATTGAGCAGACACAACATTTTCTAATATTTTAGATATAAACGGAAGGTTTGAAATCGGTCTGTAATTTGATAATTCATTAGGATCTAGTTTAGGTTTTTTAAGAAGAGGCTTAATAACTGTTAACTTGAGAGGTTTAGAGACGTGACCTAAATATAACGAGGAATTAATAATGTTGAGGAGAGGCTCTCCAGCTGTATGTATCACTTCTTTCAGCAATCTAGTTGGAACTGGATCTAACAAACATGTTGTTGAATTAGCCGTGATGATAAGTTTATACAGCTCTTCCTTTCTAATACCTGTAAAGCACTGTAGCTTTAGATGTGGAGCTTTAGGCTGGACTAGATCACCGGATGCTGTCAAAGGTTGAACATCCATTGTTTTGTTCCTGATACTATCGATTTTTCGGTGAAGAAGTTCATAAAGTCCTCACTACTAAACTGTGATGGAGTACTCTCTTCAGATATTTGATGTTTTGTTAGTCTAGCCACTGTACTAAATAGGAATCTGGGATAATAAGTTTACAATAATATGATGTTGCATTTTAAAAAATGTGAATGTTTAGCCATATCTGCTTTATTGGTCAACATTTTAGCAAACATTTATACATATAAACAAAACAAACAAACAAACAAATAAATAAATGAACAAATAAATAAGTAAAACAATAAATAGATAGATAGATAGATAGATAGATAGATAGATAGATAGATAGATAGATAGATAGATAGATAGATAGATAGATAGATAGATAGTCCTCAGATATAATCCTTGATAAGGTCAAGCTCTTTAAAAGTGCCTGAAAAGCCCTGCTTTCTAACTTCTTCTCTTATGAGACAGCTTAATTGTTGGAGTCGTTTCCTCGCTGAGAACATTTACACTTGGCTGCCTGTTTAATTTAAATTGGCTAGAATATGAAAAATATCCACACATTCGGCAAGAAATAAATCACCATCTTGACATTTAATAAGCTTGATAAATACATTAATAAACTTGACATAAACAATAAACAGACACACATCATTGTAGCCCTTGAACTCCAGTTAAGAAAGCTTTTAATCCTCTTATGTTTAAGCTAAATTATGATAAAGCAATTATCTAACAAATTATAATGATAGCATTTATAATTATAATTATATATTAAATAAAATTAATATATTAATATTAATTTTAAGTTTACATATATTAAACTTAAAATTAAATATTGTTTAATGCTGTAACAAAAGCCTTGGGGTTTCCGCACATAGCTATTTTTAAATAGTTTTGAGGGATCTGGCCTTAGTGCGTTCAGGGCTCATGATACAGCATTGGATTCAAACAAAGACTGTTGAAAATTTTAGCACATTTTAGCACATGTTGTTCACACCACAACTGCTTTACTGTACTTTAATATATGGTTGATTTACAGTACACTATCATTTTGCTAAAATGCTCTGATTTGAATTGAAATAACGTAAGCATTTTTATTTAATGCTGAATCATCAAAATCAACTTTTCGTGCCATACAGTGACTGATGGTAGTACTGGTTGAGTTTTAGTTTCAGGATTATATACACTACATATATATCACACATTCTGTATACTTATAGTATTAAAAAGCATTGATTGTTCCTGTCACTGATATAATGCTATTATTGCTGCTGTCTAACAAATAAGCGCTAGTGCCACTGCGGCTCTATTAGCCCATTTGTCATGTTGCTGACCTTGTTGTGGGACCACATGACCCCACGAAAGCTATTTGAGATGTTTTTTTTCCTGATAAGTGACAGAAAACCGGTGCTGTGTATGGTAGGTCCACCAAATGTCAAGCAAAATGTGAAATGGACTAAAGAGAACGCTTTGTTTTCCAAATGCATGAATCAAGTGGAATAAAAATTAACCCACAAATAAATCAGGTCTTTTGAGTACAGTTTACAGTAGTTCACTCCAGCTGGCATGTACTTCTCAAGTTTCACAAAACCTTATGATCATTTTGAATCAAATTTATTAGTGTCTTCTAAACACATGCTTCAGGAGAAGACATTAAGCATGAGGAACCTAGATATAGCTTATGAAATCATGAATATTAAAATTCCAAAATCTTCTGTTTATTTTCAGGTTTAAATAAACAAAAATTACAGATTTTCAACCTTTTGGACTCTATAACATCAATCCTTGCGATCCTTTTTCACATTTTGAAAGAAGCCATCTTGCTTTATGTCTTTTTCAATGGTGTCTTGTACATTTTATTCATTGTGAGTGGATGATCAAGTATGGCTCAATAGGGGGCAGTGTGCATTCAGCCCAAAGCTGCTGACAACAAATGAGTGACGGATGCAGAGCAGGCTGAGACAAAGACAAGTGTGAATATAGTTCCTAGAAAACAGGAAAAAGTTTGTTTAGAGAGTTTTTTTTTGTAATCTTCTTGAACAAGCCATGCAATGGTCTAATGCTATTCACTAATCCATTAAAGTGGATTCTCAGAATTACTACAAGAGGCCCAGTTGTTGATTTCCTACCTCTAAAAGAAGTAGAAATAATCTCAGAAACAAGTTTTAGGCTTTATGCAGTGTTGCTGCATTTCTCTTCTTACAAACTCCTCCACACATTCAAATTCTCAATCAACTGCCATGACAACGCTGTTGGAATTTGGTTGTAATGCCTCAGCAGTAAAGCAGGATGGCCTCTAATATAGTTTCTACAGACACTACACCTTTACAGTGCTCCGTAGATCGGATTTCATTGCAACTCTTGGATTTTAGAAAGAAATCAATGAATTCTGATAAACCAGTTGAGTTTGTGTTTTTTGGGTGATTACAGGATTGCAATGCCATGTAGCCTTTGAAAAGACTTTGAAAATGACATTTTACTTTTAAACCATTTTTCATTATCCATCGTAAGCAAACATGCATTTAACCATTTGAAAAAAATCCCTTTTAGGCAAGTCTCATTTTTGAGGTTTGCTTGACAGGCTGCAGTTTACTCGAGTAGTAGTAGAGGATTGAGGATTTTCTTTTAACATAAAATTTGCAAATACACAAAATGTGGTTGAGTAGCATTCATACTAATGGCATGAGGATTGACAATGATTTACTTTTTTTTCCTTACAAGGTCATATCAGTCAATAGCATAATACCTAAAAAAAAGTAAGACTTTATTTTAAAGTAAGACTTTAACTTTATTTTTCTTCTTCTTCCTATCATCATCAGTATGTATAGGGGTGAATGTGTTTAGGTTAGTGTTGAATCAGAGATGCAACTAAAATGTGCAATTTTCCATAATCAATAATTGGGAATAGGGTGTTTCTAGAATGTGGAAAATTCTTGCTTGGTGTTATTTAATTGTTTATAAATTACACAATGGTGTGACTGAAAATGGAATTAATGTGTAATTTCCATATTGATTCCCACCAAATTCTGACAAGGCCAAACAGGAGTTTGATCTCTGAATACACAGTCCTGTAAATATTAGACCTTTAACTCTGACTTGTTTTAAAACATTATATACTCTTTGCTAGAAATGAAAAGTCAGTGATTCTCTTTGATTCTCCCTCTCCCTCTCTCTCTCTCTCTCTCTCTCTCTCTCTCTCTCTCTCTCTCTCTCTGTTTGTATTTTTTAATGGTGCCACAAAGGGTATCTATGTTTATGTGTATGGAAATCCAGGCAAGCAGCAATGAGAGGAAGTGTTTAACATCCACACACAATCCTGGGAACCTGTGCTGAGGGAAGCAGAAAGGATGTATGCTCACTTCCTGTGCTCACTCAACTGCAGTGAAACAAACTGAAACTGCTGGAGTGCTATTGGAGCTCGAATATTAGCACAAACACTTAGAGAAGCATGTCTATTGCTTATTCTTCTCAGTAGTTAGTTATATGCTCTTAAAGGAAAATCCACCTTGAACAATTTGCCTATTAATCTGCATAATCTACAAAAAGCATCCAAGATTTATTTGGTAATGAAATTCTGACATTCCAACATTACTGTCAATGCCATTCTCGTAGTGGCTCTACTGGAAATCAGCCATTACTTTATTTCTACCTAAAGAGAATGATGCAGCAGAGCTTTAGTCCTCTAGTCTGTCCATCTCTCTCCTGCACATTCAAACACTCTGCTCGATCAGATCAGTTCCAAACTTTCAATTTGCTAATCATGCTAATATTAGCAACACCATCAATGCCAATGTTTTGCTGAGAAACCTTGAGTCCTGGCATTGTGATGCTACATGTGAATATTACACTGACACGTACCATCTACCTAAACTGAGAATATGTGGGATGTGCTGGACAAACAAGTCCTATCACCTCGCAACCTACAGGAATCTACTGCTACCTTGGCGGCCGATACCACAGGGGGTCAGAGCTGCTTTGGTGGAACAAGGAGGATCTTCACAATATTAGGGAGGTGGTTTTAATGCTATGGCTGATTGGTGTACGTCATCAGCATTCAGTTTACACTATTATTCCATCTATGATTGTCTTGGAGCTTGCTAATGTAACTAGCATGTCCTTGCTGTTTAAGTATCATGCTAGCCATGATATATTATGCTAGATAGTCTACCAGCAGCAACCACTTTACAGACATATTTATCAACCAAAAAAGCTGGATGGTTATAATCCGTCTGATTGCTGATAATATACTGATTTACCTGAGGTCCACAGCAGTAACAGATGCAATTAGCTGTAAAATGAATTCAGTAAGCTGTAGGAAGAATGCATAGTCTGCTTCATGTTTTTTTCTCTCTATTCAGATGGCACACAACAATAATCAGGTGTGTAGACTTCTTTTGTCTGGCGTCTGCTTGCCACCTATCCTCACATAACCCTCTCGAGTCAATAATCAAATTTAATCCAAGACATTCATCAAGCCAAGCATTTTCTAAAACTTGTTTAGTTGGTCTTCACACTGAGCTTTTTTTTGTGCTATCTCACCTAATTTGTTCTTGTCAACGCTCTGTGCTGCTACGACTTCTTGTGAAACTGCCATGTAAATTTTCTGCATATATTTGAAAAGAAAAGTCAGAGCTATTTGCATAAAGGGCACTCTCTCTCTCTCTCTCTCTCTCTCTCTCTCTCTCTCTCTCTTTTAAAGAAAGACCTGCTACTAAGGAAAGATGTTTGCACTCAATGAACTCAGTTTGGGACCCAATCAATCAACCAATCAATCAATAAAATAAATTAAAAAATAACAATAAAATCAGATATTACCCTTGTAGTTTGATTAGGAAGAGATCATTGAAAATATGTCACACATGTACACATATTACTTGTGTGGACACTAGATTTAATTCCTAATAATATTAATTCCTAATAATAATAATAACAGACTTTGGGTCCAAATCATTACATAAGGACAAAGAACATGGAGTACTGAGTTTACTGATTCATCTGGTGCCATTAATTTGTGTGTCTGGAGTTGAGACACAGTGTATGTCTTTTTAAATCAAGGAGCGTAATTCTGTTCCATGTTCAGCAGCACTTTATCTCTCTCTCTCTATTTTCTAAAATTACTCTCAGTTTAGCTTGTGGGTTTAAAAAATAATAATATCTCAAAGCACCAAATATCCCACTTTTTGTCTAAGCAAAATACTTGGAATCTGATTCCAGTAAGAAAATCACTGTGTGACTTGAAGAAGAATGGGGATTTTAAAAAAACATTGCCCTCCAGAATTATTGGCACCCTTGAAATATATCTGCAAATATCATTTACAATTGTTAAAGGTTTGTACTTAAACCATATGAAAAAATCTTAAAAAAATTTTTGTCTAACATTTTTTCTAACATAATTTCTTTCAACAGTATGCTGGCTTTGAAAATGGAGAGAAAAATATTGGTCTGTAGTATGTCCTTTACAGACTCTCAGAAGAATTTTCAGATAATGTTCAGAAAATACCAAAGGTTAGACAGTGAATGTACGAGATGAAGGTACAATAGACGTAACACCATCACCCTTAAGAGGTTTGCTCTATTGCAGCATGAACTAGTCCTCAAAACATACAGCATATGAACACACTTAATGTTAAAAATTCATATGTACAGGATTATTTACAACAGGTTTTGTACCTGAACTTCATAACCCCGTAGCAGCAAACACCACACGCCACTACATTAAACATTGCTTATAAATGAATAATTATTATCTGTATATACACTGCATTTATAAAGTATTCAAAACTCTTCATTTCTTTCACATTTATACAAACTACTTTTGTGTGGTCTTGGCTGTGGCTATGTGATTGTCTGCTGCTACCACCACCATGCTTCATCATTAGGATGGAACTGTGCAGGTGATTTGCTCTAGACCATAAAGTACAGATTTTTGTAATGTTGCAGTGATGGTTGAGTGACCTTCTTGCAGTGATGAGTGACCATCTGGTTCTTGGCCACCTCTCTTACCAAGTCCCTTTATACCTAATTCCTCAGTTTATCCAGATGGCCAGCTCTAGGAAGAGTCCTGGTTGTTTAAAACGTCTTCCATTTAAGAAATATAAATTCCCCAAATTTGTGCCTCAACACAATACTGTGTCTGAGCTCCTGTGACTGACCATAACTGTTAAATAAATGTCTCCTTATCAACAATTATGAGTAGTCTCTGTTAAATGACATAAAATAAACCAGAAACCCCAGGGCAGAAAGCTTACATCTTATGGAAGACTTTTGAGACTTCCATAAAATTTCTTTACTGAAAGCGTCATCTTATCAATGATCAGACACTGATTTTCTTTGTTAAATAACAAAGAGGCTTAGATTATGTTGAGTGTGTGTGATAATAATTAGCTGTTACTTTGGAAATAATTGAATATGTCAATGAATGTATTAGTATAAATCTGTGACTTTTTAGAGCTGCTGTTACACAAAATTAATCAACACCATCTGAGTAATCAGATTTGAGAATTGTGTGTGGAGTTTGCATGTTCTCCCCATGCTTCGTAGGTTTCCTCCAGGTGCTCTGGTTTCCTCGCACAGTCCAAAGACATGCTTCTATGGGTTGGCACTCCGTCCAGGGTGTATCCTGCTGTGACCTGAGAATAGATCGGATAAGTGGTACAGACAATGGAATGATGGCACGAGAGCTGTCTATGGGAAACCAAACCATTTTGAAACTGAAAAAAGAGAGAAAATCAATCTGAGAAAAAAAGAAACCTTTGTGTCTGATCAGCCAAGGAAAAAAAAGCAGTTGGTGACACAAATATTTTGAGAGCTCTGACATCACCAACACAGCACCATATCACCAACAATTACACAGCAGGTGTGAAAGTATCAAAATCCACCATTCGAAGAACACTTCAAGAGCAGAAATATAAAGGCAACAAGATTCAGACCACTCATCATCAGTGAGATTCAGAAGGCCAAATTCATTGTCTACCGCTTATCCGATCTATTCTCGGGTCACAGGGAGCCTGTGCCTATCTCAGGTGTCATTGGGCATCAAGGCAGGATACACCCTGGACGGAGTGCCAACCCATCGCAGGGCACACACATACTCTCATTCACTCACACAATACGGACAATTTAGAGATGCCAATCAACCTACAATGCATGTCTTTGGACCGGGGGAGGAAACCCCCAAGGCACGGGGAGAACATGCAAACTCCACACACACGGCAGAGGCGGGAATCGAACCCCCAACCCTGCAGGTGTGAGGTGAACGTGCTAACCACCAAGCCACCAAGCCACCATGCCCCCTAAGGTCAAACTGAAATTCACTAAAAATACAGAGGTTAGACTGAAAGGTTCTGGAACCAAAATGAATTTCTAATAAAGTTGTGGAGACTGTGGAGAGGCCAAAGTGTAATGGAATAAATGATCTGTTCATGATACAAAACATATGAGCTCATCAGTGAAACATAGTGGTGGTAGTGTCATGGCTTGGTCTTGCATGGCTGCTTCTGGAATAGGCTCACTAATCTTTACTGATGATGTACCTCATGATGGCTGCGGCAATGTATACAGAAACCAATTCATAGAGAAAAACATCCAAATTAAAGTGGAGGAACTTCATCATGCCAAACACACTGCTAACACAACAACGGACTTCATCAGGGAAAAAAGTGAAAAGTTTTAAATTGGCCAAGTCAATCACCAGACATGACCCAACTGCGCAGCATTTTACCCCTAAAAAGAAGACTGAAGGGGGAAACCCGTCTAAATAAACAACAACTGAGAAGCTTTGATACAAGAAAAAGTATCACTAAAAAGAGACCAACATTTTGGTCAATGAGTCACAGGCATGATGCAGTTACTGACCAAATATGAAGTGTTACTTACTTTAATTAACTATCTGTTCCAATACTTTTGCTGGGTTGTTATTCTGTACATGGGCATCAGGAATCCAGTGGTACAACTTTTCTCTTGATCTTTATCACTCCATCACATATTAACAGCAGGAACAGGTATTGCTGGTGCTGAGTAAGATTGGCCTTTGCACTGTGATGCTTATGACAAAATGGAAACACTACCTGAGCAAGCACTTTCCTCACCTGCATTGTATATGCTTCATCGCTCATTCCGGACAAACCACTATAAAATTACAACCATGAGAATAATCAGGATGCGCTAATGATACAATTAAGTAAAAGTAGAAGTGGATTGAAAGAGGGAGAGGAAAACTGAGAGCAAATGGATGTGGCCAGCATTTTTAACAGGTCCCAAGCAGATTCCAATAATAATCAGCGTCATGAATTTGGCTTGTGTTAACAGGAGATTAACAACACAACACACTGTTCTCTCAACACACACAAGGATTCAACTGGTCATATGTAAAACCCCAAATGGTGATAATGCAAACACAGGGAAGCTATTAGTTTTGACCCTGGTGCCTCTTAAGGTTTCTTCTTATTATTGTTATCCTCACCACCGTCGCCTCTGCCTTGCTCATTGGGGATAAATTTAAATTTAAATGTACAATTTTATCATTTATATTCTGAATTTTTACATTTTTCCTGTAAATCTGCTTCGGGACAAGCACTATGTAAATAAGATTTAATTGTTCAGTGAAATTACTTTTCCCATTAACAAGGTGGTAACATGTTTTAGCTTGTAGCATAGCATTATATTTCATTTTCTCTGAAATATATATTCCATCAATGTATAATCCATAGCTGGTTCTTCTCTGGTGGTTGCAAATTGCTTACTGGCTGTTAAATAAAAGTGTTTGTCAAATTGCTATTTGAAAAAAAACAGAAGGTGTTTCTAGCATCTATGAAATTAAACTACTGGGCTGTAGCTTGTAGTGCAGCTAGATAGCAAAGTCAGGCCATTAAATATTGCCTTGGTAAAGCACATCCTATCTCTAAGAAATACAACACCACATAGTACATTGTAAGAGTGTCATTTTTTTTTTATAGAAATATTAATGTTAATATATACTGCACATGTGAAAATAACTGTATGTAATTAATATGTTAATAAGTTCTGAGGCAACTGAATACTAAAGGTTAGCGAAGGCATAGAAGGATAACAGGGAAAAAAGGCCTTAGGCATTTTTAATGTGTGTGTGTGTGTTTGTGTGTGTGTGTGTGTGTGTGTGTGTGTGTGTGTGTGTGTGTGTGTCTGTGTGTGTGTGTGTGTGTTAGTGTGTGTGTGTGTGTGTGTGTGTGTGTCTTGGAGTCAGAAAGAGAAACCCCAATGTCAGTCACACACTGCTTACCAACCATGACATGACTAACACACTTTCCCGGCTTATTGGCCACACTTAGATAACTCAATTCTCTATTCCTGCCTGAAAGTCTGCTGATAGGTACAATTGGATGAATCAGCTATGCGTGTGAGTTTGTGTGTGTAATTAGAGGGAGAAAGAAAGTGTAAGACATTGTCTGGTGACTAGCCCTGAGACATTTAATGAGCACATGTTTGGAGTGTCGATTCAGACCATTCAAAAGTCAGAGGTCTGTGCTGTGCAGTAACAGGGTCGTGTTGAATCATTTAGAGATATGAATGTATATTCTCTGTCCATTGTAAGTGACAGTCTTCTTGTGTGGTAAACGCCCTTAAAATGTTTTAGTAGCTGTAATGGAATAATAAATATGCCTTTAAAACGTAAGATATCCTTAGCTTAAGCAGAAGATTTTAAATACATGAAAAAAATCCTCTTAGAAATCCTGTAAGGTTCAATCATTTTAGCTAGTTGGCTTATTTTTAATCATCAAGAATTGGAACAGAAATTTAAAAATCCTCTCAGAAATCCTGTCAGGTTTGATCGTTTTGCTAGCTAGCTAACTTTAAACATCAAGATTTTGAACAGGATTTTAAAAACTCTCTCAGAAATTCTGTCAGGTTCAATGTGAAGAGAAATGTGACCCGATTACAACCTGTTACTACTATAAGTTTACTTTATGTCACACAATGAAACTTGTAGTGGTCATACCCATCATGCAATTCTTTTAAAGCAACCCTCTTTGTGCAAGTTAATATAATACTATGTACAAGTGTCTAAAATCGCATGGACCTCCACAGCTCTCATGTGTGTGCTTGCAAATGCTAAGGCCAAAACATTTGTTTGCAAATGAGGATGCATCAAGTAGGCACTTGTTGTGGTCATCCTGCAGCGCTTGTGCTTGCTGCTTGGCAATCAGCAGAAATGAGATTTAATTGGATTGAATGGCTCTTGAAGACTTCCTGGTTAAACAGGCACACAATGTAAAATGCTACGAACAGGAAACGGTGGTTGAATCACTTAACAAAATGGCATTGGTGCATTTGCAGTAAAAAGCTCTCTCGCTGTGTGCTGCATGCTGATGTCATTTGCATGCTGAAGCACTGGGTGTTTGCAGTGTGTCTGAGTCTGAGTGCCAGCAGCCACAAATCTGACCTGCTAATCTAAAATGTACTGGCTGGTTATTTACAACTGTCTTTCGCACAACAATACTGTGCTCGTTATCTCAGTGTTTGCACTGAGCTCACTGTGGAAATGATAAGATGTCATCTGCAGAGTAGTAAGTGTGGAAATGTGTGGTCTAGGCAAATGTCGGAAAATCTACAGCAAGATAAGCTTTCAAGAGCAAAATCTGGAAAACATTCATCTGTGAGAAGAAGTGTGCACAGACTCCCATTTCTTTGGGAAAGAATCTTTAAACCCTTGTGAAAAGCCTCTCATCTTTCAGAGACGTTGGAGTTAGTTGCCATAGCAATGGAGGAGCAGGCAGTGAGAGAAGAGAGAGGGAGAGGGAGAGGGAGAGGGAGAGAAAGATGCATTGAAGTGTGATAATATGTGCAGCTGTGGCACATGACGCCAGAACGGTCTCCACGGTAACATATTCGATCTGCATTTCCATATGAAAGAATTCAAATAGACTTCCGAACTCTGCACTTTGAATATTGATTGAACTGAAAGCGCGCATTTGATGTGTAAATTCATTTACGTTCCCAGATTGGTCTTTTTTTTTCTCCTACACTGCTTCTGAGAGTCCTCAATTCTGTAATTCAGTCTGTCTTACTCAGCATTTGTTGTGTTCAAGTTTGCAGTAGAGTCTATAAGATATGCCACGGTTCCTCACATTCATTTGCATATTGAGGGAGTCGAAGGCATTCTTTAATTTCATTTGCCTCAATGGTGCTTTGTTCTTTTTTTGAATTGCATTTCTGTCCTTGGCTACTGTTTTCCACCCATCAGATAATACTGCGTGGAATGATAACAGTAGCTGCTGTCAGCAAACAGTTATGAAACTGCAGACCTTGTATATAGTGCTGCAATAAACCTGATGAGAATACTCAAGTCTAGGTCATAAAAATAAAACCGCTAAAGGGAATTGGTCAAGCAGATGTGTGAGAGGTCTGTCAAAGGTCATTCTTCTGTCAATAACCAGGTTTTATTTTTCTTCCTCTGGGTTTTATTGCAAGGCCTCTGAGAAAAATCAATCCAAAAGCGTTCAGTATAAAGATGTGAAGGAAATAGATAGTGAGGAAGGTTTACCAAAGGCGAGAAAAACATGTGGTTGAAGATGTGAGCCAGTAAAATGTTATATATTAGTCACATGATTCTACTGTATATATTGTAATATTTAGCACAACATTATCATAACACTTGCATTTTTATATCACAGATTTGCTAGTTGAAATAAACGTTCAGTTGTGAAATTGATCAATTGTTAACAGTTAAAAATTCTGGAAAGGGGATTTTTTTTAACCAGAAAATGAAAATCTGATGCTTTCTTGCTTTCTAGCATGAACATAGAGATGCTTAGTGAGGTTTATGCATTTGTCATGATTTATTAGTTTGTTTGTTTGTTTTTGACTATTTGTTTGCCAGATTTCAACCATAGCAACAGATTTTCCCATGCTGTCATGCATTAATATTGTCACTGACAATGTCATATTCTTTAGTTTAATATAAGAAGCATCTTCCCCTGTACACCATCAAAAGCACCTACAATAGCCAAACAAGTCTGATCCATCAATGTTCCACCTCACAACTTACAAGACTTCAATGATCTTCTGCTAACATCTTGGTTCCAGATACCATCCTCAGAAGTCTTGTGAAGTCCATGGTGCTGTTTTATTTGCCCAAAAAAGGCCTGCACAATATACTGTAATGCAGTTGTAATGTTATGGCTGATCAGTGTATATATAGAATTAGTTAGTGAAATAACTAGAAATATATTAAGCATTGCTGAATTTTTGTTTCTGAACAGTCAGGATATTTTGTTGAAGGTCGTTAGCCATAACATCACAGCTCAGTTCTAATACATTATCGTTTCTATAGTAACAATGTACACAGGGATTTGTATGGTTAACAATAGATGTGTGCTGATTTAGTGATGATTTCTGTCAGAAGATTTTTTTAGAAGGAGTCTCCAGTGTCAGCACTTTGTAAGGTAGAGCTTTTTTGGGTTTCTCAGTAAGATGACTGTTTCCTTTTATTGACTTTGAGAGAGAGGGAAAAAAAAGTGAGGCTAGTGAGGTGACGAATCTGTTGCTAGCTGTTTTAGCCAAAATATTAATATGACTATGAAAGGATAAGAAAATATGCTAGTATGTTTTCACCACTCCATAGTAAATGATCCACATCACATTAGGTATTTTTCCATACACACACAAACACTGGGATAAAAGACAACGACTCCTTTAAATTGAGCTTAAAGATATTCTGTGGTTGCACATGCACTAACCTGTAAGCTGTAGACATGCATGTTTTGTTTACAGAGTCTAGAGGCTTGACGAGCATCAGTAATACTCTCATCTAGCAACTTTAATTGAAATTCTTTTGGGAGCTCTCTGCCACCAGACTCACTGGACCGAACCAAATTATGATCATCCATCATGCTTTATCCATCACTCACTGGATTATCACATAATCATGCACACTTCACCACTCTGAACTAAATGATGCCTAAAAGCGCTAGACACATCATGAAATAAGGCCATGACTTAACTCAATTCCAGATGTAGGATTTTTATTTGAAATGAGTCATATTTACATTTAGACACTGAAAAGTGAAGAAAACAAGTAGCATCATACTGATCCTTGTTAGAGAAAAAATGACAAAAGTTTGATTTCATTTAGCTCTACATGTTAACTCATACATTAGCTAACAATGTGTTATTTATTCACGCTTGAATTCATAAGACTCACATCCCAGTTAAGTCTGTTATTAGTACATGCCTAAACTCGTCATATTAATCATATTAATTCAGGTTAATTCACTTAATTCACTTAATTCATATGCATAATTATTCATGTTATTTCTATTTTTCACAATTATAATTTGTTGTATATGTGCAGTCATGTGATTACAGTGCCAGGTATCTGCCTCTGGAAATCCCAACTATGATGTCACAACATTTTTTAGAAAGAAATGTCAACACGCATGACATACGTATATGTATCCTATTAAAAAATATCCAGCACCACAATATAGTAAGACACCTTGTTCTCCTGATCCTGCTACGAATATCTTTTTTATCTTTTAAATATATCTGTATACAATGAAGTCATTGTGATTAGGGCTGTCTGGTGTCTGGTGGAGAGAAGAAATCTGAAGGTGAGTTGTAGTATCACAACATTCAGGTGACTCACAAGCCATGACAGACATCAGACATTGTGATCGTCATGTCTCCCCCGAACCCGTAACACGTTCCAAACGTCTGGACTCACACAAGCTGTGTCTGTCTTTCACACTTGAAGTATGCTGTTTGATAATGGCAGAAATGTTGATCTTTAATCACAGGGTTAATGAGTGAAGATACTGAGCATGATTTCTAGATATAGACCTAAACCTTGAAAAATAATCATGATGAATAGAACAACGTTCTCCAGTGTGGTACAAATGGAATATCAGGAATCAGGCATATCAGCTGTTTGCTGAAGGATTTTTTTCCTTCAACAACTAGTGTAGGACGTGACAGAGAGCTCTGAGCCACTTCATTCTCACTGATTCCATGTAAAATGTAGCCAGGTGTTTGAAGATAATGTGGCAAAACTGTGAGAACAACCTTGACAGGAACAAGACATTGTTTTTAGATATGAAATCATGCTGATGAAAATGTTTGCAGTGTGTCTTTTCAGTGCTGCTTATCTCCAGCTTTTTTTCCCCTAAAAGCTTTTTCACCATGTTAGATTTTGCAATTCTGTTCAGTTTGTGAAATAGTTTTCTTTTTGTTATCAGGAGATAAGCTACATTATACAGTTTACTATTTCTTCTGAAGTTTGAATATTACAACAAAGAGCAAAATGTGTTAGTTATATGATGCTCAAAACCTAGAAAATAATTTCAATTAAGTATATTTTATTGTGCATAATATAAAATTCAATTCAATACAATTCAATTTTATTTGTATAGCTCTTTTAACAAAGAGTATTGTCTCAAAGCAGCTTTACAGAACATAAGCTACAACAAACATACAAACAGTCCTAGATGTTAGGCAAAATTATCCCTAGTGAGCAAGCCTGAGGTGACTGAGGCAACTGTGGCAAGGAAAAACTCCCTTAGATGGTATTAGGAAGAAACCTTGAGAGGAACCAGGCTCAAAAGGGAACCCATCCTCATTTGGGTGACACCGGAGAGTGTGATATGAACAATGTCCTTTCTGCATTTATGTATAGTCAATTGTGTGATGCAGATACAGCATGTGTAGAAAGTTGTGTGTAAATTAATTCGGAGGTTGTTGTCGTCCACATAGGGTTGGCAGCGTTGCTTTGAATACCCCAGTCCTCACAAAGCAGAACCCGACTGGAGCTGGTCCATCTCTGGATGCCACTGGAGCTGGCACAATCTCTATATGTCTCGGGATGGGCAGAAGAAGGGAAACAAATGGAAAGTAATTAGTGTAGCTGCTGTTCATAATAGATGTATTAAATGTATGCCTGGCTAATATGTCTTTAGTCTACGTTTGAACTGGGAGACTGTGTCTGAGCCCCGAACACTGTCAGAAAGGCTATTCAAAAGTTTAGGAGCTAAATACGAAAACGCTCTACCCCCTTTTGTAGACTTTGATATTCTGGGAACTACCAGAAGTCCGGAGTTTTGAGATCTTAAGGAACGTGATGGATTGTAATGTGTTAGAAGACTGGCTAGATACGCAGGAGCTAAACCATTTAGAGCCTTGTACGTAAGTAGTGCTAGTTTATAATCAATTCTAAACTTAACAGGTAGCCAGTGCAGGGATGATAATATTGGGGTTATATGATCATATTTTCTTGACCTGGTAAGGACTCTGGTGGCTGCATTTTGGACTAACTGTAGCTTGTTTATTGAAGATCCAGGACAGCCACCTAGTAATGTATTGCAATAGTCCAGTCTGGCGGTCATGAATGCATGAACTAGCTTTTCTGCATCAGATACAGATAAAATGTTCCTAAACTTGGCAATATTTCTGAGGTGGAAGAAGACTGTTCTTGTAATATCAGAAATTTGATTTTCAAAGGGCGTTGCAGTCTAATATTACGTCCAAGGAAAGCATGCATATTGAGAAAAGCAGAGGTCCTAAAACTGATCCTTGTGGGACCCCATATTTCACTGGCATTACACTGGACAGTTCTCCATTTAAATCTACAAAATGGTATCGATCAGACAGATAGGATCTAAACCATTTTAATGCCTGTCCCTGAATACCTATGTGATTTTGTAAACGATCTACGAGAATGTTATGAATGCAGCACTGAGATCTAGTGTCGAATGCAGCACTAAGATCAAGTAAGAGTAATATTGATATGCAGCCTTGGTCCAAAGCTAAAAACAAGTCATTTGTGAATGAAATAATCAGATACTTGTTTTGACATTATTCCTTTCTTTCCCTTTACTAGAGGAATATTGTCATCTAATACATTTCAGATTAGTAGCTAATTGGACACGTCAACATTATAATCTAATTTATGAAGTTGTATCTAATTACGTAGAATCATATAGAAGCCACATAAAGGTTGCTTTCACATAATCACTCATATAATTAATGAAGGATTTTCAAGACTGGTGCTATTCAACCCAAACCATGTGACCTAACAGTGACCATGCTGTTTAATACCTCCAGGTGCATATGGTGTGAGAGCAGTCTATTTTACTGCAGCCTTCATACAAACAGCTTCACCGGCTCATTACTGAAGTCCAAACATAATGCTATCAGCTGAGGGTTCACTCCGTTCATAAGAATAATCAGCCCTACTTTTCCTGAGGGAGGTGGCTGACTCCACGCTGATTGAAGGCTCTTTTTTTTACTCTCCCTGCATCCTGAGCCCTTGTGCCTGCTTGTCTTATCTCTTGTGCTGTGTTTGTTTCTGTTAAGCAGTTACTAAAAATGCTCTGAACTCGCATGATGTGTGCACGGCACACCCATTCAAAGAGCCGGTGATTAGATTCGGTGCTCTGCTTGCTGCATACAGATTTACTTTAAAGCAAAGTCTGTACAGCGTGATAAGTTAAAGGGTACAAAGTGTCTGGTTTGATTTTTCAGTCCAGTATGTAATTGATTTCTATAAATGTATACTTTATCATACATCACCATCTCCTCCTACTGTATATGATTCATTCCATCCAAGTTATGACCCCAGCTCTGACCTAACATGACCTCTTGGAAAAGACTAGTCCTATACAGACATAATGAATAATCCTGCACTAATACTTGAACTAATACTTACTTACATGATCATTAAATCAATTAATTGAATATACTAAGTATAAACTAAAGAAGACTTAGTTTTATGAACTCGTGTAAATTACGACCACCTTGAATACATGTAATGTATTTATTAACACATAGCTTTATAAGAGAGAGCATGAATTAAATTGTTTATATAATTTGCGATATATGCCAATTATTTCATTTTAACTTGTTCATTCTCCAGTCATTTCTCTTCCAATCTCATTGCAGTATTAGTATATGCTCTGGATGGCTCAGGCTCAGGGCTCTGCTCTTTTAACCACAAGGGTGAAATTAACACACTAATATTGATTCATTTGTCAGTTGCTATTATCTATTAAAATGTAAGTATCCCATAAGATTATTTTCTGGTCTTTCAGTCTTAGATTGTGATCTCATTAAGCTCTACATGTTAATTAATACATTAACTAACAAACATGCACTTAAGGACATTGCTGTTTATTCACGCATAAGTTCATAAGCACTTATCACGTTAGCACTTCATTAGTACATGCCTATGTATAAGGTATAAGTGCAGGATTATTCATGTTCTGCTATTGTAAAGTGTTAATAAGTTAATAATTTATCACTTCTGTAGATACTTTGACCAAATCATTTGTATGTATATAGAGCCACTACTGTATGAAGCTGATGTAGTGGGATTATCTGGCAAATATCATGCAAATAATTAGGTAAAATTACCATAAAAAAATAATTAGGTAAATCCAACCCATAATGTTTCCTTGATCACACTCCTTTTTCTAGGCCTACAAATGTGGCAGTCTGGGAAGATGCACGGGAATATCAGTGTGGCTGCATTCTGGAAAATTGAGTTTTTCTGTCTGTAGAGTACTTTGATTCTTTAAGAATCCAGAAATATATTTCTTTTTATTTCTTTTTCAGTCTTGCCCAGGTTGTTTTCCTAGTTAGTTTAAGACAAGCTAGTAAACGTCAGATCAGTTGCTTTAAAGTAAAGATGCTTTAAAATTTGCTAGATGCATGTTGTTTACACACACACACACACACACACACACACACACACACACACACACACACACACACACACACACACGTCACACTTTGGTCTATTTGATGGATGAATTCATACAATAGCAAAACAAACAGACAAAAGTCTAATCAACAGATGTCAAATGTCTGTGATGCTCCTGGTGCATCAACTGAAATAAATTTTTTAAATGCAATTATAAATTCAGGAAGGAAATTCTCATATTTATCTTATTAAGTTGCTCTTGGTTGCACAATTGCACTTGAGTGTATGGTATACAGTTTTATAAAGGAAATGATTTATAATCACACTCTCTGGTGTCACCGAGGTGGGGATGGGTTTCATTTTGAGCTGGTTTCTCCAGTTAAGGTTTCTCCCTCATACTGTCTCAGGGAGTTTTTCCTCACTACCGGCACCTCTGGATTGCTCATTTGGGATAAATATATGTTTAAATCTTCATTTCTACATTAAGGGATAAATATATATTTAAATCTACATTTCGGTCATCTCAAATTTGGGGGTAAAGACTCTTTAAAATACGATAACTTTACCTTTAACTTTAGGCTGCCACATTTGTGAAACACCTCTCCTCTGACCTGTTTACCAAGTTCATGAGTTCATTTATAAGAGATTTATTAAAAGATACACTTCATGACTGTTGAAGTGTACAGGCAGACCCAGGCGGTGCATTAAAATGTCAAGCATCAAGCAAAACCGAGGCATTTAATTGGACTCATTTAATAGGACCTGATTTCAGGTGTGGCTGTACAGAACACACTGTGCTGGTTCCTGCTCATAGCAAACTGCTTCTCTCAGCTGACATTGCCTGTGGCAGATACTACTAGTGTGTTGAAACAGCAAAATGTTCGAGGAGGTGCTGCCACATGACTAGCCTCACAGCTGAGCTGGCTTGCAAGATGCACCTGCATTTGACTGAAGGAAGTGCACACAATTGGGTTTGTGCCATTAAGCTCTAGGCTTCCTCTTCTCTTCCTGTTTGTCAGGAATTCAAACCTCCAGATCTCTTGCAAAATCAACCCAGACACACGCTACAGCATTTGTGCTATCTTTATACCCCTAATTTGATTGAATGGAAATAACTAGTTTAGTGTTTGTCTCATGATGTAAAGCCATTATGCAAACAGCACGGATAACTTATGAATCAATATCAGTTTCTGGAGAGCTGCCAGGTTGAAAGACTTTCTGTAAATGAATGGATATTTTGCTGTCTGTCTGTCACTTGAACATTAGTGAGCTATCTCAGACGGATCCATGCTGTGCTCACTTACATTCAATTAGGTTAACTGCACAACATTGATATTGATGTATATGCTGAAGCTGCAGTTTCCTTCCTTGCTTATTCCAAATAACCTTTAGGCAAAGGCGCTCAGGTATAGCAAATATGAAGCACAGCAAAATGAACGAGAGGATTATCTGTGTTTGTAGTTCAGTACGTTATGAGGGGAATCTTTTGAAACACGGTTCTGCCACTCAGTTCTGTGGTAAATCTGGTTTCATTGTGATAAATGATAAGCATGCATTGTGTTATTGGGCAAACAATGCAAGCCATTATTTCTTATGTAAGCATTATGCTGTTCACACATACTGTGTTTTTATCGGCTGCAAGTCGCTGTACTAGGAAGTCACCAGTACTAGTTGCCATAGCGATAATGTTTATCCATCAGTGATGCAATAAGCATTTCACTTGACAACAAATTGCTTTTCTTGCTGTTAAAATAAAACCTTCCAGAAAGAAGATTCTGGCATTTGAACGCTGTAAGAAATTTCAAGATGGTTAAATGTTAAAACATTGAACTAAAAGAAGAAATAAGTGTGTGCTCTACATGAGATAAAAATGAGTAACAGTCAATGAAACTGACGTATATGGAGAAAGCTAAATGGAGGAATGTCAATAACAAGTCCTTGCCTTGAAAGCCAGTGTTAAATAGCGGCTACATTAATTCATTAATTCGTTCCTCCTTCAGAATTTGAAAAAAAAATCCGTCTAGCATTATTCCCTCATGTTGATGCTCTTTACATGGGTTGCTGAGTTCAGTTCCCTCCCAGGACATTGCCTTGTGAACTAGTGTGAGAACTGCCTGCTAGGTTTGATTAAAGTCTTGATTTAGAGCTCAGCAAAGGCAGAGGCGAGCTGTTGGCTTAAACCTATAGAATTGACTTTTTCTCACACTCAGTTCATTAAATGCCTCTTGTGTGCTAATGGGAGCTGTTTTCTGTCAGACAGAGAGAACATCATATTCTATCATATAGAGCTTTTGCACCATGAGCTTCATTACTGAGCCGCGGGAAACAATCAGAGCAAAGCCATTAGTCTTTTTCAGTGGACCTACAAATGTGATAAGAACACTTTATCAGCGGTCCAATGTGCTGCTGTGTAGTTTCCATCATTGTAATGAACTCTTAATGAATCTGCTCTCCACTGATGAATCGATCTATCAGCTTTCTCATGTCAGATTGACTGTAAAGTTTTTTGTGCGTTTTTTTTTCCATCTCAGCTGTAAAACCTGAATATATCTGACTGGTCAAATTTTAAATAATGATATCTTTGGTTTGAAACTTATGCCAGAAAGACAGACGAAAAAAACAGACAGAGAGACAGACAGTAACGTATCAAACATAGGCGAAATGTATTTTGTTTTGACTGGATGAAATCACTTCTAAATTTTTTTATTTACCTTTTTTTTAATTCAACTTACCAGTTTTCATGGACCTAAATATTTATGGTATAGTGTTACCTTTGCTGCTGCCAGGTCCAAAAGGAATTCCACCTGCAGATATGCTTTTATATAAAGCTGAATAAAATTTAATTTAATATTATTGCACTTTTTTAAACATCATTACTCAAAACTCCAATACACAATATCAATAATAAATAATACAATATCACCTCCTGCTCAGCTAGTTTACTGTCAGATAGGTGGCACATGGCAGGATGATCCAGATTCATATTCAGATGGATTAGAACATGCCAGAATAATAGAGGTCAAGTCCTCCATCTATCATTAAGCTGTAACACATTCCTCGGTTTCAGAAACAACAATTGAAGCTGAGTACATTTTAAGAATCAATACATCATTAAAAAGTGTAATATAAGACAGATTTATTTCTCACACCGAAAAGTATGTTTACTTCTTTGTTGACAGTGAAAAAGGGTTGAAGCTGGAAATTTAATTTGTAGCTTGTGTATAGCTGACAATCTATCCATCTTTTTTATTTAGCGGTTATACTACACCAGGTCACAAGGAACCTGGAGTCTGTCCCAGGGGACCTGGGGTACAAGGCAGGGGATACCCTAGATGGGGTGCCAACTCTCACACATATTCACAACTACGGACAATTTAGAAATGCCAGTCTGCCAACAAAGCATGTCTTTAAACTAAGAGAGAAAACCACAGAACCCAGAGGAAACCCCACATGGAAGATTAACATAAACATACAGGGTAGGAATCGAAGCCCCAATCCTGAAGGTGTGAGGCAAACAAAGTTAAAAAGAGATGTCCGGAATTTTTCTCAGGGCTGATTCAAATGACAAATTTGTTTTGATTTTCCAAGGAAGTTATTTCATTACAATATATAGCGCATAGGTACAAATAAAAATAATAGCTTTAGGTGTTGGTTTGATTTGAATTGATTCGAATTGTGGGTGGGATTGCCAGAAGTGTAGAGGTTGGGAGTTGTTAGAATTCTTTCAGGAGAAGGCGGAACGGGATTTAAATCACACACACACACACACACACACACACACACACACACACACACACACACACACACACACACACCTCTAGCGCTCTAGTGTTGAGTATATTATACAATGCACATAATATTATAATATGAATGCTCGCATTGTTGTATCTTCATTTTGCTCATGTTGTATTTTGATGCCAAGCCACATAAATTCAGCCGCAGGTCTTTCACAAGAATGATGAATGCATTTTTATACGTCTCTACTCATCACACCCGACACTTTAATGCTAGAATAAAGGTTGATGTAGACATTTGATAGTGGTGCCAGAGAAAGCTGTAAAGAAACTTTTGAGAGCCTCTAAAAACTCGCTCCCATCATAAAAATGAACTTTTTACTTTTTATGGATTGGCAGAGCTCAGAGCTTTGTGTTATGATTGTATATATGTGCTACCTCTTTTGAGTGCGCTAATTAAGTAAACATATGGCCTTGCTTTGTGAACATTCTTTGTTGTGAATCAGTGGAATGTGTTGTCTTATGAGCTAATGCTTGTTGCTTGTACTTTGTCAGTCATGTTCAGGCATGTTTGAACAAGGTGTTTTCCCCATGCTCTTACGTAACCCCCAGCCCAGTGCCCTTTGGTTTCTTGATAGCTTTGCATGTTGTGAGCACACATTGTTTTTCTATCGCTCTCATCTTTTCCTTGCATCAGTTTCGGTGAGAGTTCTCAGGCGCTTGGAATGTAAATCCTTAAGGCGTGTCGGGGAGCAACAATCACTCAATTATAAATGCCATATCTTTGTGTGTGTGTGTGTGTGTATGTGTGTGTGTGTGGGTGGGTGTGTGGGAATCCTCTTCTATTTGTCCTGGACTCCATAGACCTTTTGGCCTTATGCCATAGCACAATAAGGTGACGTTTGATGTGATATTAATGGCTCATAGGCAGAAGCGGAAAGCATAGATGGCTTGCCTTTGTTGTTACACAAGACAGATATACAAGTTTGGTGTTTTTTATATAGTACAAATAGGATAAGAATTAACTTGAGCAGCGCAATCTGATGACTCTGGGCTAAAATATGTTAACTAACATTATATGATGAGAAAAGTATTTAAAGTATTTCACATGGTTGGTAGAAATTACTAACTAAAAGTTCTCTCAGTTGTATAGTGATTTAACACAGAGTAACACAGAGTACTGTATAATCAGCAAGGAATAAATAAATAACACCCTGCCACATTCAAAATAAAGTTTGCACTCTTTAAAGTTGACTAGTTTCCTGCAGCAAATCCCAAAGTGTTGTGTTTCTCTCATACCACTTTCATTTTCACATCAAATTAATTAATTTATTTGTTTGTTTGTTTGTTTGTTCATTTATTTTTGAAAAAACACATGACTTGTCAATTTTTACTCATGTTTAATCTTGTGGAGCATCTATGTGACAAATTAGTTCTTGTTATTAGCAGTGCAACTTATGTATACAGCTATAAACTGTCATCCTCTGTTAACTATTAATTGCTATATAATGTAATGATTTTCTCAGAAGTAATAAAAGCTGGGTTTAGTGGTTAGTATGTTTGTCTCGCACCACCAGAGGAGGAGTTTTGGTTCCTGTTTCAGCCCTGTGTGTGTCGAGCTTGCATGTTCTCCCCGGGGTTTCAGGGGTTTCCTCTGGGTACTTTGGTTTCCTCCCACAGTACAAAGAATTTATCTCTAAATTGTCTGTTGTGTGTGAATGTCTGTGAGTGTGTGTGATTGTGTCAGGCCTTACATTCAGGGTGTCTACCACCTTGGATGGCTGGATGGCTGGATGGATGGATTGATAAATAGATGGATGGATGGATGGATGGATGGATGAATGGATGAATAAAGAATGGATGGGTGGATGGATGGATGGATGGGCAGCACCATTACAGACATTACAGACATTATGGACAAGAATGTTCTTTGTACAACAAAGCTGTAGAGTGTGTTTTATGCTTGTTTTGAATTAAATAATGTAGTTTTGGAATTTGTTTTCCCTTAATAATAAAAACCTTCATTTAAAAACTGCATGATGTGTTTACTTGTGTTATCTTTGACTGATATTTAAATGTGTTTGATTATCCGAAACATTAAAGTGTGACAAACATGCAAAAAAATAAGGAATCAGGAAGGGGGCCAACACTTTTTCACACCACTGTATAACAAATATGTCATGCATTCTGCTAGCCTATTTAGTAATGTGATTTCAAATAGTCTGTTGAACAACATTACTCATGTTTAGTCCATGCCTTTAGCCATCACGAGAGACAAATTAATGATCTGCTTGGTAAGAGGAGGAAAAAAAGAGGATCAGGAAGACCATTTTTCTGCCATCCCCCACGGCAGGAGTCAAGGAGGACAGCGTTTCATTTAACATGGCTGTATTGAAACCCTGTTTGAGAAGGAAGCTTTGGAAATAAAGTAGTAACACCAAGCCTTGTTTTTAGGTCTGTTTCAAAGAAATAATGCCCTTTTTTCATTATGGTTTGCATCAAATCAAATCCAATTCAATTTTTATTAGTCACCTACACAATTATACAAAGTATGATATTTAGTGAAATGAGTTTTGATGAAAAAATAGTCAAAAATGGAATAAGAAAGTAAAATAAAACTAAAATGGAATTAGCTGTACAGAACAGGAAAAATAAACAGACAAAATATTTTTTTATGCAGTCTATGAATAGAATGGATAAAATGACATGGTATGAATATAATATAATATTGAAGTAAATATTGAATTATTTTTTTTATCTGTTGTTGTGTTAGGTAAAGCACTGTGTGTTATCTGTGTCACAGCTGTGCTAAAAGATAACCAATGAATTGGAAAATATCCTCGGTTGGCTCTTGGTTACATCATGCTCTCGAAACTGAAATGCTACATGATGTTGGCACTGAAAATCCAGCCTCACCATTTCCTCCCTAACTGTGTGAACTTCCAGGTATTTTTCTCCAGCCGAGTTTTTACAGGGCCGGGTCTGTTACCTAAAACAATGCAGATTTACTCCCAGCAATTCTGTCACTATTTACTCTGGCAAACCTACAACATTACATCATGTTAGAATACCCAGATACCCTTTCACATATGGGCATGACATTGTAAACGTTATGTGGGGGTGGAAGAACTTGATTAAGCATTGATCCTAGTCTCGATTGCAAGGTTTGCACTGGCATTTGGATCCAATACTGTTAGATCTCAACAGAGCAAATCTTATTGTCATACTTTACTTTGTGTTTTTTATTTGAATTGAGCCCATCAATTATTCCACTTTCATTAGAATGGAAAGACAGAGTAGAAGTATGTCATGGAAAATCAATGCCTCATTGCTTTGGATGAGAAAACTTCAGGCACTGGAAAACAGAAGCCAATTATGAAACAGCATCAGAATGATGCTCCACGGGTTATTGACTATTAATCATTACTCATCTTGTGATGTTATTGCAACAATAGAACTGCATATTTCCCTTATTTATGCATGACTTATATTAATTGCAGCCGTTCCAGCACTCATTTTTCCAGCCCCATTTAGTTTTGGTCACAAGAATGCTGGGTCACAAGTTCATTCCACATAATAGTTTAATTTAGAATGCTCGATGAGATTTCTCAGAGTGATGGAAGCATGGAATCCTTTGTAATTTGGTATAGTTCTTAAACATGACATGGGTCGATGGATATTCATTTACTGAACATATGACTTTTGATGACTACTATAAAATAAAAATGACTCTAATGAACATGTCATTTCATTGTAGCTCCCAGTGATGTAAAGGAGTTGAGCAGCTCTGAGATATGAAAAGATTCAATGCAATGATAAAAGTCCATAGCAAAGTCTTAAATAGCCAAGGTGTTCTTCTGTAGAATTTCTTTAACTTACAAATGGATTCAAAAGGAAATTCTTCAGTATGAGTACAGAATAAAATATGAGGTGGTTTGCTGTTAGAGGAAAATAATCAATGAAACTGTTGTTTGATGCAGCCTGATACCAAGCAGAGAGCAATTCCTGAAGTTGACTCATTTCCATTTACAGCAATTAATATAAATGATTATGAGTGATTTGCCTTACAGACAGAAATACTGTCGGAGCTGCTGTTATTAAAATGAGTCAACACCTTCTAAACAATTAGCAGGTAGAGGAGGCTAAATGAAGCACTTTCTTTTTTTACCAGAGTCCAAAAAATGTGGCCTTTTTGGCTCATATGAAAGTAGGCACTCAGTCCTTTAAGGATTTGTAGTTTTTCATAAGTATTTCTTGTTTCACCTAGCCCACAAGGGGCAATATATTCATAGAAAAGTTCCAAAAATAGTGGGGGTTTTTCACACAAATGTTTCTGTCTTCATAGGGAAAGGTGATATTAAACCCATTACTGCTCTCTGGGATGCCCCATGTGCTTGTTCATAAATGTGAAGGCATTATCTTCAGCCTTCAATTCTATGAAAGGTTTTCCCAACAGGGGTAAAAATGTCTCAGCTCTGAAATCCAACAGTGTCCTGATTCATTTTATATCAGACTTGCGACGATAGAATAAAACATTTGTTAAAAATATCTGATATGTCGATTATGAATACAATTTATTTTGATCTATTTATTATATTTTTTATAGAGCATTCATCTTATGTAGTTATTTTGATAAATAAATAAATAAATAAATAAATAAATAGATAGATAAATAAATAAATAACATATTTAATAAAATAAATTTTTTTTAAAGAAACTAATTAGAAAGATCTGCTAGACACACCCTGACGTGCTAGTTTACTGTCACTAAACTGTATAACCATTATATATAACAATTATATAAATAAACTGTATAACAATTATAACAAATGTCACATCTCTAATCAGTACAGTGCATCCTATGGTATTGCTGTATTTTTATATATCTCACTCTGCAATTAACCAAGTCAGTCAGTCTGGATGGAAGCATTTGTGTGATTGAATGATGAAGACTCTCACTGCAAATGCTTTTCTTGGTGGATGTGGATTCAATCTCTCGTCAGCTCTCTCTTATCCTCCCTCAGCAGATAGCTTAGCCGCTTAGACTTCACCACAGGTACAATTTTAGTTTGATTGGAAACCTGCTGAGATTAGCACTTCGGAGTAGCCACTAATACTCATCTTTGGTCTCCAAAGTATCATTAAAACTCCATTTGGAAACCATTTAAAACTCCTTTTTCCAAGGTGCAGAGAGCTTAGAAATGAACAGGAAGTGAAGAAGAACCAAGACGTTTGGCTTATAACAGAATTAGCGCAAAGTTCATGACTGATGAAAGTATGTGAGTTGCAGAAACACTTATTCATTGTTGAAACAAGTGCTGATTTGAGCACACAGAATAATGTATGAACAAATACTGGTATGACTCATAAAACTTGTATGTCATCATATTGGCTTCAGCTCCTTATTTACATGTTCCAATATGCCCAAATATGTTGTTTTTCCCATCTCAAATATTGATGGTAGTAGAGGATCTGCTATCTATCTTATCTATCTATCTATCTATCTATCAAATTCTATCTATCTATCTATCTATCTATCTATCTATCTATCTATCTATCTATCTATCTGGATCTTTCTATGGCTTAGTGGCTAGCACATTTGCTTCACACTTCTGGGGTTGGAGATTCGATTCCAACCTCTGCCCTGTGTGCAAGAAGCTTGTATGTCTTCCCTGTGCTTCAGGGGTTTCACACTGGTGTCTTCCCACAGTCCAGGGACATGCAACTATCATGCCTAAATTGTCTCTAGTGAGTGTGTGTGTGTGTGTGTGTGTGTGTGTGTGTGTGTGTGTGTGTGTGTGTGTGTGTGTGTGTGTGTGTGTGTGTGTGTGTGTGTGCCCATCTAGGGTGTCCCCTGCCTTGTGCCACTAGTTCCCTGGCATAGTCTTCAGGCTGCAATCCTGTGTAGGGTAAGTGACACAGAAATTGGATAGTGACACAGAAATTGGATGGATTTATACAGTACATATACACAGTATTTAGATATTTTAGATTTACATGCATACCACCCAATTTACCCATATACATTTCATTTACATGAAACTTCAAGATACAAGTCCAAGATCTGAGGAAAGAAGTAATCAGCGAGGAGGAAAAGAAATGTTTTAGTGAAGCTGACTGAAGCAGACAGATATGAAAGTGTGATCCTTTTATGTATCAGTTCCCCAATCTTAAAGCTTTTACAGATTACAGGTTTATTTATTCCCTTTTGAACTCAAAGAGGTCCGAGCTAGTTGAAGTCAGATTTAATTAAAACAGAGATCAGGATAAATGTGGTAGAATTTCTTAATAAGACGTGGGTCATCCTGTTATCAGCCGCTACCCAGCTTCTTTCCTCAGGGGGGAGGATATCACAGCTGACACCTTTTAATATATTCTTTAAGCCTAAACCTAGCTGCTTTTTACACTCATATTTCCACCTGCACTGATGGTCACTTGTTTTTGAGCATGTGCTATGATCACAAAAATAGGGTTAATGAGGAATAACCCTTATTTTTATTCATGTTTCATTCTGGTTTTCAGACAGTACATTACCTACACCACTTGAGGTCTTACAGTAGTGATAAAAGGTATTATTATCATTTCTGTGCTTTCTTAGTTCACAGCAGACACAGACAATGTTTGGTCAATGGTTGATCTGTTATGGGGCAATATCATCAGTGGTGTTTGTTTTGAGTTAAAGAGATAAGGTAGTACCTTTAAGTAAGTTTATAATTAACGTATTTTCCTCATTTTAAATAGTGAGCATAGATGCAGTAAAAAAGTGGTCTTAGAAAATGTCTTAGAAAATAATGATGGTTGGCATCTCACATGTTATTTTGAGTCACATAGTCATGAAGAAATTTGACTACTTTGTTAGTAATTACTAACTAGCCTTCTGAGTTTAGCATGCTATCTAGATTGAATTTATTATTATCAGCAACAAAGATTATCCACATATTCTGCCCACGCTGAATAAAACATTTCAGGAAGAAAGCAAAACATTAAAGCTCCTTTACAAAGTGAAAGAAATTACTTTTACTGGTGCTCCCTGAAGCCAGGGCTCTGTGCAGGTCATTTTAGTTTTTCCACATCCACTTTAGCATACCATGTCTTCATGGACTTTGATTTGTGCACAGGAGCATTATCATGCTGAAACATGTTTGGAGCATGTCCCTTAGTTCCTTACAAAGACATCCTACATCCTAATTGTGTTCTTCGAACTTTGGGGCATGAGATTAGGGAAGAACCATGCATGTGTCCACATACCTTTGGCCGTATAGTGCAAATGATTATTATTATATATAATTTTCCATTTCCATAGCTAACATTTAAGCAAAAAGTTGCATTTGAAAAAGCTTGTGCACTCATGTGACTCTCTCAGACAGTCTAATATTAGCCCCAGACCAAATCCATGTGACATCCTGTCTCTCTGTCTGTTGCTTGCTTGTATTCAACAAAGTAGACATTAAGAGGACAGATCCAGACTGCCAGCTCACACACTCATCTCATACAATCTCAATGAATGTAAGGAACAAAACATTGTTTAATACCCAACAAGAAATTTTTAGCAGTCACTTGATCATCAAATCATCCTTTTTCCTAGTCTGGCCTGATTGCTGCTTTCAAGCCACAAGATCCTGGTCCTTGAATCCACAGTACATGTGCTAGTTTTCATGCTTCATGTTTTGTATAAATCATGTATATTGATTTTACTGCAGGGCAGAACTATTACTCTGAAGGGGAACTAAGATTTCTGAAGATAATCTATTATTGTTAAATGAATCATTGTGTTTGAATGCATTAAGGTGTGCTGAGGTTGTTTACATGATGTTTACATTAAGACCACTATTTCTCATACACACAAGGTATGCAAATGTTCCTGTCATGCATCACCCTAAATTTAGTGTAAGAGAACAGGTAATGTTTGGCTAGCATTAGCAACAGCAAGCTAGCTTTGTTTTTAGTCTAGGTCTTATTCTTTACCTAATTACAAACATTATTGTGTTATTATTCTTTATTAAGTCAGCCTTGCAAAATCATACCAATTTGCTGAACTCATCTTCATTTTCTCAGGAAGCTAGAGGTCTCACGATAGCAGAATGTGAGTTTGTAGGCCTCTGGATAGTCCTGAAAACAAGAAATGAGAATATTATACTGTAGTAAAAAAAGGTCTGTAAGGTGATCCATATGCAACATTATCATTTTTATTATCACTATTAGTTTTCTGGCAGGCCTAACTACATAAACCTAAGACTAAAAGAAGAAATCCAGAGGGGCATAGAGTCATGAGAATAATTGCTTCTGTACACCACCACAATGATTTAAAATGAAGCAATGAAAATGTCGTTGAAATGTAGACTTTCAAGCTTTAATTTAAGGGGTTTAGCAAAAAATATGGCATTAACTTTTTAGGAATTACAGCATTTCATTTTCTCAAAAGTAATTTGAAAAACTAACATAATTAATAATAAGGATTATTGTTTAATATTTGGATGCAAATCAATTTATTGACTTTATAAGTCTGGAACATGTGAACATGTTTTGCCAGGCTTGTTTATGGGTCTTTGTGTCTTCAGTTTTGTCAGTAAGTGTAAATCATGCTCAGTCAGGTTGAGATCACGTGACTGATTCAACCATTTAAGGACATTTCATCTGTTTACGTTAAGATTTTTTTGTGTTGTTTTTTTTTGGGTCATTAACTTTCTGTACTGGGAATTAGTTTAGACTGAATCTGAGCAGAAAGTATAGCAGCTCTACAAACTATGAACTCATCCTGCTACATCTATCAACAGTCACATCATCACTAAACACCAGTGACGCAGTTAGAAGTAGAAGCCTTTATTATCGCCACACATACACAACGCCCCAGCTGAAGAAGTTGAGGTCAAAGTGCAGCTATGATGCAGCACCAATGGAGCAGGGAGGGTTAAGGGCCATGCTCAAGGGCCCAATAGTGGCAGCTTGACAGTGCTAGGGCTTGAACCCTGATCTTTCAGTCGACAACCCAGATCCTTAACCACTCAAGCCACCACTACCACCACTGTTCCAACAGCCATACCTACCCATGCTGTAACACAACCTCCACCATTTCTAACAGCCGATGTGGTGCATGAGCTCTGGATTTGATGAGCTTTGGATCATGAGCTCTTCCTTTCCTTCTCCATACTCTTCTATTCTCATCATTCTGCTACAAGATTATCTAAGTTTCAGCTGTCCAAAGAATCTTGTTCCAGACCTGGTCAGGCATTTTCAGATGTTTTAGATATAGTCTAATCTGGCCTTGATATCTTAAGTGGTTTGCATCATATGGAAAGCACTCTGTATTTACATTCATGACGGCGTCTCTTGGTTGTAGACTTGGATGGTGATACTCTGACCTCCATGAGAGTATTCTCGTCTTCTTGGCTAGATTTTGGAAAGAATTCTGTGATCATCCATTCCGTGGACTCCCAGGCCGTCTGGTATTCCTCCTTTTAAGAATGTTCCTGAATTGTTGATTCAGCCTCTCCTAAAGTTTCCACTTTCTGTCTGATAGCTTTGTTGTGTTTATGCTAAATGAATTAAAGCTGAAAGTCTACAGTTTAATCACATCTCGATTGCTTAATATCAAATCCATTGTGGTGGTGTACACAATGTATTGTACACAAAATTGTGTCACCATCCAAATATTTATGGACCAGACTGTATTTGCTTGCCTTAAATGGAAGGAGCTTGTTGATTGATATAGCAGGGCACTCACCAAGAACTGAATTATAGTAATCTAATCTAATCCTAAGGCTTCAAATGCATGAACTCTCCTTTCCACATTGTACATGGACAGCATGTCTCTTATCCTGACAGTGCTCCCGAGATGGAAAAAGGATGTTCTACAGCCACAACACTGATTATAGATTTCAAAGATTAAGTCGCTGTCAATCATGACATTGGGATGCTAATCCTCAAGTGCTGGGGATATATCTAAAACATAGATAAGGCAGTTCATAGACCATCATAAAAGTCCATGGGTTGAGAAAAAGAAAGTCTTTTTTCAAATACCTAGTCTTTAATATCCTGAATGCAATTAGCTAATCTAGGGGTATGAGAGAATTCGATCATGTGAATACGGGATGTGTTTGTGGGTGTCATCAACATACTGTAGCAGGTAAGGTCAATGCCATGCTTTTGAAAATGGCATGAGATTTAAGACTGATCCTTGTGGCACTTCCTAATGTACTCCATAAGATACCTCCATGGACAATAACTCATTATCATTATCATTATCATTATCATTATGATGTTCAGACTAAATGCCATTTCCACCAACACCCATGTGCAAACATGTCCACTGTTCTTAAAGAAACAGTTCAATAAATAAATATCTGGATATTGTTCTTTAAGAACATGTTTGCACATTTCTCTTTAGACTGCTGCTAAACAAAATGCTGTATAGAGCATCTTTTTTGCATCATTTGGCTTAACCGGAGTGAGTTATATATATCTTACTGTATGAAACCAGTTAACCAGTCCAATGTCCTAACTACTGGACTGCCACTCCCACAGTGTCTTATGTCTACAGCATTGTACTATACTGAATTACCTTCTTTGCATATTGATCTGTGCTGTACTGTCCCTTGTCATCAAACTGTACTGCCTTGCACTGTTTACACTTTATGTAGTAAAGTGTAGGTCTACGTAGTGTACTTATTTCTGTTGTCTCCTGTAGTTCTTAAATTGATTTGAATTGATCTGACATAATTGACAGCACCTTCTGGTTTCTGGACAGCCATATTGCATTATGAAAACATAATTTCCTGGTTTGATGCCTTACCTGACTCTCATTAGAAGTGGAATTTGTTTTATTTTTGACCATTATTTGTATTTTATTGCTCAGTAGTGGTGTACTCATTTACAGTATGTTCAGCTAACAGCAAATAAAATTGAGGACATGTTTTTTTCCAACTGCTGATTTTTATTTTTATTTTACAAGGTGAAATAATCCGGTATCTAATGGTACTTTGGCTCACTGCAGGATTGATGATGTTTGCAGGAAGCAATGACAAGGCCTGTGCAAATGTTAATGGGCACGTGGTAGCACTAGTTGGGCCAAATCTTTGGATTAAGGAAAAGCCTTACGAAGCTTAATGAATTATCTTGTGCTTAGCCCTAAGGAAGAAGAACACGTGCATCTACAAAAACACGCTCGAGCGTAGGCTGCCCTGACATTCCAGCAGAACTATGAATGAAAGGATCTGGTCTTGCATGAACACATCCTTCAGTGGAATCTATTACAAGCATTGCACAGATACCTGTGGTTCAAAAATCTGTAAAACACACTGCATGAAGACAGTTCTTGGCAAGAAAACCTTATTTAGTGATTTTGTTTATCTGTTTCTTCCCTGATGTAAATGTAGGCAGGCAATTTTTTGGTTTACTTATTTATCTTTGACTTAATCTGTCATAGATATCTCATAGAGATGAAGTAGTTGAAGTTTTTTTTAACTTCCTACAGGAGCAGAAGCCAAGTGAATTTCATGCTGTGCCTTTACTTTGTGTGATGATCCCTGGTGTATCATTCGATGATGTTTCTGGGAGTGAAACTCATGTAGCGTGCTTGGCTATGTCCAGTATAAAGTTTATATTTGTGATTAAAATGAAATCGATGCTCATAATTTTCTATTTATTTTCAAAGTCTGCTTCTTTACTGAAGTGATATAATAAGAGATCAGTGAAACCACTGCAGTCAAACCAACCAAAAAAATGTAGCTTTCTCGAATAAAAACACATGATGATGCTCTCATCAAAGCTGAGTATGGTTTATTTTTTCAAAAGAGCAGTGAAATGTAATCTCTGTGTCATTGCTCCTTTCATCCTCCAAAGCAAACCTTTAAGTTCATGGCCGTGTTATTGGAAAGGCTGAAATTACAGATGGCTGTTTCTTATATATTCCAGCTGTCTAAATGACCTCTCTGCTTCTCCCTACAGAAAAGGCTCTTAGACACACACAAAAAAAAAAAACACAACACACTCAGCACTGCTTCACATGACTGGCAGTGAAGTCAAGCCCATGTTGACATGACAGGTTAACGGGATGTCTGCATTTTATGGACTAATCCAGATGCTAGAACCTTATACACTTTCTCCTTTCCATAATTTGCTCGAAATCAACTCATAGCCAAGTCTCACCCTTTTTTCAATGGATAATCTTACCTGGAGACATACTTATTGGAGACATGCTTTAAGTGCACAATAGTCAATAAAGGTCCAATAGTTTATTTCTTACTTAGAACATCATTCAAAGTAATTGGCTATCCGTTTGTACCAGTACACTGAAGAATGGAAGTTCGAAATTTACTATCAGTATAAACAAATGAATGATTTTATGGCCACAAGTCTGATTTGGTCAGGAAACAGTGTGAGACTTTTTTTGGCTCTGTGTGGAAGTCTCTTACACAAAATTTTAGTATTTAAAGATAACGTTTTAGATAGGACATTTCAGAGAGCAGAAATTGGTTTGATATCACCATTTACTTCAAAGAAAAAAAGCATTTTTGTTTGTTTGGAACTATTTGATGCCCCTAGTATGCTAGGTAAAAACAGAAATACTTTTGAACAACTTCAAATTATTAAATCCCGGAGTGTCTATTTTCATATGAGCCATGAATCACCTCTGTTAAGTGTGACATGACCAAGAAATTCAATACTGAACACGGAAACCTCCAAAACAGTCTTCTATTAGCCTCTGGGAAAAAGAGTTCAAAATAAAAGATTCTACTTTTGTCTCTTTATTTTTCATCACTGTCAAGCTGATTAAAAGAAAGTACACGTACATTTTAAATCCAAGTCAAAAATAAAGCATTTTCCTGCCAAAAAAGTCTTCATTTGAGGCACTGAATGCTTAGTCAGCCTCAGTGATGTCTAAGACAGTGGTGATAGATGAGCATCCCTGACCAAGTACATCAGGTATCTTAAGTGTTAAATGCTACCAAGAAAACAGAGTTAGATGAGCTAGACAAATCTTTTAGTATTTTACTGTGTGAAAGGTTTACAGGAACATCTTAGAATTAAACAGCTGTTAAATATCTTAGTGCTTCTACAGCCTATAGCCTATGCTACTGTACCATTGAGATGAAATGTCATATCCCAGTGAAATTGCAACATCTAAAAATTTAACAACAAACAAGCAGAAAAAAAAACCTTCCAGTATCCAGCTTGTATTTAAGAATCATCCAGTTACATTATACTTTTATTTAATACTAATTAGTATACACTTGCCACCAATTAATCTGGCTGATTAACCCCCAATAAAGTGCAGCTGTTTCTATAATTCTTTTTATGACCATCAATTGGAAAGTGCAAAGAGCTTATGAAGCAAGTCTGTGAACTCACTGTTGAAAAATATCAATCGGGAGGGTTAGAAATTGTTTTTCCAAGGAATTGGATATACCATGTAACACTGTAATGACAATAAAGAAGTGGTTACAAGAGATAATATGGGACAACGCTGACCTTACTAAGAACAGGACGTCATTCTAAAATTGATGGGAGAACCAGGAGAAAACTAGTCAGGGAGGCAGCCAAGAGGACAACAGCAACAATAAAATAATTGCAGCATAATCTGGCAAGTACTGGTTGTTCCCAGTGTATGACGACAATCTCCTGAGCTCTTTATACATCTCGGCTATGGGGTAGGATGGCCGGATGGAAACCTATTTCAACTATGTTTAGTCATCTATCAAGAATTAACAGTCAAATTCTTTAAACACTCTCAGAAATTCTTGGATAGCTGGCTAATGTTAGCACCTTGTTAGATCAAGCTGCTAAATATTACAAAAACAAATCTACTGTAAGCTAGCTACTTTATTTACCCGTAAAAATTATGAAAATGAAATGAGTTGCTGAAATCCTTTAGTCATGTCATGTTATAAGTTCATGTTAGCTAGCTGTCTAAGATAAGCACTTAGCGATCTATCTAGGTAATCAAATCATTCTATTTGTGTTAGCTATTGCTAGCCAGCTGGCTAATATCAACAATAAATATATTAAAATCACAGACCTTGAGGACTAAACGGACCCAGATAGTGGCACTGTGTTACAACCTTAATACTTTCATGTCACAGTGAACTGGATTTTTGCAGAACAAAATGTAATAAAATTTCATTCATTTCACCCACTTTATGTGTCTGAGTGGCAAATAACGTTAGCACTGGGAGACTAAGTAGGGTGTAAAACCATTCTCTTCTGTGTCTTCTCACTCTCTTAGTGCTTGTTTAGGGTTTTATAGTTTATTGGCTGCTGTAGAGCATTTGAGATTAATATGGCCAAGGGGTACAGCTTTGTAAATCTTCCTGATGCTGTCTAACTTCCTGGTTTCCTGTAGTTTTCCACTTGAATGACATAAACAACCAGTTCAGTTCTGTGTCTGTTAGTTCCAATAGCAATAATCAGCAAGCAGGCTACTGAAGGCTCACTTTGAAGGCAGCTCAGACACGACGCTAGCGTGAGACATGAAACAAAAGCCTCGAGACGATTTCCAACTTGAGTATAGGGTGTATTTCATATAGGAGTTATAGTGAATTGTCTCTGAAGGAGCTTTGTAGGGTGGTTTATTGTAGCCTGTGTCACTGTACATGCCTTCAGGGTGAAACGCTTACTTCTGTACGGAGAAGCTGTGGGAAACGGCAGGCAGGTGTGTGTAGGAATGCAGTGGGATAGGTGTGGTTTCATTCATGTCGTGGCCAAACGACATGAATGAACTTGTCGCTATGCCACAAAGAATGCAACACATCATTGTATATCTTCTTAGCCACTGCTACAGACACTGCTACGACACTTTTTTTTGCAGGTGAAACATTTGTTACATCGATGTTTTGCAATGCAATGCTATGCTATGAAGAAAGAATCAAAGGAGAATTTACAGTAAATCTCTGATAGGACGTGTTTAGTCTTGCATTTCATTTATTTTGGAGATTCATCAGTTTCGTGTTTGTTAAACAGTAAAATAAACGGAAATAAATAAATTCTGAGAAATGTAATAAAATGTATGTGACTTGAAATAGAGAAAATATGCCATAGAAAGAAACGGTTCCAATTCCTTAATTGCAAAATGTTCTGTTAATACAGTAATTACGTAACTGCTGTTTCTATAACAACACACAAACACAAAAATTACAATTTTCAATAAACAACAAAGCAGGCAGAAAAGAAAAGTAGGAAACTAGGACAAATGCATTACTCATGATTCTTATGTAGGACATTTGGATTCCATGATGGACATTTGAGTGATGGGCATATGGCTATTATGTAAGTGTGTGTGATTCAATGTTGTCAGATGTTGTTTTCTAGCCCTTGATATGTACATGGAAATGCAACATCCTCATGGTCACTTTCAACATAAAGCATTGGAAAAGGGGAGGAATGTGCATGCACATACTCCCAGACACACACTAAAGAGTCATGTTTTTTGGAATGAAAGCATGTGGAATAGTGCATTGTCTTCAGACAATACACACACACACAGGCACAGACACACACACCTTACAGTGTTCACAGCTTTTGGTGTCAATCATAGTTTCTCATGGTTGTTTTCTTCACATTTACAATAGAAAGAACAGGCCATTGGATTAGACTCAGACTCAGTCAAATAACTTCAAAGCCTGTTTCTTCTGAAATCATCCAAAGGCATCTGGTGTGTTCTTACATTACACAGCAGCTGCAAAGAAAGTCAGAGAGGTTGCAAAGGTCATTACAGTTTATTTCATCATCAATAACATCAGTGATGTCTGTAAGCACAGGTAACCTGACCTACTAGGAACTTTGTTTAAGGCCAAACTGATCAGCATACACTTTTTACACTGAAAAAAAAAATTACAGCAAATTAAAGTATCTTGAATACGGTCTAATTTATTCATTTAGAAAGATTGGAAGACACCAAATCTGAGACTATTAAACCTATTTCTAGATATTTCAATATTTTTACTCATTTCAAGCACACTTTGTTCTATCGATAGGTTATGTTCATTCATTCATTCATTGTCTGCCGCTTATCCGAACTACACTTGGGTCACGGGGAGCCTGTGCCTATCTCAGGCGTCATTGGGCATCAAGGCAGGATACACCCTGGACGGAGTGCCAACCCATCGCAGGGCACACACATACTCTCATTCACTCACGCAATCACACACTATGGACAATTTAGAGATGCCAATCAACCTACCATGCATGTCTTTGGACTGGGGGAGGAAACCGGAATACCCGGAGGAAACCCCCGAGGCACGGGGAGAACATGCAAACTCCACACACACATGGCGGAGGCGGGAATCGAACCCCCAACCCTGGAGGTGTGAGGCAAACGTGCTAACCACTAAGCCACCGTGCCCCCCCCATAGGGTATGTTGCTAAGTATAAATTTCTAGAAAGAACAAAAATCTGCCAATAGAATAAGAAAATGTAAGGCTTGAAAATTGTAACATACAGTATGTGTAGAAATAATTTTAACAATCTTATGTTTGTTTCTGGGGGGCATGGTGGCTTGGTGGCTAGCATGTTTGCCTCACACTTATAGGGTTGGGGGTTCGATTCCCGCCTCTGCCGTATGTGTGGAGTTTGCATGTTCTCCGTGCCTCGGGGGTTTTCTCCAGGTACTCTGGTTTCCTCCCCCAGTCCAAAGACATGCATTGTAGGTTGATTGGCATCTCTAAATTGTCCGTAGTGTGTGATTGCATGAGTGAATGAGAGTATGTGTGTGCCCTGCGATGGGTTGGCACTGTGTCCAGGGTGTATCCTGCCTTGATGCCCAATGACACCTGAGATAGGCACAGGCTCCCCGTGACCCAAGAATAGATTGGATAAGCGGTAGACAATGAATGAATGAATCTTATGTGGCTTGGTGGCTAGCATGTTTGCCTCACACTTATAGGGTTGGGGGTTCGATTCCCGCCTCTGCCGTATGTGTGGAGTTTGCATGTTCTCCGTGCCTCGGGGGTTTTCTCCAGGTACTCTGGTTTCCTCCCCCAGTCCAAAGACATGCATTGTAGGTTGATTGGCATCTCTAAATTGTCCGTAGTGTGTGATTGCATGAGTGAATGAGAGTATGTGTGTGCCCTGCGATGGGTTGGCACTGCGTCCAGGGTGTATCCTGCCTTGATGCCCAATGACACCTGAGATAGGCACAGGCTCCCCGTGACCCAAGAATAGATTGGATAAGCGGTAGACATTCAATGAATGAATGAATCTTATGTGGCTTGGTGGCTAGCATGTTTGCCTCACACCTCCAGGGTTGAGGGTTTGATTCCCACCTCCACCGTGTGTGTGGAGATTGCATATTCTCCCCGTGCCTCTGTGGTTTCCTCTCCCGGTCCAAAGACATGTATTGTAGGTTGATTGGCATCTCTAAATTGTCCGTAGTGTGTGTGTGCCCTGCGATGGGTTGGCACTTCGTCCAGGGTGCGTCCTGCCTTGACGCCCAATGTTCCCCATGATCCGAGAACAGATCGGATAAGCGGTAGACAATGAATGAATGTTTGTTTTTTCTAATGGGGAATATATAAATGTGACTATATTCAAGATATTTTTATTTGCTAACATCTTTGCCAGTGTAGTGTTTTATTTATCTTTATGTAATGGACAGCACTGTTGGGTTGTTATTTTGGAGCTATAAGGCTACACAGGCTAGTAATGGAAGTCGATCTATAATCCAAATTTTTAGATATAACTTTGCCAAGGTTCTTTTATCCATCTTTAGTAGCTTTATTCTGGTCAGGGTTGCAGTGAATTCAAAGCTTATCCTGGGAACACTGGAAATGAATGTGAAAATGAACACTGGCAGGAATACGCCCTGGACCACCACACATTAACAACTAGGAGCAATAAAAGTTCACTTCTTAGCAAGGTTTTGGGAGGTGGTAAAAAAATTGTGGAGGAATACCCACATAGATGCAGAAGGAAGATGCGAAGAAGACGTGGCAACACTACACCACCGTGCCAGACATGTTAATTAAAGAAATATAAATAGAGGGAATTCTGCCTGTATACAAATTTAAGTTTATAGTGGAACTATATTCTACATATCTGTTTAGCCATTCAATACGACTTCTGCTTTCAAACTGAAAATAAGTCATATTGGGTTTTAACTCACATTGGTAATAGCGTGTAACATTACAACCAAAAAACCTGATGTTGGTGTGACACAGACGTTATTTGTAGCTCAAGTGCAAATATATAAGTAAGCACTGGACCACAAACATGGCTTGGATTGTTTCCAAATGGAAAATGGTTCAAATTTGACTTTTTCACTAACGTTTAATACATTCATGAACACTGAATGCCAGGAACACTGGACATGAAGTGGGAATCCATCCTGAATAAAATGCTAGTCATTGCAAAGCATTCTACAGACTCGTTCATACCTCAGGGCAATTTAGCATAGCCAATCCAATTATTGTCATATATTTTGAAGATAGGCACTGGGTAGAAAGCTAGAAGAAACCAGCACAGATATGGTGAAAAAGGTTGTACTAGCAAGCGTTGTCCACGTGAGGTGGCATTGCTACCCTCTACATCACCGTTTTGTACACAGTATTGCCTAAAAGTATGTAGACACCTGCCCAGTGGCTTCAAAGCTGATTAATTTGTTCGGTTATCAGTTTCTGTTTGTCTAAAAATCAGGAATATAGAACTTGAGATCATTTTTATTTCATTTGGCTATGGCTGATTGTTACTATATTTTACACTCATTCAGCAACATTTATTGTGGAGAAGAAATGTTCTGAACATTTACCCCAAAAAATCATTAAAAAGCAATTTTCTGCCATGTACAAGAGCATGTCTGGAACAAAGTCGATGCTCAATTAAGTTTAGGGACCCCATGGAGTCACTCTGAAGTGCAAGTCTGAGTGTTCTATAGTTAGCAAAAATTGAAACCTAGACCCCCTTTTTTGTTACCAATTGAGTATCTGCAATTTATCACAAAACGGCTTTTTAATACACTTTTGCTTGTACTGTACGTGACCTCTTTCAGAGCATATGGTGCTTGTTATTTGCAGGTTTTCATTATCTTTATCATTTGAAGACTTACTTGCATTATATAATCATCGATGGCTCATTGTAGATGGTTCAGCCTAGTAATCTAAAAGTGACTCAGAGACGAGACAACACAGTTCATAGAACCAGATGGCACGAGTAGGAACTCCAGGGTGCCAACTGTATGGCTATTCTATTGGCTTGAACAACTTTTTGTTCTGGGTCCAAATACTTTCCTTCTCAAAGCCAAAAGAAGTGATATTAGTAGTATGGTCACTTAGAGGAAGCATTTTTTCAAATGGAGAAAAAAATGTTTGAATGAATGGCATACGAGTGAATCTAAAATTTTTACCATACTGCCTTGTTTCTTTAATTTACTCCTTGTTGCTTGTAACTAAACAGTGACTGGTTTCTAAATTGTCAATTTGTTTGGGCATTTATGGTTCTAATGCTGCTGTAGTCATGTATGTGGAATGAACAGAACAAAGGGATACATAAAAGCCCATAAATTATTGATAGACCGCTGATAGAACAAGCAAATATAAAGCTTGTGCACATCCACTTCCTCATGTTTTAATTGCTGTCTTAGCAAGTTGTTATCTCACACATGATTATTATCTACAGGATATAGAAATCAATTTTTAGTTTCCATTGCAGCAAATGAGGACCACACATTAGATATTTTCACTTATGACCTGAATCTCAATCTATTACCAGAGAAGACTATGCATGTGTAAAGTGAATAACTTTCTTTTTTCACATAATACTGTAACCTTAAAGCATTAGCACAACCGCAGCCTGGGTCATTTTTGCTTGCCAGAATTAGATTGCTGGGAAATTTATTTAAATTCCCATTGGAAATTTATCAGTTTGTTTTGCCACTTTTACTGGACCACAGAGGTTTACATAATAGGTGGTGTCATCTGTAGCAGCTGCCATTTAGATATGAAAACAGGAGACACAGAAGTGCGACATCACTGCTACAACAGCAACTGTTTTTTTTTGGTGTGGTTGAATGCACTTTAATGCATCTGCTTCCTGTCATTCTGACGATTTATATTACACAGCTACCACAACTCCAGAAAAGATCCCCAAACTTAAACACCACAAGTCATTTTAAGGTTGTCTTTATTAAATAAATAAATACCGTGTTGTGACAAATAAGTTACGTCCATGGCGCACTAGTGTATATCTTTCCAGTCAACATTAGAGACATGGCCTGGATCCTTATCCTTTCCCCAAACTGTGATTATGGGGTGGGAGGTTGGAGCCACACACAAACAACTATGGCATTGGTTAAAAGATATTTCACCGTGCATCCCCGTTCTGTTGTGGAATGTATTCACAGTTTTGCACAGGTCTGCTCTATACAGAGCTACACAACATCACCCTGCCCCGCTGAAGCCACTTAAATGTCCATAACAAATGGCAGCATCGCTGTTAAGCTTCAGCGAAACAAGATTGCTGCATATTTATATAACAAATTCAAATATGTTATTTAAAACGCAAGTCCATTAAATGTTATCTTTTTCTGGTTCCAGCCCAGCTCTCCATCATTTTTCCAAGTCCGAATTCAGCAGTTCCTGTGGACAGGATCAGTGCTTGTACCTCAAATCCACTGCCACAATCAAGTAGCTTGGGAACTTGGCTCAAGGACAGCAGAACAGAAGTTCCAGTCAATGTAGGTCCATGAAATCAATCCAAAAAAAAAGGCCAAGCCATGAACAAGTTCTTCAGCCTGCAGTTTCACGATGTTCAGTTGCACCTCTGGAGCAGCATGTTGAGCGCGTACTCCATGCGGCTCCGCAGGTCCGAGGAGCATCCACAGCAGAGTAGAGTGCTGAGACGTAGCGTGGTGGACACACGCTCCTCGTTGATGTACGTTAGCAGGTACTCCTCATTCTGGCTGCACAAGATGATCTTGGTGTGATCGTGGTAGAAGTTCACCTGTCAAGTTGAAAATGTACAGTAAGTCACCAAATTCTTTTAGAGAAGGAGGTACAAAGAGGAATGAAGATCCACAGCAAGTTCAAGCATATAGAAGCTGTACCTGAAAAGTGCCATCATTGAAGAGCATCATGAGTGCACGATCTGACTTAAGCCACTGCAGAAGATACAGCCTTGGCTTGCTGACATCAATCACGTTGGGCAAATCACCACCCTGTACAGACAGAAGAACATTGGCATTGTGAGATGAAGTAAGAAAATATCACATATGCATCTAGAGTGTTTGGTTTTGCACCAAGTGTAGATACTCACATCCATAAGATTTTCTTCCATATAATGAGCAAAGTACTTGAGAACAGTGACCTGGCTGACAAACTGCTCTGGGGCCTCAGTGGTGGAGAAGACTGTACACTGGCCCAGCTCTGCATAGTAATGAACCGTCCTGCAAGCACAATGGTGACGTTAGCTGCAAGTCATCAGGGTTTACAAACATCATTTCCAGAATTCATAGTGCGTTGACTGTTTTTTAGCTACTTACTTCTTATCAGACAGCAGGCTCATATGGGTGCCGTTGTTGAAAAGGACACCGACTGTGTGGTCAGACAGCTGATAACCAAAGCCATACTTATTGGAGTAGTCCACCCATTTAGTCACCCACTGGAAACTGCAGTTTAGGCTCTCTTTCGAAATGTCATTAGCTGTAAGCGTAAAACACACACACAAAAAAAAATCAGGACTGAAAACCAGCTTGTATGTGGGACAATGTTAAAACATGAGCAGCTGAAATAGATGTTAAGAGTATAAATACATACCTTCTGGCATATTCTCCAGACAGCCTCTGAGTACTCTGGCAACAGTGTCTGCTACAGTACCCATAGTGCTGTCCTCCAAGCCTGCCATTAAAACAAAGCAGAGAAAGCCATTAGCCTTCACATTACATCATCCATTAATATCTAGCTCGCAAAGAAAACAGCCTCTCAGAGAACCACGATGCAGCAAATAGAGGGCATGACATAAAAAGCACGAGCAAAACACATACATTCACTGCTGCTGCTGCAGCTGCCCAGCGTGCCTCGAACAATCATGCGGATGGTGTCACGGATCTGCTGCTTGTTGCCCCCATCCTTGGCAGTGACGACTGGCTTCCCAGTAGATGGTAATGGGGGCTTACTGTCCTAAGAGGAAAATGGGGAAAAGTGGTCAGTCACAGACAACAGGGACAGAGTGTCCTTGTGTTCTGGCAGGAAGTTTGAGCAATGAAGAGGATTGTGATAGCAGCTCACCTCTGCAGCTTGCCTGCAAGACTGATTGCTGATTGAGGCCTTCCTGAGGTCATGCCGCAGTCTGTGGATGTCCTCTTCCTCTTTTGTCAGTTTATCTGTACGTAAGAGACACCAGTTAGAGATCACACAATAACCATAATCATAGAGAGAATGAAATAGCATGTGCATAAATGGCACTCAGTACTAAGATTTATTTAAAACTTACTTAGTGTTTCAAAGTACTTGGCTTTGTCCTTCTTGCCACCAAACAGAGCGGCTGCAGCCTTCTTGAAGAAGCTTCTGGCAGGGCTGGTGTGCTGGAGGTCTGGAGCTGTGTGACAGCAGCTGACAGACAATCTTTCTGGGGTGAAACCCTAGAAGATGGCAGAACAACAGTTCTTAAAAGGATGTTGCAAAACATCATGGAATCACCAAAGCCAATTAAAATCTTTTTTTCCCCTCCATGAGCCAATGACACGAACCTGGCTGAAGAAGTCGTGGTGTAGGATATCATCCAGCCTTGGCCTGTCCTCGGGGCTCTTGGCAAGCATAATGCTAATGAGATGTTTGGCTTGTGGAGACAACGTAGAAGGCATAGTGTATCTCGCTTCCCTTATGCACCGGTATGTCTCTTTCAGATTGGTGGTTTCAAATGGCGGCCTCCCCAACAGCATTGTGTACCTGTAGAGACATGGCATATGCAGCTGAAGAAGACTGTTCCAGTCAAAACGGCATGTGGTGCATTTCTGTTTAAATCCAGGAGTCAAAACTTACATGACACAGCCAAGAGCCCAAACATCTGATTCACAGCCGTGGCCTTGCTTGTTAAGGACTTCAGGAGACAGGTAGTTTGGGGTTCCGCATATTGTTCTTCTCCGGTTTTCAACCGGTTCTAGCTTAGCTGCCAGACCAAAGTCCCCTATCTTCAACTCCATTGCTTCATTAATGAAGAAGTTACCTGTAGAGGTCAGAAAAAGCATTTACATTGCTTGTACTTGAAATTATGTTGCCTATATTTTGGTGAAACTGTCATTGCTTTAATTGCCCACCTAATTTAAGGTCTCTGTGGAGGATATCCTGTTCATGGAGGTACTTCAATCCTGAGATGATTTGTCTTAGGTAGTACCTAACCTCTGGCTCTGTGAGCACCTTGCGGGCTTTCAGAATATGTGCCAATGACTAAAGAGAAGAGTACAACGTTAGTTTCATTACAGAGACAGAATCAGCTGGACCATCGGTGTCTGTATAGGCCTGTCGTATTGAGACTCACTCGTCTGCTGCAGTGCTCGAGAAGGATGTAGATATTGTCCTTGTCTTCGAAGTGGTAGTAAAATTGGACGATGTGTTTGTGGTGAAGGGCTCTGTGCAGTTCAATTTCTCTGTCAATCTGTAAAACAGGATAAAAGTAACTTAGTACTCTTGAAGGTGTGAGTCAGCAAGCGAGTGAGTGACTGAGTGCGACAGAAACACACCTTTTCTCTTTGGTGAGGTTTGGAGACACGCGTGTGTGGAATAATTTTCACAGCATACACTTTGCCTGTATTCAGATCTGTAAATTCATAACATTTGGCAAAGCCACCCTGTGGACACACACATATCACACAGTCAACACATACGCTTGAATGTGAACTTTCACCATCAGAATGTCAAAATTTGTGACAGATGTCATATCATAAGCTCTCTCTCGCTCTCTCTTTTTCAAACACAATGCTCTGACACACAAGCAAGTTAGTTTAAGCAGCTCCACAAATGCAAAATAGTATACGTCCCCCCCGGATTCCGGCATATCTGTGTTTTAAGGCATGCATACCTTGCCGAGAACTTTTCCTCTACAATAGCATTTTCCTGTCGTGCAGTCAGAGATGATCCGCGACATTTCCTGCGTCGCGTGAGCACTGTCCTCCACTTTTCCACGTCTCGTCTCAGTCGGTTTGTTATGTGTGTGCTCGCACATTTTGTTGCTGCTTATAGGTTGATGCGCTATAGTCCTGAGAATGTCCATGCTCTGCATTAGCTGGAAAAAAAAAAAATCTCCCAACTGAGAGGGACGCTGTGCGCGCTGCCGTTTTATAAACTAACAGACCGGCCCCTTTACTTTCACCGCCTACGTCACGCCTCTCGCACAGTCAATGGTTGCATTTAACCCCGCACGGTGGCGTCCACTAAGCAGCCCAGTGTGTGAAATATGGAAGAAAACACAAGCTGCCATATTTGTTTGAAGTAGCATTTAGTACCAAATGAATGCGGGTTTAAACATAACCAAATATATCAAGCAAGAAAAACCATTTAATTCATTTCATTCATGAGGGGAATTTGTTGAAAACCCCACCCTTATTTGATTTCCCTGGAGCTATCTGGTATAAGTAACCAAACTTTTCTGTATCAAACAGGGTATTCTTTGACTTTTGGGGCGTATTAAAAGTCTATATATATAATTTTGTAACCAGTTATATGTTATATGTAAACATAAACAGTGTTGCACTTAAATACTGTAGACTACAGGATTTAAACAGCTATGAGAGCATGGCTGTTTATGACTAACTTTTTAGCATTTCAGCTACGTGTTATTGCGAGCCTGCCTCACATTTCAATGTTATACAGTATAAACGAACCATGTCGAAGTTTCCGAGGACCTCTTAAGATACCGTGGTGTGTTACAAGCCCTTTAGCGCCACCATGTGGTATATTCACGACTCCACAGCTAAACCCCGTAGCTGAGGTTTTTTTTTTTTAACTCGTTCCCATTAAGGCCCCTACCCCATCCCCCAACACATCTGATCCAATTAATCAGCTCATTAACAACACTTCCTGAGTTGAATTGGGTGTGTTAGACCGTGGAAAACACTAAAATATGCAGGAAAGGATGTACTCCAGGACCAAATGGGAACCTGTGGTGTAAACCTTGGGTAACACAAAATTAGACAGTATCAAATCCACACACAAGAACAATGATTGATTGCTGAATGATTTGTATGACCAGAGACAGTGCCATGTCTTACAGAAGAAATGGCTGTGATGCCAATGTAAGATAACATTTTTTACATATACAGCACTGACAGCCTTATCCAGAGCGACTTACAAAACAGAATTATATTTCATTTATACAAGTGAGCAGTTGTTGAGGATTAAAGGTTGTTCAATAGCCCAGCAGTGGCAGCTTAGCAGTGCTGCCATTTGAACTCACATCATTTCCATTCAATAATCAAAACATATTAACCACTGAACCACCAATACCCCATGATGGCAAGCCTATAGCAGGGGCTCCCAAACTCTGTAACTCCTGTTCAACAAATACCAGGACCCCCAGAGCACAGATTTATTTTATAACCTTGATCCATCTATTAAAATATTAGCCCCATCATTTCAGTCTGCACAACAATACTGCCTATTTTTATATTCTGCACCTTTTATTCATAGAATAGTTGAAATTCTACAAGTTTTTGAGTTATTAAGATTAGGATTAAATGGTTTTAATTCAACGGATCAGTCAAACATGCTTATATTTATGATGATGATAATAATAATCATAATAATAATAATAATAAAAGAGGGGCATCTTGGCTACACTTCATGGACCCCTGGGGGTGCATAATTAAGACCCCATTTTAGAACCAATGGCCTATCAAATGGAAATACAACTTATTGTGTAAAAAAAAATGTAAAATGATTTTTGGTTTTTAAACGATGCAATGCACAGCACTATATACTGCTCTAATGTAGGTAGCCATAAAGTATATAAAAAATCAATGTAATATTATCAGATGAGATTGATACAGAACACACTAGCAATGTAGATGTAGTACAAAACAGTCCTGCTTTGTCAGATCATAATAAATGATGTTCTATAATAAAATAAGAAACTACCCTATTATCGAAAAAACTCCTTTTCAGTCCTAGTCAAGTATTGTACTACATATGTTCAGCTACTGTCTGCTACACTGACAACTATTTTGCTGTAGATGATTCACATTATTCATTCCAGACATAGTTTTTCATGTGAGCGAAATGATTAGCTTTGAGCTAAGCTGTCACTACAATCACAACAGCAGCATTTTGAAGAATTATAAATAGCACACCACCAAGTTCTGCTTTACTTTCAATCTCTATTTTTATCTGCTGTTGAAATCACTGAGGCATCATTAGCCATGATAAACACTACTGAAGCCTCTTCAGCTGACTGTAACTGGGTAAACTATGGGATTGAGGAATCACATTTATAACATGACTGTAACATGAGTCTGTGTTAGTCACCAGAAAGGTTAGAATTCCAAGAATGTCAAAACCTCTGCTGGGCTCACAGCAAAACCCCAAAAATATACATAATCAGGAGGAAAACTGTATGCCTGTGAGTGTTTTCTTTATAAGCCAATCTTTATATATCATGCTATAGGTTATGAGTCATTAGATAAGTGCATTTATGTAAATTAATGATTCTTGCAGTCATAGCAAGTCACTGAGTTCATCTCAGCTAAGCTTTTGTCTAAACCCTGGCTCAAAAGGATGTAAGCTCTTCTGATCTAATTTTTAATAAATGAAAAAAATCGCATTCATAGCAAGAAGCACTCTGTTTGTTCATTATGAACATCATTATGAAGACAATATTTACTAAACAAACAACTTTAAATCAGTCTGCTGGCTCAGGGATGTGCTTTCAAAGAGGAGTCTGTGTCTCTTGTTTCTGAGACATTATAAGCCCAGACTTGGTCCAGTCCAGAGCCACTAGTGCAGCTGTGGGGCCAGTGTGGAAATGGGAAGCGACACACCACCACCCGGGCATCGACAGGAAGCTCCTTCAGCAGTTTCACCTCCAGATCAGCCATCTGACAAGATATTAGAATAAAATCAGTTTGGATAGCATAATGGATCCCTGCACAGTACACAGTGCAACAGTACACTGATTGCATACTAGGGAACGGAACAAGTGGATTATCGATAGATAGATTCTTTAACGAAATTAAGTGTCTCTCCTTATGGTGTAAAAAAAAGTCAATAATAATAATAATAATAATAATAATAAAAATTGATGAAGAATAAATAAAAAGGAGTACAAATATTGAACTATCTGACCAGATGGGACTGTTCAATTGAGATATAAAGAAACATTTAGTAGAGTATAAATATATAGAGCACTAGCCCAGTGCCTGGATCGAGTAAATTATGTGTCTTGGTCGTTAGCAGGTGGATGAACTATACATGATGCAGTGGCCTATAACTCAGGTGGGCCCAGACATGTATGCTTTTGCGTGGCTAATTGGTTACTCTGAACTGTTGAAGCGTGGAGAATGGCCACTATCCCACAGTTAAATTACTCCATTTACAATACTCACTCCAGCTTTCTACCTTTTTAAACAGGACAACAAAAATCTACCTTTTTTTGTCTGAAATATTATATTTATTACGCGAATGGTCTGGAATTTGAAAGATAATCAAAATTGATTTTGCAGAGATCTGGGAAGAATGCACAATGTTCAGTAGGAGATGAATCATTTAATCAGGTGATTTAGAAGACTCTAATTGTCAGGCTACATGTCTTTGCTTAAGCTCAGATTATTAATACAATGTTACAGCAGCCTGCTTGACAAATCAGAATGATTATGAGCATAAAAGTGAAGCTTAATAGCAAAAAGAGAAAATGAAAACAAAAACAAACAAAAAAAACCGTAACTGGACAAGACTAAGACCTTTACATCTGAACCTTCTAGTACGTTTCTGGCATTTGGCAGGCGCTCTTATCCAGAGCACGTCCTTCCTCAAGTGGTAAACTATTAGAACAATAGCAAAGATTAATGATTTGGTAGTTTTAATGCACCTAATGGAACCAATTTGACCAGAATCTGGTCACACCACTGCATACAGGCAAAATAGACTTTTTGTATTTTCTTCTTTGAATGTCGATTACATATCAATTACATATCATATCAATCGTTCCATGTTGTAATGCAATAATGAGGAAATGATGAAATCGTATATGACGGTCTGCACTGCCCCCCTGTGGACCAAACAGTGCAATGCATAAATCCTCTGTAATACAGACATGTTTAGAACCAGTTTTAAAAGTGCTATTTAGCATGAGCTTACCACAGCAAGGGGTCAGGAAGGCAACCACGTTTGTATATTTAGACAGGTCAGTCTACATCAAAACAGAACGAACAGTAATTATTACACTGCAAAAAAAAAATAAAAAATAAAAAATCAAACAAATCCACAGAAATCACCAACTTCACCTTCCAAAAATCCAGCTTAACAAATGTGGCGTGTGTGTGGTATCCCCCTCCACCATGCTTGGCCTCGAGAATAGGCTAACAGCATGGAGTTGACCTCAAAGCCTGTGCACTGAAATCCTGCAGAGCATGCTGCAAACACCTACAACCAGGACAGCATGAATGTAAACAGTCGAGCAGGGAATCTTAACAAATGTCTGGAAATAATATTATGTGGTGTCATATACACTAGTGTAGAAGAGCCTTAATGATTAAAAAAACTTCTGTGAAATGTTGCTCTGACTCACCAGTCGTCCATCTCCTGAGCCCAGATCAGCCAGCTGACCTTGTCTCCCTTTGAGCAATTTCATCACATTCTCAGTCTGTTCTTTTGTGGAGGGCAAGAATGGCACCTTAAGCCTAAATGGCACTTTCATCCCAGGCAGGCAGAACATGGCCCAGAGGCCGTAGATCCCAGAAAAGATGGCTCCGGCAGGGAAGGCAAGGACTCGGTTGTCCCGATAACGAGAGAGTAATTTAGAGTTCCGTTCCTGAAGCATGACCTCGATAGAGTCCTCCATACTGGCTCAAGTTTCTAAAGGACCGTCACAGTGTGATTCAGTAACCACTTTATGTTGGTCAGAGTCACAGTTGACCCAAAGCCTGTTCTAGAAACACTGGACGCTGGTCAATATTAGAGCTCAATTTGTGCATTAATAATAATATTTTTGAAAAATCCAAAATGTATTTATTATTAATAAACATTCATTATGCATTTATTCTTATTTAGTTAAAAAAAAACATTTTTAATTACTAAAATCAAATACAATTATTTCCAAATCTGCAAAGTACCATAAATGTAAATATTTAACACTAAAAAAAGGTTGTTTTTTTCTATATCTGTTAAAAACAGACATTAACGTTTCACAGTTTGAAAGATTGTGAAGTGTCTGTAAATATTTCTGAAAGGTATTTTCTCACAATGTTCATGATATTTCAGAGAAGTGTATTCATGCATTGATATTATATACCGTCATAACGACCAGCCCTACCAATGACAATGGAGGATCTGCAGGGATTGTTTATTGGTTGTTTTAAATGCGATGGGGCCAATAATTGTGACACGTTTTTTTTTTTAATATAATGTATGTAATGTCTTTTTTTGAACAAGGGGTGCCAGTAATTCTGGTGCTGACGGTACGCGCAGGCGCACAGTGTCAGGTGTTCAAAAGCTCCGTCACAAAGTGCCATTACAGTAGAAAAGAAAGGAGTTTAGTAGCGAACTTCGGGACTGAACACAAATAAACTCTTCTTTTGCTGACATGAAAGCCATAGGCCTATTTATAGATATGATACTGGCATACGGCATACAAACACTCCTGTAGCTCACCTGCTGTTATACTGGCTTCTTCTTAAATAGGCGACGTGTGAGATGGACAGGATTAAAACGAAGTTAAATAGTGCGCAAACATGGCTTTTTGCGTTTTATGGATACAAAATACAAATTTGATGAGGCTCTTTATCACAGCCTGCTTTATCACAGCATGATTAAATTTAGCCTACCTTAATAGCAGACTGCTTTAAAATGAGAGAAGTGTTGGCTGCGTCACGCACTGTTGTCCAGTATTTATTTATTTCTACCTTCATTTGCAGGCTGCACTAGATTGACATCTCGCACAAACCAATTAAAAAGAAGATTTCATACGTCCGCTTCCTCGATCTACTGTTATATCGAAGTTTCCGTGTCACAGCCATAGAGGACTATTTATTTGGCTCCAGTGTGACTAATGTTTCATTAAGAGTTACATATTAGAAAAGCAGGGAAGCTGTTTACAGATTTATGAATAAACCATGCTGATGCAGGGATATAATGGCGCTCGGTTTGCGTAGCCTGAGGGGGAAAAACTGCTCCTCCCAGCGTACTGCGTGCACAGGAAGTGACGCAAGAGACAAACGCGAAGCCGCTCGGTCGCGTGCCACGCGCGTGCTCGCCTGTGCGCGTTCTCTGGAGCCTGGAGGAGGTGGAGGAGAGCGCGAGCGCGAGCGCGGCCGCTCCTCACAGGGCTCACATCTCCGGCAGGCATCCCTCCTCATCCTCCTCATCCTCCTCATCCGTGCAACCCCTGTGCCAAGACACACTGTAGCAATGCGGCAGGACGGATCCATGCAGGTTTGAGCGTTTCCATTTTTTGTAACTTATTTCCCCCTCATTTTGGTTTTAAGCTGCGGTTTTGTCAGACGTTTCCGTTCTGAATAGAGATTAAAAGAAGACGGAGGGGGGGGGGGGGGAGGACGTGTAACGTGTAACGTGTAACGTTCAACGTTCCCGTTTTACACCATGCAAAAAAAAAACCCCAAAACAAACAAAAAAAAACTCTGAGTAAGGAAAAGGAAAATAAAATGATAACACAGTTAGTTGTAATTATAATGCAGAAGTGTTAACAGAAACCACCCATCTGTAGGGTACGGTGGGGGTTGGGGAATGTTCATGTCACCTTCGCTTGTTATGTACATGTGAATGTTTTCCTAAACAGCAGTAGGTAGCATTTAGCTATTTATAAATAGATATCTATTCATACAATGTTACAATAAAAATAGTATATTTACCCTTCGACATTCCGCTTACAGATAGAACATGTACATAGGTTCAGCTTGTGTACAGTATGTGTGTGTGTGTGTGTCTGTCTGTGTGTCTGTCTGTCTATCTATCTATATACTCACACACATTTATTCAGCCATTCCGTAATGGCTCATTTGTTTTGTCATTGGTTTTAAATCATGTTATAATACAAGGAGTAGTTTTGCAAACTCTTTCCTAGTGCATTGTGGACAATACTTTTTATATGATGATAAAAGTGCAAATAGATATAGTAATTGTGTGTGTAGAGAGAGAGAGAGAGAGAGGCTTGAAAAGTATGATATTTTAAGGTACTAATTTCTATGCTTGGAAAAATGTTCTGTTGTCACATTAAGACTTAAGACAGTAAGAATATCAGTTTACTGTATAAGGTTTTCACATTTTACATACATATTCAGGTTTTTCTTTTTATATATAAACATGGAAAATAATAGGTCAAGATCTCTGATATATATTTAATATATTAGGTTTATATGCTATACATAACCTTGGCACAAAAAAGTCAATGAAGATAGCTTTAACATTAATATTGTGATAGTCCATGAAGCAAAAGTTTATCTCTGATTAATGCCAATCTAGTCTTGGCAGCAGTCTGCACTGTGTTCACTAACTGCTGTAAATGGGAGTTCGGTTCAATTAGATGCAAATGAAATGGCACAGATAAAATGTTCATTTGAAACTGAATGGAGCACGTCTGTCTTCCTGGCACAGATGGCTGCGCCGCAGAAAGAGAACGCCGATCAGAACTTTGACTACATGTTCAAACTGCTGATCATCGGAAATAGCAGCGTGGGCAAAACATCGTTCCTCTTCCGCTATGCTGACGACTCGTTCACGTCAGCATTCGTCAGCACAGTCGGCATCGATTTCAAAGTCAAGACCGTGTATAAGAATGACAAGAGAATCAAGCTGCAGATCTGGGTAAGCAGTGACCTAGTACATGGCTTTCAGAAAGTCTCTTCTGTTCATTTTATGTGTATGAAAATGAAAGCTGATCACGCCTTGAGTCACATGCAGGAAGAAGCAGATCACACTTTTAGGGCACATAGAGGAAGAGGCAGGTCACACTTTTAGGTCAACTGCCTAGATAAGACAGGATCCAAAGAATCCTGCGGATTCATAATCTGACGTTTCACACTATACATTCCTAAACCCTTTGTTAACATTCTTATTTGCATATTTGCCGTGTTAGCAGCCATGATTGGATAAATGCAGCACAACTTTCTCATCAGTGAGAAAAAAGGGACAGGTGTGCTGTTTTGCACCTGAGCAGGTATTGTCATCTTTCACAGCTTTCCAATCTTTTTTGCTAATTTTAGAATTGTATCTAAAATTTTAGTATAGAATTTAGTATCTCCTGACCAGAGATTCACTGTTTTGCTGCCTGACACTACCGAGCCATTTTTGTTAAATTATTCCACGTCTTGGTTTTCACATGATATGAGGCATGTGCTGTTCAGTTTCTGATGCTAAGCATCTAGCCCTAACACAGCATTACTTCACATTATTAATGTTTGGAACAGATTTAACACCACAGAAGAGTAAGGGCAAGGTTTCGTACCCCTGGGTGAAACCTGTTTTCACATGTAATGCTGTTTTCATATGAAACATGCTGGTCAAAGCATTGGTCAAACCTGCTGCTCCAAAATGCAGTTGAGAGCATCCCAAAAGAAGGTCAGGGTGTTTTCAAAAGCACAGTATCACAGTATACTTTGTAGGATTACTATTAAAAACAGAAGCTGACCGCTTCAAGAAAAGACGTTACATCTTTATGCAGGTTTATATGAAATAGGTATGTATTTGAACATGTTTATTCTTTATGTTTATAGGTACATATATATTTTTTTTTATTAAACCTCAAATATGTTACTTAGTAAAATGAATATACTGTTGACTAGAAGTGTTGCCAGTAACCCAAACAGTACTTAAGACCTCTGAAGCTCTAGGAAAAATCCTGTAATAGACAACAAACCATGAGGATGAGCTCAAGTCAAATGTTTAATGATGAAGCACTTGGTGATGGATGAAATAACAAATTACTTTTTCAGTACAGACTGTATATATTATTGGTTGTGGATGTGCTCTCTTGGGAGTGATGGCGTCTTCTGTCCGCCCTGTCAATCACAGTGACACTAGCCTATCACGGGTGTCAGTAAGGTCATGTATGCAGAAGAGAGCAGATAGCGGCTTTCCTCTGAGTGTGATATGCTGACCTGTGACGCAACATGAATAGCAGTTACAAAAGATGCAGTCAGCTGGTTTTTGAGAAAGCCTTCATTTTCCCTGATTATTAGCTGCTGTATGACAGCAGAGAGCTCACTGGTGGGTGGGAATTGGCAAAGATCATACTGTATTAGGGTTGAAAATGGTGGGAAAGCAATTGTATTGTGTCGTCAATGCTTTTATAACAGTGATGTGATATTACTGACCTGATGTAGCCTTCATAGAAAACAGCTCATTGAATTTAAATGTGTAAAACAGTTCCATGTGATTAACATTAACGTAAATATTTTTCATATTTCCAAAGCCCTGATTAAAATCAAACACAGATTTTTGCACCTAAGCTGCATGTTTTAGTTGCCTAAATTTAATACTCTAGTGATATAGTCAGTGCTGACTTCCTCATGGGATTTTTGTAATGTAACTGGCTTAAGTTAATACTACGTGAATTAATCATGCTCACTCTATATCATAATATCTAGTCAATAGAAACTGTTTAAATTAGCATAAGCAATGAAATCTTGTCCCTGGTGGTCCAGCAGCCCCCGAGGTTTGGGTTCGATTCCTGGGCAGGGGGAACTCTCAGTGCCCGTCTTAAATCTGGATAAAAATGAGAGGGCAGCATCATTTAGGGCATACGGCATAAAACCTTGGCTGCTCCCAAAGTGGGAGCAGCCAAAGCACAACAACAATACATTCATGCTCTTTTAAGAAACGTAATATTTATATAATACGTAAAATCTGTCTGACCACATATTCCTTTTTTCAGTGCATGCAATTTATTACTTAGTTAGTATTCATATTAGGATTTTGTTTTATTACAGCTGTTCAGTTGCTGACTATAAAATGACAGGGCTGCTAATTGTGCAACAAGGCAAATAGACTTGAATTAATTAATGAATTAAAATGAGCTGGTTGACAGAAAATCTCGTCAAGTATTATTTGCATTCAAGCAGTTGCGTCGTTCCGTTGGAAATTGATTCCTTTCGTAACGGCATTCTCCTGCAGACGTCACAGAGCAGGCCTTGATTTACAACATGCCTCGCTGCACACAAGCACGAGCTGATATTGCAGAACCTATTCCGTGTCTTTTCCCACCAGCCTGACTAATCCATATGGAAAGGGTTGCGGCCTGAGCTCAGCGTGAATCACTAAATGGATTCTGGGAAGTGACTTGCTGTAACATCATTTGTCGAGACATAAAACTGATTGGATGTCCAGAACACTTTTAATCAAGAGATTATCCATGCACTTCATTTTCATCCGTCTTCAGTTTTATGGTTGTTAATGAAAACCTTATTGGAAACACCTATAAGAAATTGTTCAACAAATGTCATTGGTTAAAAAAAAATTAACGTGATTTAGTTACATGAAGTTTAATCGCTACTCAAAACTGTAAAAAAATTCTCTATCACTAGACAAAAGACAAAATCCTCTTCAACAGTGTATGATTAGTAGCAGCTTTGTCCCACATGAGTGCCTTTTGGGCAGGTTTTCTCAGCCAGTTACAGTCAAACTACGTAACAGACTGACCTCAGCACATGGAGATATGTCTATTTCTTTACAAAGAAAGATATTTAGCTGTGATTGAATTTTTTGGGGGCAAGACCATAACCATAACTAAAATTTTTTTTACATGCAGCTTAGATACGGCTACATTATTTTTTGGGTTAATGTAATTAGTCGGTCTGATGACAAAAATTTGAAAAGCAGCTAGAGACTTTTCATTTTTCTATTTTGTTGTTTTTATGTCTGAATGATGATCCAGGTGCAGAAATTAGAATTTGCATTAGTTTTAAGTTGGACTAATAATGAGTGGTAAATGAAACATTACTGCCACATCTGCTACACCAGGCTGTTCTTTTCCCCAATATTATTTTCTCCCTAATTTGGTAACCTGCCAGTTTCAGCTACCAACCCAAAAGAAGGTGAGCTCTAACATGTGCTTTTCCTAGAACGACGTGAAGCCAACCAGCTGCGTCTTTTCCATCTGCCGCTTCACAAATCGCTATCAGCCCTCTTCCACATACATGTTTGTGTTTTTTTAAACCCGTGATTAACTACCGCTGTGATTTACTGTCTTTTTCGCTACTGGTTAAACACTTTGTTTATTTTCTTAGACATCCGTCCACCAATGGCTGGGGCGCTAGTCAGATTGCAGATGCTAGGCCAGAATTTTTTTTAATTCAATAATGCATCACAAATCATGTTGATATTTTTCTTTATCACCCTTCATCATTGAATTGGTTAACAGTTAATGACTACTAGTGGTCAGTTAACTCATAAAAGAGCTTATCAAATTTTGAATCCATCGTTGAATCAGACTAGTGAATACAAATTTCAGATTAAGAGTATAATTTTGTTACACAGTATATTACAATATCCTGATGTTGGACAGGCTCAAGGTTCATTATTTTTGCAGTTATCCTTCACACAGCAGCAGATATTAATGATTCATTTTAACACATACTGCCCTTGAATTGGGTAGGGGTGTGAGAGAAATGTGTCATGCTGAGTCCCTTTCAATACGTGGTCATAGCAAACAGCTTTATGAACGGTGTATTTATGAGCCTGTCTCATATATCATCGTTTCAGCCAGATGTGCGTATCACCACCTCGCATCTGAGAGGAACAGCTGCTCCACGTCTTTTGTTCCAACATATCAAGCACGCATTCGGCTTGATTTGTGCTAAAATAATGTTTGGAGATGTTCACTCGTTTAGCGACATGCGGATTCAAAACCATTCTCTTAATGAAGCACCATTTGCAGGCCATCTGTCTAGATCTGACATTTAACAACATGCCTTCTTCTGCAACACAAACCAAGAATGCCAAGTTATTGCTCTGGGCTACTAGAACTTCAGCCTGTGCACTAGTCACTGTTTGGGGCTTATGGATATTGTTTTGTAGACATGTTGAGAAAGAACTTTCAGTAATAACGTAGATCTTCATGTCCGTCACCACACGTTGTTCCCGAAATGGTGGACAAATGCTGCTTTTTCATAAAATTCTGTTTTTCAAAAAAAGTGTGAGGAAAAGGTCAACACTCTTTAACAGCACTCAGCCTCTTTATCGATCGAATCACAATATGCTGTTTAAAATCATTACGCTTTTTAACAATATGCACCTTGCTTGAGTATGCTCTCTATCTGAATCAAACTGAGCTGTCAGGAGCTGTTTGTTTCCCTGTATCGAATTAGAGTTTTCAGAGAAGTGAAAAATACACATTTGAATGTTTAAGCCAGTTTCCAAAAGCCACTATTTTTAAATGGACAGATCTGGTCATATTCACATTCTGCAACATAGGTTCAAATGTTATATCAGTACTTACATGCAGAAAGTTCTTTGTATTCAGAGTTGACTTACACAGATGCTTAAGTTGATTTAGGTTTACATTATAAAAATTGGTCCTCACATCTGAGTTATCATAGTTTCGGATTTTTACAGGAGTACAGGTGTCTGCGCTTTGCCTCTCTGATGGCCGGGACAGTTTGGCCCTTGGCCAACTTGCCACGTGATCTGAAGGTGGAGTCTCTGCTCTTCAGCTGCACATCCACCTTTGGAGCATGTGGTGATGATCTTGGAGACAGTCATCAATACACTTGCTGATGTAGGCTGTCACTGATGGCATATATTCCCACAAGTTGGTGAAGTCGCCATTGGTTGCAGCCTCCCTGCACATGTGCTAGCCAGTGTGTTCAAAACAGTCCAGAGATGGCTCTGTGATTGCGTAGCATCTGCAGCAGATCATCATGCAGGTTAGCTGTTGCATGAGTTTTGTTTTTTATTAATGTCTGCCAATCGCAGACATGAACACCGGTTCGTCAATGTCCATGTGCCTGTGAAAAGTCATGCTAAAGACAAAAATAGCACCGTTTTTGATCCGGAGTGGCTGCTGCTTGCTCCTGCTGCACCGTCATCTTGACCTTGATTTTATATCAGGATGCAAGAGTAAAATATAAACTAGTCAGAGGAGAGATTATAAGCACACTCATGGCACAAAAAAGCTACTCATCAGGCTGTGTTTCTATTGGAACGAAGATCTGCATCCACATTTTTAGAGAAAGACGTTTGGAAGTGGGCAGTTAATGCTTTAAATCTTGTACTTTTGTGTAATATGTAAGTAAAACTGAAGAGCTATATAAATGAAGCATCGGTCTGCAGATATTTAAAAAAAAAAAAAAAAACTGATGCGGACAGATGAGTCATCCTTCAGCGTATTCTTGACAAATAGACAAATGCATGTTTGGTGTACACCCAGATATGACACATTTTAATTATACACACATGAACAGGGCATGAGGAGTCATTGAACAGTTTGATGAGTATGAAGATGGTGTACATCATACGCTAGCATGACTACATCATACGTCCCAACATCTCCAACCCCAACTGCCCCTCGCTCCCACTAGAAAAAAATTCACTCACCGAACCGTGTGATTTGTGGCTCGAGGCAGTGCCACGACTGATGACCTGACTATTCATCTTGAGCTATTTTTACTTTGTCTCCATCAACCAGCAGGCCTGCTGGGAGAAATGGAAGAGGTAGAGAGGGTAAGAGAGGGGAGGAGAAGGGAAAGAGCTGAGCTTGGCAATTTGTTCTCTGTCAATTCTTCCTCTTCTTATTTTGTGAGATTTCAGTCTGGTTTTCCCCCATATTTCTGTAAAAATATGGTTTTGAAACTGGCATCCAACGAGCTTGGATTCTGTCTGGTAAAAGTAGAGGCGGCGGATGTAAGTGCAGCCTTTTATTTACAAAGTGCATCAGGAACAAACAGGCCGTGGAACACAAACCGAAATAGCAAAACATACAGGCTAGAGACGAGGCAAAGCAACAAACAGGACGTGACATGATGCTAAATAAAGAAACATGCCACTTACTCCAGCTTACTCCCGTTTAATCAACTCAACTCAACTCCTCCTGGGAAAGTCATAATTACGATTTGATAAGTTGTAGTTACAACGTCCAGTGCGTTCAATTCTTCACTTTAGTTTGAGCAAGTTGAAGGTGTAACGCAAATAAATACAGCAATTTTTTAAACCTTTTTTAAACCTTCTTTAAAACTTCTGGAAAATGAATAACTAAGAATGTGCATCATTTTGCATTATGTTTAAAGAAGCCACTGTAAACTTTATTGTTACATATTATATCGTAATTGTACAATGCTGTCGTGTTTTTGTGCAGGCAATGAGCTTGTTTTATTGTGAAACAAAAATCACATATTTCAGCAAATCTACCATCAGCTACAGACAGTGCATCAGTGTTTTCTTACTGACAACTTACTTGTAATTAAAATCTTGAAAACACCATTAAATAGGGGTGCTCATCAGGGTGAACCGGGACACAGGTGAAGGTGTGTAGGGCATGTGTTGTGATCATGTGTTGTGATAATGTGACTTGTGGGGGCTGATGGGTAATGTAGTCCAGTACCACTTTCCACCTAGCCCTGAGAGACAAATGGCATTTTAAACACATTTTCAAGGCTTATAGAGCCTGTGTGAAAAAGTGGAGGTGTAAGTATAGTTTTTGTACAAAGTTTTTACATTCATGCTTCACTATTTGGCAAATCACACTTCTTTAAGAGACTTTGAGGTGTAGATACATTTAATAATCTTCAACCGGTCTAGAACTCTGAGCAGATTCCTGTTTTGATACACTGTTCTGTAGTTATTCCAATAAGTGAAGCAATGTAATAAAAGTAAACGGGCCAAAATAAGGCAGCTATCCTTTATCATTTTAAGCAAGGGTTCTTATTGTATGCAGCTCCACATACTGCAGTCACATGATATGAACATGATATTTTGTCTGTATTGTGCAGTTTCTTCTAGATTTGTCTTCTTCTGCACTGAGGAATTACTGACTCTGATTACTCAGAAGGTTTTGATGAAACTTTGTGTAATCAAAAACCAAGATTTATTTTAATGTGATTTTAGTGTTATGTTTTTACCGAGACCTGTATGTCTGATGAAGGTGTTAATATGATTAAGGAGACCTTTATGAGGAGGAGTCACTAGTACTAGCACTTTTTCCATCATGGGAAATTCTTCAGAATGGAGATCTTTATGTACTCTCTTAGAGAGTGAGAGAGAGCGAGAGAGAGAGAAGATGGGTTAGTAAGAGAGCTACTAACTACTAGGGTAACTACTGTATGAATGCACGCTGTGATGATATCACATGACACGTTTTGATCAAAACCTGTGTAAAATCTGCCATAATTTTTAAAAATTGCAGGCTTGATTGTGCATTCATTTATGTGATTATGAAATAAAAAAATCTTGATTGTTACATATAGGCATGTTATATTTATAAGGGCTAAGAATCCCACTTTACCATTTGAACCAGTTTACATGATGTTAAAGCTCTTAAACTACACCAAATGTAGACGTCGATGAGGGTTTAGTCAACTCTGTAACAGACAGACTGGGAAGTGTGGAGACTTCTGCTCTCTGGATTACTGTATAGCTGCATCGGATTTGCTAGATTTGACATGATCCAGTTTTTTTTCACACTTGTTGCCAGTACAACAAATCCATAGGCTCAAACACATTCAGACACAAGTAAACAAGATGATGGCATGGATTTAGAGGTGTTTTCTCTAAAGAAAATCTGTCCCAGCCATGGTTGTTTCATTCCTACTCCATTAAAGTAGACTATAAAAAAAGAAGAGTGTTGCAGTTAAATCTTAAACATTTTATTTTGGAAAGTGTTCAGTTTGCTCTGTTTGCGTCTTGTGTTTTAACAGTGCAGCTCCAGAAAAATTTACACCATGTTTTCTGTTACTACTGATAATTGTAGTAGATTGAGGAACGCATATTTATTTGTATAATTAAATTCTTACACTTTATTTGCACCTGTTTATTCATCTATTTGGGCAAAAATATTGGCATTAGAAATAAAAAAAAAAATCATAATTCCTGATGTGTTGCAAGAGTAGGCCACTGATACAGTGGATATAAAACTATTATAAACAATGTGTTGATCTAATTGATGTAACTGCTTTCATTTTGCAGCCCACATTTATTGCCTTTGAATTGCCGTAGCATTAAGCTTTATCTATCACTGTTCTTACAAGCTATTCTTAATGCTGAGTATCAGTATATCTGATAAACCTGAAATGGGACAATTATATCACACATGTGCTTGAATAACTCAGTTAACATGTTAGAAATGATTGCAATTAGCAGGTTTGGCAAAAGTGGTTAAACAAAATCTTGTTTAAGCCAGAGGCATGAAACAATTTAAAATTTTATAATGCTGTAATGGTGCAATGCATGCGTCCATTGTTTAGACCCAATTTTTCTATATTTCTGTGTCTGTTGCAAATATATTCTCTATATTTCTACTGAAGCATCAGCTGCTATTTTTCCTTTCCTCTTCTGTCTGCAGTTTTTAGCAGTGACCTATAATTCTGCCTTTTCCTTTCCTTTTGTTTTTTTTCTTAGCTGTGATGTGCTCAGATGCTCTAATGCTTCTGTGTGTTGTTCCATAACTGTGACCCTGAAGAGCTGTCCATGGTGCTGCTACATTTTTCTCATCACTACAGCAGCTCTCAATTAATTTGTTGTGCTAGATTTAATCATCACTCACAGATTATTTACTCATGTGATGTTTATTGAATAATGAAGAATATTATGAATATTATAATTAGAACTGAGCTGCCATTAAGCCACTTTATTTTCTGAGACGTTCTGAATGCAGCTATGTTTAAACTGGGAAGTCGAAAGACTCTCATTTGCTCATTAAAAAAGATTTCCCTGTTTCATCATTCCTGTGAACTGTTCTTAGGGCAGAGTTGCTGGGGAAGCTTCAGCCTGTCACAGTGATGTGCATTTGCATCGTCCGACTGTAATTTATTGGCCCAGTGGAAGGAGAAAGGGTGAAGAGATCAATAAAACCACATGGGGGTTGGGATTGTGGGGGTTGGATAAAGGCTGGGGTTGGTACCAGGCGCATGAATCTCCACAGGACAGACTGCAAGCTGACTGGGTCTCTTAGGCTAAGGGCCACACATTCATTAATTCAGCTTTCATTACCTTAATTACTGCACCACATTACTGTCAAACAGGAAATGAACATCACATACATCTTTCTGTTTTCTCCTACACAGCTGAGACAGAGAGAATCCACCATCTGTCCCATGAACGCTGTTCAAAAAAAAGTAAATAATGGTTCATTGGGTATAAACAATTCAATCAACAGTTTAATGAATAGATGATCGGATGGCACCATGTAATCATCATAAATGTAATCACAGAGACAAAAGAAATAGTTATATGGATGCCTAGAGGAAGACTTTTAATCACAGGGGAGCAAATATTTTATTACAGAAACCACTCCAAGAAATGAATAAATACATACATTTAAACTTTCACATCCTGAATTTATTTATATCTGTAAAGCCTCTGTGAGACAGTGTCCATTGATAAAAGTGCTGTATTAATAAAATTGAATTGAATTGATTGCCATTCAGACAGGGCTTTCATGCTCTTTTCATTAGCTTCTCAGCATTGCTGGTTTCTGTTGGGAGATTTCGGGGGGTTCAACTGTATTCTGGTTGGACTGTTTTTTTTTCTGGATGTGACATCAGATCTATGAAAGAACCAATCAGAATTAGCCAGTTAGAATTAGCCATTACCTCTCTTAGCACTTTCACCTCTGTCTCTGTGGAACAAAAACTCCATCAATTTAGATACAAAAACATTTTTATGCTGTATATTCATCATGCTTATTCATAACACACAAAATCACATCCTGAAGTATACATTTTTAAACAACTTGTTTGACTACCCTGTGTCTTCATAATAATCACTGATCACCAAATACATATGAATTTTCACACAATATCACTTCTTTTTCCCCTGAATATTCCATTAAATATAAATGTAACACCAATTAAATTGTTACAGCAAATGATGAACAGGTTATTACAAACCGTTTTTAATAGCCCTTCCAATACAAATAAGTCTTTTTAGAAGAACTCCTATCCCAAACCAAACAGCTTCTACCAAAACAAAAAAATACCACTGAATTTATAGCAATTACATATTTATGTAAATATTGAAACTAAATGAATTTTTTGTTTATAGTTATCTATATTTAAAACTATTTAAAGATTTAGTTTTTATTTTAAATATAAAATCTATTTATAATCTACTTAAAAGTGATTTTTTTAGTGTGCTTAAATACACTACAGATATAAAATGCAACAAAATCTGAAACTAAATTTGAAATAAAAGTACAGTATTTGGCCAAAAGTGTTTGAACACCTGACCATCACATCTATATATGTGTTTGTTGATTATCCCATTCCAGATTTATTCCCTTTGCTCTTATAATAACCTCCTCTCTTCTGGGAAGGCTTTCCATTACTTTTTTGGAGTATGGCTGTGGGGATTTAGACCCATGCAACAATAACAGGTTTAGTGAGGTGAGGCTGTGTGTGTGTCTGTGGACACGTGTTTTTTGTGTGTGTGGTGGTTACATTGTGTGTGTGTGTGTGTGTGTGTGTGTGTGTGCACCCTTGCTGTCAGTTTGAGATAAGGAGCACTCCTCTGTGGCTTGACTGAGAAAATTGTTATTTTGCCATGGTCTGCTGCATCTTACAGGACACTGCTAGTAGTCAGACAGCAAACTGCTTTAGAAGCATTTTACCTTCATCCTTTAACCTGTTAGTGATGAATTTTTTGTTTGTTTGTTTTAATTCCTTTGCATTGTATTTAAGTCCATTTTTTTTGTCATTTCTTCTATATACATTATATGGCCAAAATTATGTGGACATAATACATATGAGGCTCTTCCTCAAACTGCTGCCACAAAGTTGTATAGGATCTGATTGTATGCAAGACACTGACACTATAGGGCCTAAGCCTGTTCCAGCATAACAATGCCCTGATGCACAAAAGTAAAGTACAGTGAAGTACTTCAAAAGTGAAGTACAGTGATGTGTGGTGGCATGTCAACACTACTTTTATCCTCAGACTGATCTGCTCTTCAACTAATAGTGAAGAGAGGCTTGGACGTAGACGTGGCTGCCTATGCTGTTTATCTCTCTTTATTTACTGATTAATTTGCAAGTCATGATTTCTTATGGCAATAGGTTTATATTTGGAACTTCACCTAGATAATATCGTATTTAAACAGAGAGAGAGAGTGGGACAGAGAAAGATAAGACACTCATTTTAAGAAAAAAGTACAGATGCATACTCCTATTGGGTATCAGTGCTCATAGTCATAGCTCAGATACCAACACCTGATACGACATAACACAATTTCAAGTAAATCTAATATACAGGTATGTTGCTGCACTAATAAACAAGCAGCACGAAATGAGAGCCATTTAGAAGTATTTCACCATCATTAATCAAGGCAACTGCTCTGGGAAAGTATCACAAAGAGGTTCAGCATGCATCGTCTTACAAGAAACCAGATGAAACATCTCTCTGTGTTTAAACAGTAACTTTAATGGAGAGTGTCGTGGGCAGGCAACGTGAGCATGCAGAGCAGTAATGGTGTCTGCTCATTAAAAAGGAGCACAAGGTGCCATGAATTGCGAACAAACAACGGTGAAATATGCGATACACAGCTAGATAGGCTATTCTGTAAGACATTAGACTGGCTGTGTAGGATAATAAGCTCATTTCAACATAACTGTTCAAAGACTTGGCCAAAAAATTACCAAGGCAGTCTTTTAAAATGAATTCAAAGGTTTTTTTCTGTTGTTGTTGTTGTTGTTTTTAAAGTTCAGTCAGATAGTAAGACGTAACTAGCATCAGCAGTTGACCTTTTAAATGTAGCCTCAGAAAGCAGTGACCATATGGTGTTATTTTACTGCTGCAAGTCAAGAGTACAACGGTTTGGTCCATGAGCAGATTTCTTCTGCTATCAAACAGAAATAAGCGCCCCATCAAATTTATCCTGCTGCTGCAGAGATTTGCTTTGCTCACACACAGAAGCCATATGCACTCTAAACTGTGCTGCTCTCATACAAATATGTTTTTGTGCATCTGCCCAACTTTCTTCTGCTCACTTGCTGACTTTTCCTTGAATATTTCTTCAAATATTGTATCCAGACAACCTTGATTTTCAATGCAACAACACATCAACCAATCAGAACAAGGTACAGACATTTACCAATAAAAAATCGAAGTAAAAATTAATGGTATAACTGAAATCAATGTAGCTTTCATAGCTAAGGGTACCATTAAAGAGGGAGACTTTATTCAGTGTTTTGAAATCATATCCAAAAACACAATTTAATTAAACAGCTGTTCATATACAAAGTTTTTAAAAACCACCCTGAGACAGAGGGCAATTGCTTCCAAATTCCTCTGCTTTTTCCCCGGCATATCAGATGTACATATTTGTGATGATGTCACAGGAAACATTTCCTTCTGGTGACTCTTCCATGCAGATCATATTTGTGCAAGCAACACTGCGTAGTCCAGAGGCCACTCCTGTGTCAGCTTCACCATCCTGCAGGTCCTTTCAGGTTAGCATACAGGCAGTTATATCTGAACATTAGCTTAACTTAGCTGACATTTAATTTCAGGCAATGGAAATTGTGAGCTGGAAGCACATTACTGTCTTTTTGTAGACTTCAAATAAACAGTTCAAACAACCGTCTGACAATGCAAAATTTTTAGTGCTCATTATAACATGCTAGTGTTCAATTGTACAATTAAGGCTGAAATGATTCCTCGAGAAACACGAGTAATTCGAATACATAAAATCACAGAGGCAAATTAGTTGTCTCAGCTTCGTTTAGTTCATTTACTGTAACTACACACAGAGCACTGCGTTTCTTCATGGACCATTATTACTGACGCACAACCCGCTAAACTCGGGGAGAAAACAGCGAGGGGTGAAGATTCAGGCCAAAGAAAAAGGCAGAAACTTTTCAAAATTTGGGATCATTTCAAACTAAAACAGAAAGAAAACTCAGTACAGTGTGATTACAGTAAGATTGAACTGGTGTACCACAACAGTATAAGTTTGATACTTCAATATCTCATTCGAAAACACCCAGACCCCGCGGAGTCCATGGAGTCGGCACAAGCTAACCTTAGCGTTCGCACTTACCTTAAATCAATATGATTGCTAATAGTTGAAATTAAGGCCTGTAAAAATGTATGTTGATTGTGGCTACATGTAGTGACTATTTAAGACTGTAAATCAGTATGGTGGCTAGTTATGATGTCCCTAATTTAGCTAAATTTTGTGAAAACCTAAGTGTCATTCATTTTGATAGCCTCACACTCTCTCTGTCACACACACACACACACACACACACACACACACACACACACACCAGTATGTTCAGAGACATACCTAAGAGTCTCTCTCCAAATAACTCTAATTTCATGTTACAGAAAAATGTGTTTTTCTTTATTTTATGTGTATGGACTCTTGTTCTTTTTCCAAGTTACCTTCCAGTCCACTAATTTTTGCCTCTTACAAAAGCCACAAAGTCTTCCAGAAAGACAGAAAAAGCTTATGTCCTGCTTGAGTTGTAGTCAACGTTAAGGTGCACAACATAAATGCAATGTTTAGGTGTTCATCATTATTAAAATGCAATGTTTAGGTGTTCATCATCATTAGGTGTTTATCATTATTAAAATTATTATTACTGTTATTTTGTTTTAGGTTGTACTATGTTTCCCTTTTTTGGAAGTAATTAAGTTTTTTTTTATTCACATATTTGTATTTGCATTTTGAATGTAATATGTCAATTAAATGTACTACATGGGTTTAGATGTTATTTTCATTTTTATAAATAAGAAACAACTTAGTTGTTCATTTTAAGAGATCTCTGTCTTATTTTCTTTTGCATATTTAGTATTCTTCTTTAATAAAGAAAAAGTACTTCTTATCCGATTACTCGATTAATTGATGGAGTAATTGGTAGAATATTCGATTACTAAAATAATCGATAGCTGCAGCCCTATGTACAATGTACAATTCATGCATGAAAAATCCATGTTATCCTCTATCGGTGAAAATCTAGGGGAGTGGTAACAATTATGAAATCATATTTAAACATCTTCAGAAAGTGGATGCCTTTTGGCTGCATCACACTGAAAAATGGCGAGTGATGAAAATGCCATCTGAGTGTGTTGTGAAAGCACTTTGCAAGAATTTTGTGTGCGCACTGTCCATATGGAAGCAAACGCAGATTGACAGAAAAGTGAAATAACCCGTGTTTTACATCAGATGAACTGTTCTGAAGTGTTTTTTAACCCTTATGCACTGTTGGGGACGTTTTCATCCACCAGGTGTCATGTTTACTCTTAATTTGGTCATAACTTTCTCTGTATTTCAGCAAATGGAACGATTTTTGGTGACACCTTATTTTGACATACATTTTGGAAATATGATTTAAAAAATTTCAAAAGGTCAATACATTGTGGGCAAATTCACTACCCTTATGTTATGTTCAGGATGAAAACATTCACTAAAATAAACTGCTGTAAAAATACAGTGGTGTGAAAAAGTGTTGGCCCCCTTCCTGATTTCTTATTGTTTTGCATGTTTGTCACACTTTAATGTTTCAGATAATCAAACACATTTAAATATTAGTCAAAGATAACACAAGTAAACACATCATGCAGTTTTTAAATGAAGGTTTTTATTATTAAGGGAAAACAAAATCCAAAACTACATGGCCCTGTGTGAAAAAGTATTTGCCCCCTAAGCCTAATAACTGGTTGGGCCACCCTTAGCAGCAACAACTGCAATCAAGCGTTTTTGAAAACTTGCAATGAGTCTGTTACAGCGCTGTGGAGGAATTTTGGCCCACTCATCTTTGCAGAATTGTTGTAATTCAGCCACATTGGAGGGTTTTTGAGCATGAACCACCTTTTTAAGGTCATGCCACAGCATCTCAATCGGATTGAGGTCAGGACTTTGACTAGGCCACTCCAAAGTCTTCATTTTGTTTTTCTTCAGCCATTCAGAGGTGGACTTGCTGGTGTGTTTTGGATCATTGTCCTGCTGCAGAACCCAAGTTCGCATTTGATTCGCAAGTTCTATTTGATTCTCTGTTTCTGATACCTCTGAGAGTAAGAAGGTGTATTAATGCATGTGAGTGTGTAGTGATGACATACGAAGCTCAATAATTCTGACTCCCACATCCACACCACCTCTTTATGTCCAGGTCTTTTGCTACTTCCTGTTGCTATATCCAGTATTTCCATGGTAACACAGAGTGTATCTACGTGTTCTAATGCTTCTGTCTGAGTGCAATCCGTGGGAAGAGTCACTCTGGTCCATATGTCCCTATTGTTCGTTCGTTTGTTCATTCGTTCATTCATTCACTCAATCATTCATTATTCATTTGCGTTTTTTTTTTTTTTAACACTTCACACTGTTTATTGTCTATAGTGAGTTTTCATGCAGTTGCCTCAATGCATGAGCACACTGCAGAGTTTATTGGTGCACAATACAAAACAGAACTGTGTGGCATTGTAATTTTACATTTAATAGGTTTACTTGGACATTTTCGGTTATTTTTTTTATTACCATCACAGACAAATGTTTCTGGTATGTTTTTGCAGATACAGAGATTATTGTTGCTGTACAGACATTTGATTGCTGTCATACACAACACATAAAGTTGTCTCTATAATATCTTTTTATCTTTGTAATACTACTGTACCATATTACTATATATATTGCTTCTCTGCCTTTTTGATAAAATCGTGTGTAGTATCTGTTATCAGCTTAATATCTGATACGTCCTCTATATGAGGACTTTATATTAAACAGATTTTTAGAGCTGGGAGCTAGAAAAGGTGCTTGCTCCTTCCATTCTAATCGACCTGGTATTGCAGTGCTTCCAGGATTGGGGGAAGTGGTGGCTCAAGTGGTTAAGGCTCTGGGTTGTTGCTCAAAGGTTGGGGTTCAAGACTCAGCACTTCCAAGCTGCCACTGTTGAGCCTCTTAACCCTCACTGCTCAAAGGGTGCTGTATCATGGCTGACCCTCTGATCTGACCCCAGCCTCCAAAGCTGGGATGTATGAGGAAAGAATTTCACTGTGTTGTAATGTATTTGCTTCTTCTTCTTCAGAACTCTGAGTACTGGCAGGTACCTCATTCTAATCTGACACTGACATCATCATAGTAACCAAACCTCTTTTACAGCAGACTGGGTTCATTTTCGTGTAAGAACTGCCATGCCGGCCAACATCAGACATTCATAATCTATAATATATGAATTGTATTGGAAAATGTATTCAACAAATTCAATCCGATATTGCTTCTTTTATCAGTTCTATATCATCATACCCTCATTAGGAACTCCATCCTAATACTGGGTAGGTTGAACCATTCTGGCCGTTCTCCACTGACCTTTTTTGTTAACAAGGCATTTCCATATGCAAAATTCCTTCTCACTGGAATTTTTTTTGTATTTTGCACTACTCTATCTCTGTTAACTCTAGAGACTGTGTGAAAATCCCAGGAAATCAGCAGTTTCTGAAAAACTCAAAACTCAATCTGTTGTTGGTATGGCACAACAACCATACCATGGTCAGAGTCACAACGATCACTTTTTATTTTTTTTTACCCATTCTGATGTTTGATGTGAACTTAATCTGAAGCTGTTGACCGGTATCTGCATGAGTTTATACATTTAGTTGCTTCCATGTTGATAATTGTATAATTGAACAGGTGAAAATTTGTTTATAATAAAGTGAGCAGTAATTGTATATCATCTCAAGCTAATATATATTGTGTGTGTGTGTGTGTGTGTGTGTGTTTGTAGGATACAGCAGGACAGGAGCGCTATAGGACCATCACAACAGCCTACTACCGTGGAGCCATGGGCTTCATCCTCATGTATGACATTACCAATGAGGAGTCATTTGGAGCGGTGCAGGACTGGTGAGTCTCAGGTCCTGTTCTTTCTCTAGAAGACTGTGTATTTTGTGTGTGTGTGTGTGTGTGTGTGTGTGTGTGTGTGTGTGTGTGTGTGTGTGTGTGTGTGTGCTCTTGTCAGGAAGAAAAGTGCTGTGTATTTTGTGGAGGTAAGTGAGTCATCGTCTGCTGAGAACAAACCTTTTTCCTAATATCAATGCCAGTGACAGCACTAAGAAAGATGAATAAAAACGTTACTCTTATTCTCAGCAGTAGGGAAAAAAACATAATTAGCACAAGTGACAAGTGAAGTGTAAATATTAGCTGGTAATGCATGTAGAAAAGGTACTGATTGTATCAGCTTTATAAAACCCTGAGATCAGCAGGTAAAGAGGATTTGAAATGACTTCCTGAACAGAAAGCTGAATGATGGTGTGTGAATGTAGAAGTCCTTCTTTCATGATCTTTTATCACTGATGCATGTGACATTTACCTGAAAGGAATAAAGGGAGGTACACTGTTTTGAAGAGCAGCTGGGGTGTTAATATTTGATGGATTTCATTTACATTTCTTTAAGGAGAAGGTACTTCGGACCCAGGTCAGTCATGCAAAGCTTTATTGATCTGCTATGATGGGTAATTTGGCTGAAGTTAGGGAGAAGATTGTGATTTAATTAGACAGCAGAGAGGCTAAAGAGGGGCATAATAATATGCTGAGGAAGTAGAAGTGACAGAATTTCTAACCTATTGCAGAAACAACAGAGATTCTGAAGACTGTACCTGTAATGCTGTAGTGAAATGAGCACAGTTTGCTCTACAAACAGATATTGATATAGATCAAGGTTGGACAAATCATGAATCCTTCAGCCAGCTCAGTCCTGTCCCATGTTTTAGTTGCCAAAGAAACCATAATGACAAGGCTAAAAAGTGGTATCTAACATAATGAAATGAAGTATGGTGAGCGGCACCATATATGGTCAAAAGTATTTGAGCCCTGACTTTTTGAACATCCCAATCCAGATTTAGTCTCCCTTTACTGTTATAATAACCTCCACACTTCAGGGAACGCAACTTGTGTTCTTCCATACCACGTTTTTATGAACCTCGCTTTGTGCACAGGGGCATTGTCATGAAACAACAGTTTCCAGTGAAGGCAAATCTTAATGTAGCATGCAAAGGCATTCTAGACAATTATTCTTAGACCTTGTGGAAACAGTGTGTGGATGATCCACATGTGGGTGTGATGAGGATCTGTGGTGCAACAGTTGGTGGGATTCAGAAAAAAATACTTACAGTATTAATGTATGTCACAACAAAGTGAAGTGCATTTTATTTTGTGAAATGTCAATATAACTGTTAATAAAAATCAAAAGCTTGGACATGAAACATTTTTATTGTGATTTGTAGAACACAAAGATAATATTTCTAAAGAACTTATTGCTTTTCAGTGTTTTCAGTGAACAACACTACAACAGCTACTTTTTCTTACATGCTGAAACAACATTGTATGCTGCAAAATGTCTTTTCAACATTGCCTGCATAAGGAAAACACACACACACACACTAGCTGGCTCCAGGCTGTTGCTATGGCACCAGTTACTGAAGCAAGCAGCCTTTTAAAGCTAGACATGAGGAAGATGTGTACAAAATGTTCTTTAGAGCATGTTTATCTGAAAAGGATTCTCCAGAGAGGATTGTTGTTGTAAAGAGTTTTCATTTCTCTTTGCTGTTTATATACTCTAATAATTCTTTGAAATGAATGCAGGTCACCTGGTGGCATTTTAAAACTCCACTCTCTTCATACAGTATGATTTCATTGGCTCGTGAGGATCTCCTGTCTGTGGCTGTAATATCAGTTTATGACGAATGGACACACATTGTTGTATTTGTTTCCAGGTCGACCCAGATTAAGACTTACTCCTGGGACAATGCACAAGTCATCCTGGCTGGTAATAAGTGTGATATGGAGGAGGAGAGAGTTGTGTCTGTGGAGAGCGGCAGACTGCTGGCCGAACAGCTCGGTAAGTCCATTCCTCCGATCATCTGAGTTCTCACCCAGGAAACCAATCGGATGATTTATTTTTCCTTTGGGATCATGCAACTGAAAGGTGCTAGGAGACATAAAGTAGCAGTAATTAAATAAATAACACAATCATTAAATTAGGATTATTAAGCACATTATTAAGTAATTATTGTCTCTTATTTTGTAAAAGTTTCACATACAGTAGAAGGAACGAATAAAACTACACACTTGTTGTTTGCAGTGTTCCAGTGGGAAAACACCCAAAGTGTGTGGTAGAGGACAGTGACTGAACATAATATACTGAAATGCAGCTCATGAACATTTTACTTAGGCAGAAAAATGCTTTAGGAGAACATTGCACACCTTCACTGTGAATAAATTAAAGCAGATGAAACATTTGCTTTCAGCTCACAGCTCAGGCGATAATTAAACACATCTGATTAGATGACACCAAGCACTCATTAACAGCTCCTCACATAGCCTCTGCCATCAGTGTGGAGAAAAATGAAACTAAATTCATTGTCTAAAGGTAGGAAACATCTAATGGTGTGTGTTTCTTCCTTTTGTAGTTTAATATAGTAGTAGTTTATATAATTTTGTCAAATGTCAATGTTGATCAAGTCCCAATTATATTTCTGTAAATATTACATAGAAAAATGTATTCAGGAACGATATGTATTCAGGTACTATATTTAATCTAATCTGTAGAATGTTGTGAGACTGAGAGAGAGGCTGAGAGAAAGGCTGAGAGAGAGTGAGAGACTGAGAGAGAGAGGCTAAGAGAGAGAGAGGCTGAGAGAGAGTGAGAGGCTGAGGGAGAGAGGCTGAGGGAGAGAGGCTGAGGAAGAGAGACTGAGGGAGAGGGACTGAGAGAGTGACTGATAGATAGACTGAGAGAGAGGCTTAGAGAGAGACTTTGTGAGAGCCTGAGTCTGCGTGTGAGAGTCTGCGTGTGAGAGTCTGCGTGTGAGAGTCTGCGTGTGAGAGTCTGCGTGTGAGAGTCTGCGTGTGAGAGCCTGCGTGTGAGAGTCTGCGTGTGAGAGCCTGCGTGTGAGAGCCTGATAGATAGGCTGAGAGAGAGAGACTGATAGATAGACTGATAGATAGACTGATAGATAGACTGATAGATAGACTGAGATGAGAGAGAGCGCGAGGCTGAGATGAGAGAGCGAGGCTGAGATGAGAGAGCGAGGCTGAGATGAGAGAGATAGACTGAGATGAGAGAGATAGACTGAGATGAGAGAGAGAGACTGAGAGATTGACTTAAGGGCGCGAGGCTGAGGGCGCGAGGCTGAGGGCGCGAGGCTGAGGGCGCGAGGCTGAGAGAGCGAGGCTGAGAGAGCGAGGCTGAGAGAGCGAGGCTGAGAGTTACTGGGAGAGAGACTGGAAGAAAGAATGAACAGGCTTTTATTAGTGATGTAGTTGCAGCTGATATGAACTGGTGATGCAGTGGCTTTTATTGTCTTCAAGGTGAACACTCCAGACTTGGAGAATTAAGCAGACCAAAAACACAGAGTTGGTTTGTTTCTGTTTGAGCTGATGTTTGCTTATAAAAGAAGTAGACACTGTTCTGCAGCACTGTGTCACTGTCAGCTCATCTAACAGCTCTGTGCAGCTCTTGAACTGGATAAGCAGCTTTGGGTTAAAACATCTGCCAGATAAATAAATGTGAGAGACCAAGAAACATGGCCTCACTTTATTTCATTATTCTGTAATTAGCTTGTGTACTTGTGTGTTTACACTCATCTGCTGCCTCTCTGTGAATTAACACCTCTAATGTTTATGGTTTTTGTGTCTCCAAGGCTTCGAGTTCTTCGAGACAAGTGCAAAGGATAACATCAATGTGAAGCAAACATTCGAGCGCCTTGTTGATATCATCTGTGACAAAATGTCAGAGAGCCTAGAGACTGATCCTGCGGTTACCACGGGAACGCAGGGCAACGCCAGGCTAACGGACAACCCACCACCATTACAACAACCCAACTGTGCATGTTAGTGCATCAGAGTCCTGTGTGTACGTGTGTGTTTGTGTGTGTATGTATGTATGTATGTATGTATGTATGTGTGTGTGTGTATGTGTGTATGCGTACGTGTGTGTGTGTATCCAGTATTTGGGCTTCTTTAACCTTAAAACCTTTAACATTGCAGGTTCTGGATAGAGCAAGCTGAATCTCATTGTTCAGAGAAAGCATGTTGAAGGTCATGTGACACTCTGCTCAATGCTTTGCCCAAAATCCCAGATTGCAATAGAATGAAAATCTTTTATGAAAAAAGGTGAGGAAAAGTTTAAATGCCTCAACACTTTAGTGACAGAAAGCTCTGTATATATTAGCATTATCAATCCAGTTAGCATTAAAGCTCATTGTGCATCAGTCCTGAGCCTCTACTAGACCTGGATCTGACTGTCGACCTACACTGTTCATAACGAGTTCAGTGTGAAGCCTGCTGCAGCGTAGTGCTAAAGCTGCTCAGATCACCACATCTGAAACACTACCATGTATATTACTGTATTTAGCTTTACTAATAAAGTGTCAGGTAAGCAGTAGTGATACTTAGGAACAAAAATCTAAAATAAAATAATTTAAAAACAGCGGATTCAATTCTATTTTTTATTAGTTAGCTACAAAATGAAATGATTAAACTTAACTGAAAGAGGAGGGAAAAGAAAGCCTATAGTACAGATTTAGATTTTAGTGTCCAATCAGGACGTGTGTTATGAAAGAACTGTTGATTAATGAAATATCTGGGAAAAAAAATGTATGGTGTTGTAATTTAGTTCAAATATATCAGAATTCTTCTGCCAGAAAATCTGCACCTTTATTGTGGTAGCTCCTCACAGCTATTGTACACACTTCTAGTTGTTTAGAATTGCAGTGCAGCTTTAAGAGCACATACCTGAGTCGTATAAAATCAGGTGTGGAGCAGAGCTCTAGAAAAAAAAAAAAACCTTACTGCTTTAGTGATGTACCTTCCTCCTGTAACCTGTTTATTCAGTGCTTTTCCCAAGACATTCTGCTATAAAAGTCTTTGGAGTGTTTCTCTATTGACGCAGGCACTTGGAGCAGGAAGTGGTGCCTTGTATCATTTCCAAGCTCTCCTCCCATCTTATTTCATCCGTCTTTCATGAGTCGCTATTTTTATTTTTTTTACTTATAAAATGATTGGAGGCATGTTGGCTTAGTGGTTAGCACGTTTGCCTCACACCTCCAGGCTTGGGGGTTCGATTCCCGCCTCCACCGCGTGTGTGGAGTTTGCATGTTCTCCCTGTGCCTCAGGGGTTTCCTCCGGGTACTCTTGTTTCCTTCCCTGGTCCAAAGACATGCATTGTAGGTTGATTGGCATCTCTAAATTGTCTGTAGCATGTGATTGCATGAGTGAATGAGAGTGTGTGTGTGCCCTGCGATGGGTTGGCACTCCGTCCAGGGTGTCTCCTGCCTTGATGCCCAATGACGCCCGAGAATAGATCGGATAAGCGGTAGACAATGAATGAATGAGCGATTGGATTCTGCAAAAGCAAGACATTCTTTTTTTCACATTGTCTCATTGAAAAGTGAGCTGTGTGAAAGAGCAGGAAGCTATTCCCACAGTCACTCGATATTTCATACGGCAAATTTTCGGAATTATAAATAACAGTGCGTCATTTCTTCCGCTTGTAATTCTCCACCTGTACGGAGACGTTTCAGTTCCCATCGATTGCGTGTAGTCCAGCATCGTTCTGCACCTCCTCTCTTTATAGAACCATCTGATGAATAGAAACGTAGCCCTGATGTTAGATTTGTGTTGAATGTGCTTTGTGTCTCCTGTCATTTGTGAGTGTGTGACGTGAACTAATAAAAAAATGCAGCAAAGCAGTTCTATTTATTGTATCCGAAGCGAGTAGGCCAGTGTGTGTAATGTTAAACAGTCCTCATGCACCGCTGATGTGGAATCAGTGCAGCTGTTTTCTGCAGCGTTTAGCATTACACTTGCATGAATTTGTGACATCTATATTTAGAGATTGATATCTTATATTATAGTCGTTTAAATTCTGCATCCTGCACACATGTGGGCTGCAATGGGCCAGTAAGTGCAATATTTTAAATCCTGTTTCCTGTACATACTGTAGATGTGTAATCTGAGGAATGTGTGTGTGTGTTAGAAAGAGAGAGAAATAATTCATGCATATAAGATCTATTTGAATGAGAGGTCAGTGTGAATCATACTGTGTGTGTGTGTGTGTGTGTGTGTGTGTGTGTGTGTGTGTTAGGATAAAGCTTGAATGTTGAAATGGGAAATGCTGTTTTAAGACACTTCACTCCCACTCATCCACCATCTTTCTCATACTGATGTGTTCACTGAAAATAGGAGAGTAATAAGTGTGTGTGTGTGTGTGTGTGTGTGTGTGTGTGTGCACATTTGAAATGAAACACTAGTTTCTTGCCTAAGCAAGTGGTAATATGTTTATATGTAAATCCCTGTGAGAGTTGGAGCATGTTTGGTGTCACTGTACTGACAGCAGAAGATTCCTCATTTGCAAATGAGCCAGTTTAACTAAGATTACATTCTTGTAGGATGAATGTTTATGAATTTTTTATTACTCAAGCCCTATGAATTATAAACAAATGAATTATGGACGATGGATCATGGATGATGATGATTGTTATTTGACTGAAAAACAATTAATTGTCTACAGAAATCAAACCCATCATGACATGACATTTGATTTTGCCGTGCTGTGTGTAGGAATTCCTTTTGAACTGGTTGTTTTATTTATGTGTGATGAGTGTATGACCAAATGTTACTGTTGAAAATACAGATAAACCTACAGACTGTATTGATACTTAAATAAAGTTATTAATGAAGCATTTATTTAGTTTTGGAAATTATTCATTACTGAGATATTGTTCTTGTTGTGTTGTTTGTTTTGTGTGTGTGTGTGTGTGTGTGTGTGTGTGTGTGTGAGAGAGAGAGAGAGAGAGAGAGAGAGAGAGAGAGAGAGGGAGGATGATGCTGTCCTCTGCTGGCTGGTTGATATTATCACAAGGATGACAAAGCATGAGGTGGGTTTGATTGTCGCTAAATCTAGCTTGCTCTGTTGGTGTATGTTGATCAGAAGCTGCACCAGGTGATAAACGATCTTAGTTAGCCAAGTGTGTATAACTATTTCTTATTTCATTCTCTGTCACTCAAACATTTCATCACTTAAACAATGTTGAAAGCGGCCACCTGAACGTTATTCATGACCGGATATGACATCAAAGTCAGCAACTCCTATAACGGTCCCGCGGGGCATTTGAGCTTCACGCTGTGTGATGTGATTAATGTGGCCACTAGGTGGCAGCACTACACTGCTGTAAACTCCATCACAGTCTACACAGAGATGAACAGCTTTTTTCTTTTTTTTTACATGTACATCTGTCTGCACATTTCTAACAGACATGCTGGTGTTCGTATATATAAATGATGTTTGTTATGCATATTTGTTTATATAGCACTGGCAGTATAATGAGTGATAATGAATTGAATACACTATATTTAATGTGAAAGTAAAGGCAGAGTACCAAACAGCCATCAGTCCATCAGCCATGAGCTGAATCAGTCCTAATACTCTGAGCTGTTTAAACAGCATATTCATTTATTCATGAATGGTGTGGACTCAGTTTGTGCAGTTACCACTAGGTGGTTTTGTGTGTGTGTGAGAGAGAGAGTGTACTGTAGAGTGAGTGAGTGACTTAATGAGAGTGAGGGAGTGACGCTGCAGTGTGATTCAGATTCCTTGGATGAAGGAGACATTTCTCATCTTATGCCTGAACAGCGTCGATTTCTCGCCATGAAGGAGATCTGAAAGGCGGCAGGTCAGTGTTCTTGCTTTAAATACACGTGACACAAACACTTAATGAACTCATGCTTTTATTTTTTTATGTTGCATATAAAAATGTTTCCTCTCATTTTAAATGTTCTTCAAACTGAGTGAAGCAGAATCTACAGTTCTGTCAAACAACAATGTATCCAGTGAAAGAAGTGTAAAAAGTTTAAGGTCATTGAAAGATGTAACCTAATGAATTAAATTTTGAAGTACCAGTTTATGTACCTTTTAATGACACTGAAAAATACAAGTAATAATAATAATAATAATAATAATAATAATAATAATAATAATAATAGCCACGACTGGCTTTGGTCCAGGGCTGCTATAATCTACAGTATGTGTGTCAGAAAAAAGGCTCTCAACATACAAACTCTAAAGTTTTGTTTAGTGCATGAGCACGTCTACAAGGCTGGATGAGACGACGGTAGCACACGGCACCTGAACACATTTCAGAACAGCATGAATACGCAACTTAAGAGTGGATATATGCAGCCAGGAAGCCTCTGTTCTCCTCCTTGTGTGTCTATTGCATTGGGGTGCATTGCGTGTGGCATTCAAAGCCAGGCAATGAATGAAGAGTCTTCGCTTTTGTGCCAGTCTCAATGCAAAAAACAAACAAAACTAAAAGTCTGCCGCAGCATACGGAACCAAAGCTTTACAATGTAGCACTTACTCTGATAATCAGGTCGCAAAATGGGTGGAACTTCCCCATGTGCACTACTGCTCTCTCAGTCTCCCTAAAGAGAAATCTAGAGATGCTGAAGTTAAGGCACAGCCCTGGGGCCAAACACCAGTGGCGTCATATTGTTTGGCTTTCCCCTGGTTCTCCATTAAACAAGCTCGAAGGTGACTACTTCCTTTTTTTTTTCTTTTTTTTTTCCTCTCAAACAGAATCTTTACATTGTATAATAGCTATAATAAACATTCTCTCAACAAGAGTTTACTAAATACAGCAACACCATCGCCATTAGGGATGATAGAGTAAGAATCGCTTATCATTTACAATAAACATTACAATATATACAATGCAATAAATACATGTCTGTAAACAGAGACAAAAACAAAACCCATAACAGGTAAGGTCATTTTGGTGAGGCGAGAAAAAAAAAACATGGCACAAAAAAAAAGTCTAACAAAAAGTCACTACTACTTAAAAGCCAGGATTCAAGTTTTGGTGAAGAATCTTCTCCTTAAAAAAGTTTGTTCTATGTACACACTCACCATGTGGAAAGAAAGGAAGGAAGGAAAGAAGGAAGGAAGGAAGGAAGGAAGAAAGAAAGAAAGAAAGTAACTTGCAAGTAACACGCCATTTATGCTACAATTCATGTTCTACAGTACTGCTTCGTATATACAGCAACTAAAACCAATAAATAAAACCACAAACACGCATAAATAGAGAGAAATGAAGAGCCACTCGGCTAAGTGCTGAGAGTCCTATAGTGCAAGAACAGTGCGCAAGTGTGGGTTTGGCATGAAGAGGGAGAGTCGAGTTGTATTCTAGCCCTAAGAAAGCTCTCGGTCTGATTTCAGCACAAAAACGCCGGTGCACAGCGTTGCATCTATGATCAATGAGAATTACGTCAATGGTTTTAGCTTGTCCTTTAATCTAGGCAGTTCTATTCAAATGGAAAAACTTTCTGGCGTGCGCACATGTGCCATGTTTTTCTATGAGATCCAGTGGACTTCAAATGTAGAAGGCATATCATAAGGAGCACGATTCAGGTGGGTTAGAAAAGCCCTGGCTTCTAACACACTGAAATGTACAGTTCACGTGTCTCAGAAATTGCTTGTCTCGTAGAAAAGTAAATGCTAAATGACATCTGACGCAAGAAAAACCCAACACAGGATGTTGGCAAGAAAAAAAAACAGTCTTAATGTTTGCGTAACAGGAAACAGACAAAAAAGTGTTTGATCTAATGGCCTCGTCTACGTTCCTGGCAACGTGTGTGTAATGTAACTGTGATATAATGAGGTTCATTTAAAACGTGTGTCCAAAAGAAACAACGTACGTCCCGCTCTGTGGGAAAAAAATCAGTTCTGGCTGAGGCTCACTAGAGGTAAGTGTTTAAGTGTATTATCTGAATGAAAGGAAAAGAACAGAAATAGGAATGAAACTTCACTGAAGAGATTGTGTGCAATTAATGAAACAGACCCAGCAGTGTTGAATGAAGTTATAAAGTAGCGCGCTAAACCTGCCGGCCAACATAAACACATACTTGCAAGTTACTCGTCACTAGACGTTTTTCTTTGCTGTTGCTGTTTTTGTAAGAAAACGAGCATTCGCATAAAAAGAATCTCAATTTTATGAACCATACAAACAAAAAAATGCAAAGAGGCCATTACAGCACTGAGCTGTGTGTGTGTGTGTGTGTGTGTGTGTGTGTGTGTGTGTGTGAGTAAGTGGGTGGGGGGTTTTAGTCAGGTTTTCAGGAAGACTTAAATGTAGAAAAAGCCGGAGAACACATTCCAATAAATTTCCCGTTTCCCCCGTGGCCGTAGCTGCTGCAGTCCATCTCTCTTCACCGCTCTGTGTATGTGTGTGTGTGTGTGTGTGTGTGTCTCTTTACTTTCAGATCTTTCGTACTGCTGCCCACATGAAGGGGATGAAAGCACAGTGGTTTAGGTTCAAACCATGTGCCAGGGGGAGCGAACACACACACACACACACACACACACACACACACACACACACACACACACACACACACACACACACACACACACACACATACACATACACACACACACACACACACACACACACACACACACACACACACACACACACACACACACACAGAGCCAGCACCAAGAAGGGCCAAGAAGCACAGACTTAGGAGGAAGCAGGGGGGTTATGGGTAAACAAATAAGACAGCAAAGAAAAATCAAATGTTATTCCTGAGTGCAAAAAAGGACAATGTACCAGAGTGTGTGTGTCCTCGTGTGTCCAGGAGAGAGCAGCGGCCGAGGTTGTGGAGTGCAAGGTGCGTTTTGGAACTTTCCTCCTCCCGCCGTTTATTAATCATCCCTCTGCCTGTGCGTTTCACTGAGACATGAGTAGCAGTGAGTGAATGTGTCCTGCACTGCTACGTTCCTTCCTCCTCCTCTTCCTCCTCTTCCTCTACCATACTTGGTTCTACAGAAGTCTCCTCACACACCTGCCCTTCCTCCTCTCCCTCTGCCTGCTCATCCAGTGGGATCTCAGTACACTCAGAATTCTGTGTGCAGAGCGTTTTGGAGTCCTCATCCTCCTCGTCCTCCTCCTCTTCCTCCTCATCCTCTTCCTCAGCCTGACTGCCGCTGTCCTTCTCCGTGTCGGTTTCTCCGTCCTCCTCCAGCGTCAGCTCAAACTGGAACTTGTCTGGGGTGTTCTGCGCAGTGGGTCGCCCACTCTCGTCGTTCTGCTCTGGTGCAGGAGAAGGGCTCTGAGGGATGGTGCTCTGGTACCACTCTCGGTTGTCCTCCAGCGTGTCCAGGATGTCCTGAGCATCCGGGTGCACCAAGTCAGCCCAGGTCTCCCACAGAGGGTGGACGATGTAATCAATAAAGCCCACCTACAGCAACAGCCGAGAAAAGACAGGATTGAGACAAACCTTCTAAGCTCTTACAAAGAAACATACAACACTGCACTTCACAAATCCGTGAATCAGTGATGAGACAGTATTAAGTATTAAATTATTAAAAAACTGCTTGCATCCAAGAGTGGCTTATTGTACAATATCAAAAAGCTGTTCACATGGACAATTTGTCATTAAACTGTTTTGGTAGACTGTAAATGTTTGTGCTTCATGTACAAGCAGAACACAGCACTGACATTCATACATTCTAGGAAACCACCATCGAGCATAGAGGGCCAAATCTCTGTGGGTCATGTTTGGCAGACAGAAAGGAATGCTCTAAAATGACCAAGCCTCAATCCCAACCAAGAATAAGACAAGAAATAAAACTCGCAACAGTTTCATTTCCCCCGGAAGCTGGTTCAAAATTCACTTCCAGTTCATCAGTTCGCTTTTCACTTACTGAGCCAGATCCACCTATAATTTGCAGACCGTTAAATCAACCCAGTGTTCCAACATGCTTGTTAAACAAATCACACACATTTGCACACTACAGTTGTGAAATGTGGGAGTGTAAGTGTTGTGTTCTGCCTGGACAAAAGGCAACCTCCACTTTCTGACATTCATTGAGGAATCACACTTTGGTGTGATTCATTTTGTCCAGAAAGCTTGTCTTTGAATTTGCTGGGTTACTGACAAGAGTCCAGGTTTAGATCTATTACATCTATACAATAAACCTGTCTTCCAACGCCTGCAGTTATAAACAACAAACAGATATACCACTCAAAACATGCATCTCTTACAAATGGTATGAATAGCTGCTTTGTGACAAAAAGTGTATTGGACATGTTGATGTGTTGGTCACCTGACAGGATGCTGACAGGAAGCAAACCCAGTTTATAGAGTCGGAAAGGAATATGTGATGCATTTAAATGCATTACCTGGGTTTTCTCCACTGAGGCATTGTGTTTATCACACATTGGACTGATCTCCATGCCTCGCTCCCTCTCACGGTCACCCTGACTGAAGAACTCCTCCATGATGCGGTCTGTCCACTGGCGGTAGAGCTGCAGCGGTTTGGTGGGATTGCTCAGGTCTGCACAGTGCACCATGTTCTGTAGCACCTGTTACACACCAAATATATACAATGCACTGTTAAAGAATTGCTACTGTTACCCTTTATCATCATCATCATCATCAGGGTGACTCTGGGTTACTGATCAGATGGTGATAAGTTTAAGCTCTGGTTCAGTCCAGATGCCACTGATGTTCTCTTCAGGACTGCATTTAATCCTACTTTCTGCTCCAAAGGCAGTGTATTACGGAACCCCAACTTCCAACTTAATAAAAAATCAATATGTAAAAAGAACAGAATTTCACTGTAATACACTGAATATTTAAGAAATCACCATATCAGTGTGCGCTGTTACAGAAAAATAATTAATGGCAGAGTAGTGTGATATGGCCAGATGCAAACATTATTAATATTTAAGTTTTAATCCTTGTAGACATTTGTCAACAATGCATCCATTCTCTACCCCGCTTATCCTACTGGGTTACGAGGAACCTGGAACCTATCCCAGGAATCTCTGGGCACAAGGCAGGGTACACTATGGACGGGATGCCAGTCTATCGCAGAGCACAATCGCACACACACTCACACTGTTTGCCAAGAATTAAAATCTTTATTTATTAAAGAAACAAACTTATATTTGTTTATACGTTAAAATGAAAAAAAAAAAAATCTCTGCAAAAAAGTTAGTTCCTCTTATCGCTTATGTTATAAAAGCTTTAAACAGCTAATATTTCTCTCACCAGCCTCTCATCGGCAATTATATACATTTTAATATATTTATGTGGAATATCTGACATACATGACATACATATATATATATATATATATATATATATATATATATAAAATGTGCAGTGATCTTACTTGTATCCTGTCTGAATAATTATCTAACAGCAGGACTCCAGAACTGGTCACCTTCTTTGTCTCGACCATCGTTTTCAAGTCAGCTAGTAGGTTCATGTGTTTAGACATATCAGTGGCTAATACCTAGGGTTAAAAAAGCACAAAGGAATTAAGACTTGTTTCATTGTTTAATTTATACCATGTTCATTTGCATACAGTCAGATGCACTTACGATGTCTATCACCATCTTCCGGAGAGATTGTCTCTGTTTTTTGGTAAGGTTCTGGAAGATGTCACAGTTCTCTTCCTGGAGCAGCTTAAAGCCTACAGCCAGATGATGGTTCTCCAGCACTGATGAGTCATTGTACATGAGGGCCAACTCGGAGTCTACAAAACACACACACACACACGTTCATGGCCCTGACTCAGGTTGTGATATAATTCTGATGTTTAGTTACTCATGGAAATTTATGTACAACATCATGAAACTTAAATTAGATAATCGTGTGAAACCCAAAATTTTCTCAAGAATAAATGTCTTTAAGGTTATACAGTAAGTCCACCCACCTTGACCATCTGCTTCTAGACATTTCAGGGAATTGTGCTGGTCCATATATTACTATTTATACAGGCTGGAATAGATAGATGACTGTGTGTGTTTGTGTGTGTTTGTGTGTGGTAAATAGCTGTTTCAGTGGCAGCACTTACTAGAGCTCTGCTCCAGCCCCCAATTATAAATGAACATGCAGCAGTATGTGACAATAAAGCCTCAATCTTGCTTATCTGCCAGCTCAGCTCACATTACCACTTATGTCACACCGTTATGTAAGCAGGGGTAAATCCTCACATCAGGTCATATAACTTAGTGATTGGATTTATCTGTGGGGTCAGTGAACCTTTTCCCACACTACAGGGATGCATTTGTTTTGTTTAAAGGAGAAATACAGTGCATGTTTTTTCATCTGCTCCCAAACCCACTGTATGACTAATAATCATGATAATAGTCATTAATGATGCAGCATAAATGCCCCAGTTATAATCACGCTTTAGGAACGTGCAACTGAGTCCGCTTTGTTAGAAAATCAGAAGCCAGATGGAACCTGCCTTTAACACGGGGTTTTCTTTTCACTGAAAGTCACTTCCTGTCTTACATCTAGACGTGTGTTTAAATGTGAAGTACAGCCTGTAGGTGGGAACATCTGAGGTGCGATGGACTTTAGATGCAAAAAAAAAAAAAAAAACCCACAGATGCCACAAAGCCTTGTCTCACGAAATAATGAAAGGCGTGGGAAGGGAACTATTTGTGTCCGTGATATGAGGAAAAATACTCACTGGTGTTAATGAGGAACTGGTTCGAGACACCCGGGTGGTCAACGTCATGAATAGCACTGGCAAAAATGGCAGCAAGAATTTCGAGGTCTGTGAAAACAGCCTGCGAGAAAAAAAAAATAAACGTAGATCCAATATTAGAAAGACTGTTTCACCCAAGTCTTCAACAAGTTCTCACATGCATTGTATCTAATGTATCTATCTGTTTTCATGGAATGGCAAAAACTAGCCTATAATAATTTCCTGAAAAAGGCTGCTGCTGGCCACATTACCTCTAAAGCAGGCGTGGAGAGCAGCACGTGTGTGGACTGCGTTACGTCAGCAGCATGAATATTGTTATGATATGCCACGTCTGCATGGTAATGGTCTTCTAAGGTCATCAGGTAGGTTATAAAAGTGTCTAATGGAATTTTAAATGTCTTGAGCAAGTCTCTCTCCTGGTGGTAAACAGATCATATCAGTAACATTAGTGTGTAGAGTTTGACAGGTAGTTTAAAGATAAGAAGTGGATTTTCAGAAAAGTCTTACCTGAAAGATTGTGTACATCATCACCGTTAACGGCCTGTTTCCAGAAAACTCTGTGACTCGGAAAACATTAAGGCCCCATTTGTTTACGTCTTCCAGTTCCTGCAATGAAATGAAAATATTTATCATTTTATGTATTATATGATGGAACAGCATCCTTCCTACAAGGCTCTCAGTTGTATATCCACATCCAATTAGTATTCAGTTAAGAGATTTAAGGCCTGTCTCAGGTTGGGAGACTATGAGTGTATTAATAAAGTGCTCAAAAACTAACAAACCCTCTATATTTCACCTTGGCTAAGGAGTCTTCGGTATCTGTTTTGACCCCAAAGCGAGGGATGTTAGAGTTGGTGAGGCTGGTACTGTGCATTAGCTTCTTTACACCACTTATTTGTGACATTGGCTTTTTTTTCTTCTCCTTCTCCTTCTGAGAGTGAGGCGAGGGCATCTCCACATCATGCTGCTTGTCTGTGAGTGAGAGCAGAGAGAGCAGTGCAATCAGTGCACCGTTTCATATTGCCTTCGCTTTGTGAAAGTTTGCACGAAGGAAAGCTGTTTTCACAGACATCATTCTATTGTTAGTAAAGGTGTAGTGCTATGGGACCTGATGCGATTTGATGGCACAAATTACCTAGGAAGGTGCTGGAGATGTACTCGGAGACCTGGTTTCCGGATCGGCTCATCTCAGACAGATGGGTAAGCTCCCTGTTAAGCATCCTCTTGAACTGGTGCAAAGAAATATAGACAGAGGTATTAATCAGGGATGACAGGAAGACACAACATTAGATTTCATTAGGATCTCAAAATATCTATCTATCTATCTATCTATCTATCTATCTATCTATCTATCTATCTATCTATCTATCTATCTATCTATCTATCTATCTATCTATCTATCCATCTATCCATCCATCCATCCATCCATCCATCCATGCAGAGGGGTCAGCACGGGCACCCTGACTGGTCTGTGGCTAACCCATGCTAACCCATGGCTAACCCATGCAACCTCATACACAACTAACTGTGATGACCTGTGTATTCTGACACTTTTCTATCAGAACCAGCATTAACGAATTCAACAATCTGAGCAATAGTAGCTCGTCTGTTGTATCGGACCACATGGGCCAACCTTCGCTCCCGAGCCCCCGAGTCCTCGCCACCCATGACCCTGTCGCCAGTTCACCACTGTTCCTTCCTTGGACCACTTTTGATAGATACTGACCACTGCAGACCAGGAACACCCCACAAGAGCTGCAGTTTTAGAGATGCTCTGATCCAGTCGTCTAGCCATCACAATTTGGCCTTTCGTCAAACTCGCTTAAATCCTTACTTTTGTCCATTTTCCTGCCTAATATATCCCACCCGCTAACAGGTGCCATGATGAGGAGATAACCAGTGTTATAAACTTCACCTGTCACTGCCCATAATGTTATGGTTGATCAGTGTGTGTGTGTGTATATATATATACATATATATATATATATATATATATATATATATATATATACATATATATATATATATATATATATATATATATATATATATATATATATATATATATATATAATATATATATATATATATATATATATATATATATATATATATATATATATATATATATATATATATATAAAATCTCCTTTCCCTTTTATTTGTATATCTTTTTAAAAATATTTTTTTCTTTATTAGGTTTTCTATATTCTATCACATAAAGAGGAATACCTAAGAAAAATGTCAGGATATCAGAAATTTCAGATATCCGGCCACACAAAATCCAATCCTTTGAAATGACCAGTAATATTCTTTTACCTGATAGCTCACAAATTGAATTCTTCTCTTTTAAAAGAGAAGAAAGTAAAATAAATCATTCTGACCGAAACACTATAAATAAAATTGAAATATAAAAAATTCCTTCTCAATATATTATAGATTTAAACTGGAGAATTTACAGATTTGTTATTCGCGGGTTGTCAAACCTGTGCAGAGAACCATCACATATGACAACACCACACACTAGCCTTTTTTAGATTATTTTTAGAGCAACAAAGCGAAAAACAAAAAAAATTCTCATGCAAGACAAGCCCAAAACCAGGAAGACAGGTGGTAATACAGATTAGCATGAATATATATATATATATATATATATATAATATGCCATACCTTTATATATCCCAATGAGACAGAGAGCAAATAATTTGCTTCAGGCATTTTCGCAACCAGCCAGCTCACATATAAAGAATTTAAAAAATCTGTAGATCAGCTCTTGTTCATTATCTCAGGCAAAAAAGATTCCAAAAAATAGTCACCAAAAAGGCATCAGCTGGCTTTCCGATAAGACGGAAACATCAAAAAACTGCTAGCGGTGAGTAGGTCGATCATATTTTCTCGCTTGTGCAGTGAAAAAATGGCAGGAGAGGGAGGATGGTGTGCTTGTGGGAAAAAAAGCATCAGTCCTGTCGACACCTTCCAAATAAGGGACTGTGCTCGTATTGGATGCAGCCTGAGCCCCCCAACCAGCCAATCACCACTGATTATAGCAAGAGGAGAGGGGATGGAGTGGTTAAGGCATGCTGATGGGGGAGTACAGGCCTTATATATTAAATACTGGCATTGCCATTATCTCCTGTCCTGTGTCTTAACTCATAACACATATACCAGCTTTTATTCGTAACCACCATATGAACTGATCCGCAAATATTCTGCAGACTATAAAATCTAAAACTTCTTTTTGTGTGCCTTGGCTTGTATATATGTGCTACTTAATCTTTCACTTTATGATAATCTAAATTGCAGATGAAATTCCACTCGTGACACATCAAAGTGAATATCCTCTCATTCACTATTAGAGCCCAACGTAATGAAAGAAAAGCAACAACAACAACAACAACGACAACAACAGTGGTGCATTCATATGGAGATAGCAAAGACCCCACCTAGAATACATTTAACCTGGCCGCAAATCTTTCATGTGCACATCACCAATGAGTTCATTTGGAAAACAAATGAAGTTATCACAAGGCCCTTTATTAAGTCGGTGGCCAGCAGCTAGATTTATTGTATCATCTTTGGCCAATTTGAATATGTGGTTGAACACTGCATGGTATAGCATGGCCACTGTTTGACTGAAGAACACAGCTCATATATGAGCTTTTGCGTCACTGCAGGTTCTGTATACAAAGTGACTGCATAATGTGCTTGAAAGGAGTGATGGACAGTGAAACCATAAAGACATACATATTAAACAACAGATTAACAAAGATTAAGTAGTGTCTAAAGACAAAAGTGTCAGACATCAAACGGACAGTGGAAATGGAGTCTGGCTATAAACTATGAATCACAGTGCAGTTGCTGGGCAAAGGAGTGTTCTCTTTTGGTGTATTGGAGGGTCACCTAAATACTAAAATAATATTTTTAAAAATCTCAGAGCAGCTGGTTAGATATGTTCAATAACATGAGTGAGTGCTCATATATTAATGTCTAGTAACTGTGTTATTTCTGTTTGTGGATTAAATGTTTATATTTTCAGGAATAGAACCAAATAAGTTAGTTTGTACATAATTGCAAGCAGGATGCCAAGAGTGTCTGCAGGAGTGGGATTGGTTAGAATTCATCTAGGAACAGATAGAAGAAAGATCATCAAGCAGAACTGCACATATCTTAACACTGAGCTTTGCAGTCAGGAGTTGTTTTTTTATGCAAAACAGAAACCATGTTGTTTTACTGTAGCACTCTAGTGTCACACTGTTATCAGATGCACTTTGTAAATATACAATTATTGACTGCATGCCATCTGCTGCGATGCACAAAGGATCATTTGATCATCATGAGGCATGGTAATGATTGGAACCTGAAAAATGTGTGCACAAAAAATTTTTTCTCTACCTGAATACCTACCAAATGTAGCAAGTCTAATAAAGTGGCTTGTAAGTGTAGATGCTAGAAATAAATAATGGATAAACTAACTAACTTTATGATAAAACCCAGAAATGCACAGCACATGCCCCTACACACACCCATACACATCTGGCTCTTTTTATGTGAATATTGTAAACAGACTAGTAGTTGTGTATTATAATGACATGGTTTACTTCCACAGAACTGAGTGGAATCAGATCAGTCAGCCTTTTGCTGACTCCAGAATGAGTAGTGATCATTAATTAAACGCAAATCAGACGCCAATATCAGTCTGACAGCATGATCAGCATGAAGGAATTTTCTGAAATAAAAGCTAAATGCCTCCTGTCATGGTTACATTTGATCTGTTTTCCTACATTTTCCTAATCGCCTGCACTCAGTACATTTCAGTGAAGCCACTGGCTACCAGTAATACAATGCAAGTGCTGCATATTGGTCCTGCTGTCGCTGTTTTTGAGACGGCATCAGGCTTCTGCGGTTTTCTGTGAAGGGGAGTGTGGTGTTTTCTGGAGCAGGCTGAGGCTCTGGACTCATCTGGAGCTCGGGTGGCTTTGATTAAAGCCATTGGCGGCGTCTTTGAGAACTCCATGGCTTGGCTTTTCCTTCCTTGTGGTTAAGGCTCTGAAGTGAAGCAGCGGAGTGGCAGCGGCTCCTGCACCACAGCGTGTGTGTGCAGAACCTGAATGCCTCTCAACACTCAGCCACAGTCCTGGAAGGAGGAGTGGTCTGCGGTCATCTCTCTCTCTCTCTCTCTCTCTCTCTCTCTCTCTCTCTCTCTCTCTCTCTCTCTCTGCTTTACTTTATACTTCTCCTTGCTCAGCTTTGCTTTTCCTTAGCTTTGGGTTTGTATCCAGGCACAAAGAACCCATCAGCTTCATAATCTGCAGGGTGTGGCGTGTGGTGAAATAGAGGTAGAGGGGAATGCTAACAGCAAAAGCCTTTTCAATATGACAATACAATTTATCTGATGATTATTGTGCATGATTCTTATGTGTGAAAGATTCTTTTTATGTCATTTTGACTTAAACAATGAAAAGTCTGAAAAAAATATGAATGAAAAAAAAAATAGATTTCGGTTCTTCTTCTTCTTTTTCTTTAAATCCTGATACATTTATATATAGTGTAAAATAGAATAGCCCTTATGTGTTATTTCCACCGATAGCTATAAGTAGTAAGACCGAGGTAGCTTGGGAAGTTTTTGTTTTCTGTTATGTGATATCTGCAGTTGTGAAAATCAATATGAAAACAACTTTGTGATAATGCAGCGGCTGAATATAGTCCACTATGTGGTGATAACTGGTTCTCACCTGACCTCAGATCAGAGGAGAAGGACATTTTAGGTTTGCTCTAAATATATCAGAGGAGTGTGTAAATAGCATTTAAATCTTTTATGACTTCACACTTGGCTTAAAACTCCCACTTATAGGAAATAACACTCCTTTAACTTATCAGGCAAATAACAAACAAGAAGGCCAGTGCTTATTTAAAGCTGTTCCTACAATAAATAATGATTGAGTCTGAAAAAAGGTTTTGGATTATACTACTCGGGAAGAGTCAGACTTGTTTACGGTTTGCTCTAAAATGGTGAAATGGTGAACAACTAAGATTTTATCAAATATCTTTCCTGGCAAAGGCGGCCTACTGGAGTCCCAGCATCACTCAAAAGGGGTATCCACATATGTGTCTTACATCTGAGTCATACATTCTCTGAATCATCACACCAAAAACCGCCCCCTGCACTCTTCTGAATCTTAATATAACCCTTTTATTGTAAATCATACTCATTTATTACTAATCGTTGGGAATATGTGTGTAGGAAGGAGAGACAGAAGACCTAGACTTCACTCTCTCTCTCTAGCTCTATCTTCGTTTTCTCTCTGTCTGGCCCCCCACTCCTACTGGTGGCTCAGTTTGTTGTGTTTCCATAGCAACTGTGAGCATGTAGGATCATGCTTAGGCCTCCTCTGTAACAGAGCGGGTGTGTTTGTTGCAGTTTATGTGGGTGTTTTGTGCGTGTGTGTGTGTGTGTGTGTGTAGGTATTCAGTTAATCAGCATGCAGTGGCTTGGCTGATTCCAGCATTTCAGAAGCATGCTTGATGCGCTTAAGGACAGATACGAAACAGGCTGGAGAGGAGGAGGGGGCCAAGGAGTAGCCATGCTTTTGATTGGTCCAGAGCTGCCATGCTACAAGAATGTAAATGCTTCACGGAACAGTGTTTAGATCACTGTTAATTGAAATAGACTAAATCATCAGGTATCAAAACTGGAATGACAAACACAACAAGTACTGAATCATAAGCGCCTTACTTCTTTTTTTGTGATAAAATCATGGATCATGACACAATACCCTACATTTCTGTTTTAAAAAAATTATTTTTTATAATACACATTTTGCTATTACATTTACAGGTCCTTTGCTTAGAGATCGCTCTGGCAGGAACTGGGGACTAAAATAAACTTTTCCCTTTTGTTTACTAAGATAATTTCAACAGAACACCTGGTTCATAATCCCAGAAATATAAACATGACACCTGATCATAATCTTTATGTTAATTAGAGCCATTGTAATGTCTAACATATCTAAAGTAAGGGCATAAATGTTATATCCAAAGCACCTTAACAAGTTTTAAAACATGTGTTTGCTTAATACAAAACAAGAAATGATACTTACAGTCATTGCCAACCATCTCATAGACCACACCATGTAAACACCATTTAAAATGCATAACTTTTCCATAATGTAAACAACGTGATACCTACGGCATATTCTAACACTAATAATAAAAGAACTTGGCAGTAAAATGTAGAGAAACTAGGAAGTATAAATTATGGAAATTAGGAAGCATGAACTAGGGGTGCTAGAAAGTATAAATTTGGGGCTCTAGGAAGTGTGACTTACATTCCTGGAGCCCTGAAGTTTAAGTGTAAACTAGAAGAACTAGGGAGTATAAAACTAAGGGAACTAGAAAGTTTAAATAAGTGGAACTATTTAGTGGAAAATAGGTGAACTAGGAAGTGGAAAATAAAGGAGTTAAAGCAAATTTTGGCCACTTGGAAGTGAGAATTTGGGGAGCAAGGAGGTGAAACGTGGGGGAAATAGGAAGTATAACTTAAGGGGGTGGTTTTGTGTGTGTGACTGAGAGAGAGAGAGAGAGAGAGAGAGAGAGAGAGAGAGAGAGAGAGAGAGAGAGACAGACAGAGAGAGAGAGAATGATGGGACATTTTTGTGTGCATTTTCGCAGCAGAGGCACTAAGAAGCCCTAGGTTCCTGTGAATGAGTGTGTTGTGAATGTGATGCCTTAATTACATGCTATAGTTCCTAGAATGAAACTGACTTAGGGAGTATAAACCAGCTTATCGGTTCCTAGAAAGATCTTGCTTTCCTTCTGTTCAGGAATACAAGGCAATTGTGTTAAAAGAAGAATTAGACAACCAGGCATGAGTAAGTCTGGTTTACATTTTGGATTGGAATGGCTACTCCATCATTCTGTTATTGGTGATGAGGTCACCAATAACGCTGAACGATAGGAGATCTATGTCATATGAAAGTGGCTCGCACATATGGGATATCACATACAGCTCTGTGTTTTTCTACACTAATAATATTCTAGGGTCATTCCTGCCAAAGCCACTGAAAACATTCTAATTAAGCATCTAAAACTAAACCCAATTCACAGTGTGGTCAGAAAGCAGATTATGGTGCATGACCTTCAGCATAATAGATGGGAAATCATCTTTCTTTTCACCTCTAATATATCCATCTATCCAGGTATCCATCTACTATAACAGCACTGAGCACAATGCAACACTCAAGTCCTGTGTAACCACAGTCAAAGCAGAAAGCTGCATCACAGCCAACACAAAGTAAACATCCACAAACTCCACTGCAATCTGACTTCCACAGAAGCCACCATCAGAGATATGATGCAAATGACAAATGAGAACACAAGAATCTTCCGTGTACACCAGCACACACACACACACACACACACACACACACACACACACACACACACACACACACACACTCACACACACACACACACACAGTTGTCCACATGATGATGAGCCAGTCAGCCATACTCACATAGAATCACAATCATCCTGTCCTGTTTTGATCAAAGACACTGGTGCATTTAACAGAGCAGAGAGAGGGAGCTCTCAAATGAGAGTGTCATGTCAGCTGATGAGGACGATGACCCCTGGAGCGCTGTGATGAATTTTAACCATGCCTGACACATGTCTTCGTCTTGCGTGTAACATGTGGTTTGTGTACATTTCCCAGACAGACAGCGCATTCCTTGTGTGGCCATCTTGGCTCTGGCTCTCATAAGACTCAGCCACTGCTAAACCTACATTACCTGCTTATTTGGACCAGTGAAAACAATAACTCATAAAAAGAAGGCGTATGTGCCATTAATTCATATATTTGTAAATTGCTGTATCTTAAAAGTTTTTTTTTTATTTCTCACTGCAATTAAAAATGAGCTCTTAATAAGAAAGTCATGAGACCCTCAGATTGTATATGGATGGTCTGTCATCATTCAGCATGGCACTGGAGTCTCTATATTTGTGTTGTATATGTAAGGGATGACAATATGAACTGATGTAACTTGACCCTTCAGGGGTACATGAGCAATTTTTGGGAAAACCTTGAAATAAGTGAATGATATGCAGCATCAAACAGTGGAAGCTAGAAGGCTGACTCACCTTGTTTGAGGCCATCTCGCTGACAGAGTGGCGGGTCTGCAGCGTTTCCAACTGGTCCAGGCACCAGTCAAGCTCCTCCAGTGTCTCGGTGGCCAGCTTCTGGTAGGCCTCCTCTGGGGGAAGACAGGAGGGGAGGGGGTGGTCAGTTTTGAGGCGTTTCACAGGGCTAGCCGAGGTCTCGTACCCGGCCATGCTGCGCTGTCCGGATTTCACGCGGGGATGACTCTTCATGCTGCAATGAAAAAACAAGTCTCCTACAAGTAAGAGGAGGGCTGAAGGATCAAATCTAAACTCCTGGGCCTGGGAACCCCTTCCATTTAGTCCAGAGGAGTGCAGAAAAGTCCAGATGAATCAGAGAAAAAGGAGTTATACTGGTGAGAGTCCAGCAGTGCACGGATCCTGGCCTACAGAGCAATGGAACACCATGCTCTAACTATGCAAAATCACACAGCTCGCATGCACAAAATTCTGAGCCAGATGCGTCACTGACTAAGACAACAAATCTGCATCCCAACACATTACTAGCGCCAGGCTCCAGTAGTGGTCCATCAGGTGAGGGGGGTGATCTGGAGGAGAGGGAGAAATTCAGGAGGACAGCTCTTGCCTTTCAGTCATGCACTTATTTCTATAAATAAATAAATAAACAAATAGATAAATAAATAAATATAAAAACAAAGAAAGAAATAAAGAAATTAAAAAATAAATAAATAAAAAAAAAAGGAGGAGGAGGAGATCGAAAAGCAGAGCCCACTCCTCTTGCACCTCCTCTACAGCTCCCTCTGGCCATAGACCAGACCTCCATATGAAGCTGTAGGAGCAGTGATGAGTGTTCCTCCTCTGTTAGGGAGTTAGCTCAACAAGCTGATATCCAAGCTGATTAAAAAAACAGAAACAAAAAGAAGGAAATAGTAAGCTAGTAAGAGCTGAGCAGCACCTCAATGTGGCGACATGACTTAAGAGGCTTTGCATTACACAAAACACAATCGGTTTCCTGTGAAAGCCCAAGCCTAAAGAGCACGACACAGGAAGAAAAAGAAAAGCTGGGCTGGATTTTTGGATTGGACTCATGTAATGCTGTAATCTGAGCAGCTGTCAGCAGGAAAGGAGACTTCTCTCTGTTAGCTGTTAGAAAGCTGCAATACAAATGTAAACATTACCAAAGCACTAAATATATTACTCCCTAAACAAGAACATACACATGCGCTTTACATATACACTGGTTGTACAAACAAAAACAGCAAGAAAAACAGCAAAAACAACCCTGCTCTGAGTGTGTACACTGTCATTATTAAATTGTGTTCAGATAAAAATCATCCAGTAAGTGCATGACCAATATCTAATATAAGGCCCCACACAATTACCACACAATTACACTCTGTGTAAAAAAAACCCAAAAAAACATTTGTTACTGAGGGGCTGGACTAACCAAGAATGAGAGATACAATGAAGGTAATAAAGGTACAATGAGAGCCATGTTAACGGTCTATCTGTGCTATTTGTCACTTTCACCCCTGTGCTCAGCCTGTCGCCCCTTTCAAAGACTGTGCAATCGCTCAGGAGAGTTTGCAAGCACAGGGGACCACTGTCCTTGCTGACGGCGTCTCCTCTGACGTCAATGGATCATGTTTAGTGCAACACTCTGAGGCTGTTCCGACTCAACTCTAAACTCTGGACTGGATTCTCTGGGATTGTATGGCAGAAAAGAAAAACCTCTGAATCCTGGTTTTCTTGTAATAAAAGGTTAATGCAACAACCCATTTCAGGCCTGTTGGGTCAGATTTGGCACAAGTGTGTTATATATGTGACATCATGCCAAAACTTTCGTCAGGAAAATATTGTCCAGCGAATGTACTGCTGCTTTAAAAAAGAAAAAAAAAAAAAAAAAAAAATTTTAGAGCGCACTGCGACTGAAAATATTTTACTGAGGCATTATAATCTATGGGTGGCACAGTGGTGCAGCAGGTAGTGTCTCACCGCTCCAGATTTCCCAGTTTGATTCAGAGCTTAGGTTGCTGTGTCTAGTTTCTGGTGTGTGAGAATGTGTGTGTGTGTGTGTGTGCAAGCTGCCCTGCAATGGACTTGTGTCCCCATTTGCCATCACTAACAATGTTTATTGAAAAACAACACATTGTACATTTGATCCATTTATCGTTATGTTTATCAATGTGGAGCATCTGCAAAACAAGTCAGCGGCTGTTATTACTTTAGTTAAAACAGTCGTTCCATCACCAGCCTCTCTTTTGTTCTCTTGAAGTTAATAAGACTAAACCATGTGGCTTCGAGCGCAGCACAAACCCCTCCCTGCCGAAGACTCGCCTGTGATGCTAAGACTCCTTCCAAAAATGCTAAATAAACCCCATTGTCACAGAAAACCTTAGCATGTAAACGATTCTTTGAAAAAGGATTTTATAAATATTTTTATGTGAGTATTAGCCATTCAGGTGAATCCCTGTGAATTCATTAATGATTAAAAGGAAACACCTTGCAGGTTTTTCCAACTTCCTGTATAATCCTGTGATCCCATCCTGCTTTCTCTCACAGCAAGACACTTAAAAGCCGGTAGCAATGCCAGATACATCTTTCACTAAGAGCTGTAGTGCTGTGTTTATGAAATCATGCACCACAGTAGGTGTTAAAGTCATAAGGCAGGATGGCAATATTTCACGGTGTGAAATTCCATGACTCAGGAAATACATGGAATCTATGCCCATTGTGCCAGCCGGATGGCACGTCCTCACACCATCCCACAGCACGTCACTACAATCCGTGGCACACATACACACACATAAACCACTTCCAAGAAAGCAGTGGGGAAGAAGCGGCGTCGTGGAAACTGGCTTCTCTGAGTCCCTGGAGGATGCTGATGAGTGACGTCAGAGTTTGATGACATCATTCTCCACAGTCTGCCTAACCTGCCTCTCTCTCTCTCTCTCTCTCTCTCTCTCTCTCTCTCTCTCTCTCTCTCTCTCTCTCTCTATGTCTCAACCATTGCCTCATCTCCCCTAGTTCTTATTCCATTCACCTTCCCAGTGAATTGTTGCCAAGCAGGGGGCAGAACCTTGCTATTTTTAGCAGTTGCTATTTAAAGCACAGCTCATAATATAACAGATCAATCAGTATCGGCAGGTGCCACCGAGTACAGCCGAGTGCTGATTGAGCAAGGGTGTGTGAACAGTGCCATTATACCTTTCTAAATACAGATTCCAATCTAGTATAAAATCCTCTAAACAGCCTTAGGCTTAACAAATTCAGCATGCTATTACATGCTGAATTCCCAGTTCAGTGACAAATAAAATACCACTGATTATTTGAAAAGGAAGCAGAAAGCAAAGAGTGCTTTGATTGACAGACTCATCATGTGAGTCGTGGCAAGGTGCTAACATGCTTTCATCCAATAAAAATCCATCTCTTGCTGAGGTGGCATGCAAGAAAACAAAGTGTGTACATCAGGGCTTATTTACTTCTATTACAGAACAATCAGCAGCCTTACACCAAGTAGTTACACAAATGCACATTTTTTGGTGAAAAAATACTAACCACCAGTTTGATGCTGTAAAATGCAATAGATTTAAGCCAATTAGATTTCCTACCTAAGCAGATTTTTAATCACTTCAATACTTAATTTCTCATATACACCACAGGAAACTATGAAATCACTGAATTTATTAGCGGCACTTTCCATGACCCAGTGATGGAATGTCTGTTGCTGGAGGAGTTAGCAATGTGAGCCACAACTCGATAGTTTGTCTCCCTCTACAGATGAAAACAGAAACTGCAATGGCATCTCATAAGGTTCCAGGGCAAGTTTGGCACTCTCAAATAAGATCAGAACATTGAGTGGTTTAATTTATTTAGGTTTTTTTCTTTTGTTGAGATGAACACATTTCGAGATGCTACAACCAAATGAGTCAGTCATTCATAATTCATAACACAATACAAAATGAATATAATCTTACCTGTGAAGGAGGCTTTTGGGAGAGAAGGCGGGTTACACATGGGAGCCCTCCTGCAAAATGACCATATAAGGAGAAAGCACTTCATACATAATATTGTTGACTTTATTACATACATATGACAGAATATCTCCAAATCAGTACAGTGGATCCTATAAATAGTTTTACCTGTAAACTGTAAACCTGTACACACAACATACTTACCCATCATGTAATAAATTCTAAAGACTGTTAGAATTGCACTCACTTATTTGTGGATCTTTCTTGCTGCAAGTTGGTTAATGCTGCAAAATTGTTCCGTACAGTTCTCAAACTGGCCAATACCTATCGAAAGAGAAAACCAGAATGATGTAAACAGATTTGTGTTTGATAAGTATGACATGATCAGCTTTTAATGAAAAAGCAATAGGGGCTAAATGTCACCGAAGCACAACCAAACGAATAAACATACTTAAAAAAAAATTTCATCAAACACAACTAGTTCTACTTCAATTATACTCCACGTAATTATAACACCAAGATCACTATGCGATTTAAAATTATTTGATTTTTTTTTCAAATTTTCTTTTTTTGATATTGATTTTTTAAATACTTTCTTTATTAGGTATATATTTATACATAAATCTGAATGCATAGTCCATTTTATTCCACAATTCTAGATTCTGATTGGTTGATTGATTTTCTCTAACAGCTGGTAGACATAATTATAAATGTCCTAGGTGTCCTTCATAAATAAATGAATACATTGTGATTGTTGCAGACTGCTGTGGGACATGCTGTTATAGGAAAATAATCAATTTCAGGGTGATATCAGAGACATTGCCTTGCTTGGACACTTTGTTATTAATGTTATTTTCCTGTAACACCATATCTCATAGTCTTTTTTACCCTGCTGCACTAACCTGGGCAAACGGTGTTACAATCAGGTCATCCCCATGACTGCAAGAGAGTGGATACAGGAAGTCAGTTAGCAGTCTGGTACACAGACATCGTCTCAGCTCTTTTACAGTGACCTCGAGGAGGAGGTATTCATGTTCCTCTTGTGTGGTGTTTACATGTCTGAAATGCTGCATGCATTTTTGCCACCACAAAAGAACCAAAAGCAAAAGTTTTTTTTTTCAGAATAGAGAAAAGAAAGCATTGGATAAGAGCGTGAAAGTGAGCGTGATGTAGTATTTCACTTTGCTTTGACAATACGGTTTATCTGTGGGACAAGTCCGAGGGAGGAGGAATGGGGCGCTTGTCAGGCGTTTCTGGATATGAATGTGTTTATTGCAGGTGAATGTTAATTAGTTGGATGTAGAAAGGAGGGAAATCGTGGATTCATTTCATGGATGGGCCCACTGAGGAGCTCAAATATTCATTTTCCAGCCACATCATCATTTTGTGCATCTTTTACCTCTTTAAATGTATTCTGTTAGGTTTTTTATTTGAATCGGATTCACAAGTAAATACAGTGAATTATTGGAATCCTTCTTAAAAATGAGCAATGAAAATACATCACATGCAATATATGATCATTTAAGCTCAAACACAAACAGCAAACACTGGTTTCAGAATTATTGGCACCTCTACACCGAGTATTTTGGGGCACTTGCCCTGGAGAGAACACCATCACTGATTTTCTGACTGTAATGTCTAACAGGGTTGAAAGTCATCTTCAACATCTTCACTATGTACATGTCAAGCATTATTATATTCTTAGGCTGTCCTCTTCAATTTGGACCACAAAAAATCATTAAATCAGCATACTGAGGTGGTCATTAAAAAGCATTATATTTGGCTTGTTATATTGTCAAAAAACATTCTATTACATATGGTATATGACATCTGAACCTCCTGGCAGAGGCAACCAGGTTTTAGGCTGAAATCTCCAGATACTTAGCAGAATTCATGAAGCCATCAGCATTCATAGGAGCTCTTCTAAAGCCACAAAACAGCCTCAAAGCATCCATACACAACCTCCAGACTTAATAGTACAGCATCAAGTGCTTTTTCTTGCAAAAAAACGAGAGAGATGAATGACCAAGTAATTTTGCATTTGAGCAACATTATTGATACCCTTATATTTATAAGGAAAAGGGCATGGAGACTGAGAGCATCATTTAGACACAAAAAACACATTTCTTGAGAGAAAGTACTATTGTTTGTTTTTTGTTTTTAAAAAAAAAAAAAAAAGCAAACAAAGGAATTTTGAATTATTGTGTGCACCGTTTCTTTGCTCATTTATATGAAGGGAGCCAATAATTGTGAAGGCCGCTGTATGTATATTTAAATATGTAAACATGTCACAATTTGATAGTCAGATTCCCTCCATCTCAATGAAGCGATTGTGTGTGTTTCCTTTAAAGTTTAGAATGTTAATGACTGAAATGAAGATATGTTCCATGTTTTAAAGGAAACTTTTAAAGAGATTGTCTGGCTCGAATGCTGTGGGTTTCCACAGACAAGACGGACTGACATCTTGACCGCAGGGTGTATAGAAAATGAATCATAGTGTAGAACACCATGTGTATGCCATGTGCTTGTAACTGTGCACGCTGCTTCAGTGTCCCTCTGCCCTGGCATGGCTCAGACTGTTCCTAACACAGTCATGCCTGAGACGTTTACACTCAGAAAGGTCAGGGCTAAATCCATCCACTAACAAGTCCAAAAAAAAAAGTGTTTTCCCTGCTGCCTTCTGCACCTCTCATTCTCATACCATATAACCCTTCTCTTTTTACACAATGCCTCTCACCACTCCTCTCCTTTGAACTGAGCCAATAGAAAACTTATTTATAGTCTAGTAGTCTACAGCTATCCACAGGAATACATGAATTTAACAACTGCTACACACAGCGCTCACAAAGTGTGTGATTAGTGATTGTTAAATAAATAGTAGTGTCCAAAAGGCTAAGTCCACTAACAATTAACAAAAAGTAATTCAGCGCTTTAATCTAGTGATATTTATTGTTTTAGAATGTGTGAGGAAAATCCAATGGTGAGAGAAATAAATGGCTTTGAGTCATTTAGGAAATATGACATTAAACTATATCTAAATATCTAAATATGCCAGAGACTTTATTTATTTATTTTTGTGTTTTGCCACATATAGTTATCATCATAGGTTTGGCCATTCTTGGCCAAATTACATGTTTTGTTGCAATCAGAACTCTTCTGCAAGCTGCAGTATCTGCTGATAGGTACTTACTTAGTAGGGTGTCCAAACTTTATTTTGTACACTGATATTTGCAGAAAATTGGGATTTTTACAAATAAATTGCTGCAGAATTTGTTTTTGTTTCTTTCATATACAATATCAATTAGCAATGTAATTTGGCCAGGGGTGCTTAAACTTTTGCATACAATTCAATTCCATTATAATGTGTGTTAAATCCAGAGTGTGATAAAAGGCTGTCAGTGTCTAACACATAACATTAGACTAAATTAGTGTAGTGTTCTATTTATTAGGTATTACTGTTGCTAATTCTTTTAATGAAGAAAATAATGAAATTTCTACTTTGTATGTTATTGTGTCTGCACTTTTGGACCTGACTCTAGTATAAGATCTGCCTAATTCTGTAAATCATTATTTAAAATGTATTTTTTTTTCAATTACACACAAACATGTTATTTATTAACAGAGTGTAACATGCTCAGATCAAAGGCAGGGTGCTGCAGTATTCATGAAGCCGATCGCACCTTCGTAACAGATCAGGCAGCATGCATTGAGGTCCAAACTGAGCCTGAGACTTAGTGGCGTGCAGAAGAGAGGGGAGGAGTGCAGGAAAAGAGAGGAGGGGGATTGTTTGCGAACAAAGCGAGAGACATCCACAATTGGAACAGCAGCAAAACATACCGGCGTCTGTCATTGGGCTCGCTGAAAAAACGGCATATGACCCTCATGGCTGGAGTCGCTTGTTTGGAGGTTACTACAAGTAGTCCTTTGATTCGACCTACCGCCGTGGACATGTGTATGTGTGTGGACTCGTGTGTGTGTGTGTTCCTTGATTAGCTCACTGAACTCTATAGCTTCATGCACTGGTGAAGTGAAAGGTCACTGGAAGGAGTGTGGAGAGAGTCACATGCTTTCAGACGACTCTGTCAGTATGGGATGTGGTGCAATAAGCTGGTCTAAACATAGCTCGAGACCACAGCTTACTCGTGTGTAAATAATCCAGAGGTGGTTAACAGAATATCACAGTAATGCATGTATTATAATAAATTTATTATAAGTGGCTAAATAAACTATTTCAAGCCACTTGTAAATATACCAAGGCTACAGTGATCAGCCATAACATTACAAGCAGTGTCCGATGAATTGAATAAAATACATCGTTACAGTGGTTCCCGTCAGCAAAGTGAACAGTCAGCTCTTAAAGTTCATGGGCAGGAAAAATGGGCAAGCGCAAGGTTCTGAGTGACTCCGTGATAGCTAGACGACTAGATCAGAGCATCTCTAAAGGCAGGTCTTGTGGTATTCTTAGTATACACTGGTTAGTACCTACCAAAAGGAAAGAACAACCGGTGAACTGGTGACAATATCAGCGAATATACAGTAGCGAAGGCTACTGTAGTGTAAACTGTTGAAAGGTGATAGAAAGATGTTAGAACACACTGTGGAGCTCAGATTGCTGCATACGGGGCTGTGTAACCTCAGACTGGTCAGAGATCCCATGCTGATTCCTGTCCACCACCAACAGTGGCTACAATGGGCAAGTGAGCATCAGAACTGGACCATGGAGTGATAGAAGAAGGCAGCCTTGTTTAATGACTTACTTTTCTTTTACATTATGTGGATGATCGGCTGCATGTGTGACGCTTACCCGGAGAAGAGATGGATGCACCAGGATGCACTATGGGAAGAAGGCAAGCCAGTCAGCTGGAAAATCTCGAGCCCTGGCATTCATGTGGATGTGACTTTGACACACATTACCTACCAAAACATTACTGCAGACCAATTACACCCCTTCATAGTAACAGCATTCCCTAATGAAAGTGGCCTCTTTCAGGAGTATTATGCGTCCTGTCACACTGCAAAAACTGTTCACGGATGATTTGAAGAACATGACAAAGAGTTCAAGATGTTGATGTGGCTTTAAATTCCTCAGATCTCCATCTGATCAAGCATCTGTGGGATGTGCTGGACAAACAAGTTCGATCCATGGAGGCTTAGAGGTCTTGTGGAGTCAGAGCGCTGTTTTCATGGCACAAGGGGGACCTACACAATAGTGGTTTTAATGCTATGGATAATCAGTGTGTGTGTGTGTATAATGCTATGGATAATCAGTGTGTGTAATTCCAACTCAATGTGAAATTAGAACATATATAAATTAAGTGAAACACATTCAGAATGTTTTTTTCTCGACTTGGCAACGGACTAACTCTTACTCTGGGCTTACTTTTTCCTCCAAATACATTCTCGATTAGATTGTAAGCATGCACTGTATACTACAACACCAGGTCAGATTTTTAATTGGATTCAGGTATGGGATCTGGCTTGTACATTCAGAAACCATTTCTTTGTTGATTTGGATGTAATTGGTCATTGTTGTGTTGAAAGGCAAAATTCCTTTTAATCTTCAGCTTACTAGCAGACACCTGAAGGTCTTGCACTAAAATATATTGTAGCTATGCATGATTCTCTCCATCATGATAAAAATTAGCCCTAATTATGGCTAAAACAAATCAGCTATAAAGCATGGTGCTACCATCACCATGCTGAAACACTTTTTTGTTCCCTAAAATGTTTCTGAATTTTTCTTAATTGTTCATGTAATTTTACAATGAGAGTAAAAAAAGCTCTGATATGATGTATCTTGGTGGTTATCCTGGCCATTTTAAAAGGGGTGTGTAGACTTTTTATGTATTACATGCAGAACTTGCAGAGGCTGGCGAAACAGGAGGGAGGGACAGCGGAGGCATGAATGCAATCCGTCAGAGCACGTCTGTTTTATATTGGTGCACTCATCAGGGCTTAAACACCAGATTTATTTCAACTCACTATCACTGTCATGCAAGTAACACATAAGTAATGTGCATCTATAATAGTGATGACAGTTTGCTTTAAAAAGATGTTTCTCTGTCTGGTTTTAAGGTCTTGAGATGGAGACTCCATCTACTGTTGAACAAAATGCGGTGCACTGAAATGGAAATCCTGGTCCCGAATCAGCACAAATTTACATACAGTGTCTGTATTTAGTATCTTTGCTGTACATTATATTACATTATATGACTCTCTTCGGTTTGGATATTGTGTAACTTCATGTATAAAATATTAACACCATTATCTGTGGCCGTCTGAATTACTTTATGATTAACATTGCAATTTCTTTCATCTTCTTTTCTATTGATTTCCTTCCATCTTTCATGATTATAGTCTAAAAGATGTGATGCCTACTGTAGCTCTTCCCTAATTTGAAGCCACTGTTGTAAAACATTAAAACATAAAAAGGGGAAAGTAGGCGTCCACTTCAGAAGTTTCCTTTGTCCTAAATTTTACACAGAATCCAACGAGTTCTTGACATTCCAACTTTTTTTCTTTGAAAAAGCATCAAGTGTTCAACACATAACATAAAAACATATGTTGTTATTAATTTGTTTAAGCTGATTCATATCACTTTGTATTTTTTTTTATGTGAAATGCTCAGCAATGCAATCCACGCTCATTTCTACCCACATTTTGTCAAAAAAGACGTTTTGTCTCTTCAAAAGATGTATAGCAAGAGGAAGAACATTCATATTACTTTGAGGAATTTGTACATCTGTGATGTTACATGCAGAGCAGGGACAATGCAAAAAAGAAAGAAAAAAAGAAAAGAAAGAAAAAAAGAAGAATGGATACTGTCGCATAAACATGTACAGATAATCATCCATCCAGACACACACTTTCATGCCATGAGTGAGAATCCCAGGCTTGAGCTCAAACCAAACTCGTCTCCTCCATGCAATTTCCTTCTCAACCTGTGCATCCAATGCATTTTAATGCCCAGAATCTCAGTGTGATATCGACAGTTTGAGTGTTTGCAGTGATTCGATAGCCATTCTGTGCATTAAAGGTGAGGGAGGGAGAGAGGGAGGTGGGGGTTCTCGGTGCATGTGAGACCATGATGCTCGTGTCTAAGAGTGAAAGCAAGCCGATGCAGTTCGTAGGAGAGCATTCGTTCTGGGAGCACCAGCACTTACGTTCCACTAATAACCGGCTCAGAGCGCCGAGACACCAGGCCTGGCCTCTGCAGATGGTTATTCCTATCGATAAGGACACAGGTCGTGAATCATACACACGTTCATACGCACTCAACACACATTAACCCACAGATACACACAAACAGATAATCACAACAAACAGACTTTGTATAGCTTTGTGGCTTGTGGTGTGTCAAGTTGACTGTGAGAAAGGCAGAGTCACGCTAATAAAGTGACATGATGAAAGACAGAAAGGTCATTTACAATGGCATATGACATTATCACATTCTGAGAGGAGATGAGATGCAACAAATTATAATTGCTTTGTTGCTGTACTTACATTTGGTTCCTCTTTCACCTAATACTTTTGAAAAATCTTTACTTGTTTATTTTCATTTATGTTCAAAAACTAGATCACTTACATAGATTTCTCTAGAATCATTATACTGTAAGTCCTAAGCTGACTTTTTTTAGACAGCTTCAAAGAGCCGGATGAAATTCCTAACGAATTTTATCAGATGTGAGAGATGTTTTCCCACATTGCTTGGTGAAAGAGGCACTAAAATACCTTCAGACATCTTTTTAAAGTAAACAATTTTTGAGTAAAGAATTTGTGTACTTTTACCACTTCTGGTCATATCTCAACTGGACTAAGACAACACCATGACCTATAAACAGCTTGATGTCGTCAAAATCATTTCACATTATCTAAATACTCCTTGAAGTTGTTTAGTTGTTCTAAGACTCCTTTCTTAGAACAACTAAACACATCTGATTTACAGCTACAGCTGTATAAAGAAAATGGTTGGTGTGTGCCAACCTTCCTGCGTATATGTGTGTTTGCGTTGTGTGTGTATGCGAGTGCGGCATAGAAAGACCAACACAGAGAGAGTCATGTGATATGTCATGCATCACACTTTGGTTTAGGTGGCATACAGCTTACACATGTTCTCACAAGTGAACAAGTATGTGTATGTACACACACACACACACACGCACACAACACACACACACACACACACACATAGGATGGTTTGAATCATTGGTCTCTTTGAGCTATTGTCATATTTGCTATTTCAATCTTTCAATACTAGTTATTTAAATTAGCCTGAATTGCAAGCCAATAACTGCTGGCCGTTCACATGTGCCATGGGTGAGACATGTGAATGAATCCAAATTCCTCTTTCATGCTTTTATCTTGTCTGTACATGAATGCTGCAAAGGTTAAACACTAAAGACATACTAATCTTCTTGAGGAAGCATTTAACTTCAGGAAATAGCTCATTTTTTTAGGAAGGCAACAAAGGAATTGCTTTAGGCGACATGGTCAGCTGACTGGAAGAGGAAAATGAGTGTTTTAGCTTTTAGTGTTTTAGAGTACTCACATGTCGCTGGCGATGGACGAGTTGCGAGACATGGACTTGGGCGACAGGTCATAGTCGCTGTCCGAGCGGTAGAGGAAGGACTCCCTCCTCTGGTTGTGTGGAAAGTTGGCCTGGAGGATGAGGCCAGAGCCTGGACTGGTCATGGGATCCAGGGGATTCCTTCCTGAAGACGTGCCATTGTCCACGTCAAAACTGCAGATAAAGAAAGAGCGAAAGAAAACAGTGAATAAACAGAATATTTCAATCAAACATTTCCAGTGGGTTTACAGCATTGTGGATGAACCCTCTGACCCCATTAAGTTTCTAGTGCCAGGTGAACAAACAGTATATTTGGCTTAAAATAATAATAATAATAATAATAATAATAATAATAATAATAATAATAATAATAATAATAATAATAATACATTTTATTTGTGGGCGCCTTTCAAGCTCTCAAGGTCACCTTACAAGAATACATTTAAAAAACACAGCATAATATAAAACTTACAAATAGAAAACAAATAATAAAATATTTAAAAATTAATTAACAAAGAGAAAAAATAATGGACAAGTTTCAAATATAAAATGCAGTTCTAAACATGTAAGTTTTGAGTCTGGATTTAAAGGCTGTCAGAGAGTCTGTACTTCTGATGTCAGCAGGAAGACTGTTCCAGAGGCGGGGTGCAGAGCGACTGAATGCTCTAAGCCCCATGGTGGACAGTCGAGCTGATGGTGTGGTGAGCTGGTTAGCAAAAGAAGATCTGAGTGTACGGGAGGGTGTGTATAATTGGAGAAGGTCAGACAGATATGGTGGAGAAAGATTATGAAGAGCCTTGAAAGTGAATAGCAGAATTTTATACTCAATGCGAAACTTCACAGGAAGCCAGTGAAGCTGGTGAAGAGCTGGTGTGATATGGTCAATAGAAGGAGTTCCAGTAATAATGCGGGCTGCAGAGTTCTGTACCAGTTGAAGTTTGTGAAGAATTTTAGAAGGCAAGCCAAAAAGAACAGAGTTACAGTAATCTAGACGTGATGTAACAAGGGCATGGACTAATATGGCAGTACTGTGCTGTGTCAAGATTGGGCGGAGGCGATTAATATTGCGAAGATGAAAGTATGCAGACCGAGTGACATTATTAACATGAGCCTCAAAGGATAGAGTGCTATCAAGGATGACACCCAAACTCTTTACCTGAGGGGAAGGAAAAACAGTGGAATTATCAATATTTAATGAAAAACTATCAACCTTGGCTAAGGTGGACTTGGAGCCAACGAGAAGGACTTCTGTTTTATTGGTATTCATTTGGAAAAAGTTGCAAGAAAACCAGGATTTAATTTCATTTAGACAGACCGAAAGAACAGCAGGAGGAAGCATGGAAGTAGGCTTTGTGGACAGGTAGAGCTGAGTATCATCCGCATAAGAATGAAAATTAATATTATATCTACGAAAGATATTGCCAAGAGGAAGGAGATAGATGATAAATAAAAGAGGGCCTAGCACGGAACCTTGAGGAACACCTCTAATAACAGAAGATAAAAGCGATGCATGACATTAAAATCTGATTGGATTTTACTGAAATGGCATGATGAGCTATAATATTGAAAGTTGCTTTCGGCTGCTCCCTGTTTGGGGTCGCCACAGCGGACCAACTGGTCCGCACAACAACTTGGCAAATGTTTTACGCCGGATGCCCTTCCTGACGCAACCCTCCCATTTTTCCAGGCTTGGGACCGGCACTGCATCCAGTGGCTGGGAATTGAACCCGGGCCTTCCGCATGATAGGCGAGAAACCTTCCACTGAGCCACCAATGCCTCTAATATTGAAAACATGAAAACAGTTTAAAAAATTTTTAATATTAAAACAGTTCTAGTCGCCTTTCCTGGGCTGCTATTGGTTTGTTATCCAATTGTGTTCACCTGTTTTGTGTTAGTTTTGATTAGTAATACTTGTTTTATTTGCTTTTTTCATAAGCCTTGCTTTTCAAATCATGCTTTTGTTTTGTTATGCCTGAGCCTTGATTTCTTTCTTTCCAAGTTCCATATTCTCCAGTTTAAAGCTGTTTTCCATCGGTATGATTATGGATTATTGATGTTTTACTGTATCACTGGAGCATGATGAGGAAAAATTGAATGAATGAGTGAACGATTGGAGAGATCTGAATTGATTTAAAATCCAAACTCTGGAAAATTGGAGGCAAAGATATTAATCTATGTGTGACTCAGATACTCAGGGAAACCTCCCTTGTTGAAGACATCCAGTCCTCCTGAGACCAAAAACACAGCCCTTCTGTCTGAAGATATTTTCCACAAGAACATGTATAGCCAAGGAAGATGTGTGTGGTGGTCTAGACAAAGTATTCCAGCTCTGATAAATTATAATCTCTCGGTGCAGAAAACATGCTTGCATTCCTCACCTAAAAAGGATAAAGCAAGTCACCTTGGCACGATTTTGTAATCCAGCCAGACATTTTGTATCGCTGTTATTTCAGGTATTATACGTATACAAGTTGTAAAACCTTTAGGTTCTTCAAAACATTTCCTGGAGAATATTAACTCCATTATTTCAAACCTAGCACTGCTGAATTCTTCATTCTGATTGGTCAGAAGGTTGTAATGACTTAGACAGGGACTTGATATGGTGAAGTTGCTTCTTCAGTCTCAGTGCTTTCAGAGAGGAAAAGCTCTTCTTTTTGGTTTTTCATCATAGGAAATTTTCTCAGAAACATGTCAAGCTGTATTTGTTTGTCTTATTAACTAAAGTTGATGAAATATAAATGTGTGACAAATGACATGTGACCAAATGCTTACAGAAAGTCTTGACTACATCCCTTCATTCTGTAGCTAAATGCCAGTGGCTTTTGAAGCTAGAGACAAAGTTGAACTCTTGTCCTTCTCTTCTCCCTGTTGGCTATAAAGCCCTCATCCCTTTCAAGTGCAGGCCTGAGATATGTTCAATAGCTCCCTAATGACATCCTCTATAGTGAGGACTTACACACAAATGCTGGGCTCTAGAGTTACAAACCCGTAGGTCATCCAAAAACCCAATGGTCTCCAGTTCAGTTCAGATTCGTGTTCAATGCAGCGACCAAACATCTGAGAGGGTCTACTGTGTGTTTATTATTTGTAAAGAATGTGTTACTGACAACTGAGAGGAAAGTACAGTGTCTAATGCTTTTCTATACATTTAAGAGACAAGGTCCAGGTCTATAATGAGGAGAACAACAAGCTTAAGATGCATTAGATCAGAACCTGTGTATATACTGTTTACAGTTTAATTTCTTTAGAGCACAACAGCAGTTAGCGTGTGGCAGTCTGCATAAGAGTGTGAACTTCTGACTGTGTATGTGTCAACATATAAGCCCTGCACAGTTCTGTTTGGCGAGGCGTATTATGATAGTTCCTGCAGGGCAGCTACACAGAGAAGAAGGAAGCAGCGCAAATGTATCATTTCACAGCTAGTCCTTTTCAACAGCAAGAGGCTGAACCTGTTTCACATGTGTTACACTTGAATAATTACAATAGGGGAAAAAAGTTCAAGCTGGATATTGTAGCTTTGACCCTTCTACATGCAAGAAGTGTAATGATACACACTGTCAAGGACTCTTATTTGCAATATGCTCATACTGAACATCCTTTTCAATACGCTGCAGTATAAAGTATTATAGTAGAGTAATGAATTGTATGAATTGTATTTCCAGTATTGCACAGTTCTGTTTTGTGTCTGGTTCCACTCAAGGTTTCTTCCTTGTGTCATCTCGGGGGAGTTTGTAGCTGCATATGGCTTGTAAAAGCTGCTACGTTTATTATCAATACTTCTAATAGAAATGAAAATAAAATGAAATTCAGCAAGGGGTTTCTAATGTTTAATACGTTTCATTCACAATCCCTGTGTCAGCTCACTGCTCTCACCAAGATACCTTCATCCAACAGTCAAAACCCTAGACATTTAATCTACCTCATCAGACGTCATCCCCAGACCTTAACGTCACATGTGACCCACATCGCAATGCAGGCATGCTTTTTCCTGTTATGTGTTCTAAGTTTGGATGCTTAACATAGTAGAAAGGGGCCCAGGCGAGTGACTGACGCACTACAGGGGCCTCTAGCTCCTACTGGGGTTTGTCTAATTGGGCTGCGAGTGGCCCTGGCTCTCAGACGGACAAAAAGGCACCAGAGATGTGTAGAGATGAGAAGAGTTAGAGAGGAATAGACAGAAGAGAAAGAAGGGCGCCCTTGGCCTATTTTGGCAGAGGTCGTCCCCAGATAGATTGCTGGCAAGAGGGGAGGTTGAGCTTCCAGAGAGCCGAAAGAGAAACTCAGGGAAAGAGAGAGAGCGAGCGAGAGAGAGAGAGAGAGAGAGAGAGAGAGAGAGAGAGAGAGAGAGAGAGAGAGAGAGAGAGAGAGGTTGTTTCAGTGATGACGTGTTCGAGTGTGACGCCACACACTTACATGTTTCCAGGTCAAAGCTGTGAGCTGATTGCACACCAACAGTGCAGAGAGAGAGGACACTGAAGCGTGAAGCAGCATCTGCTTTAGAATCTGCTCTCCATAAGCATGCGCTCATGATGAGGCAAAGCCGGCTGATAACGGACTTCACTTCACTTATTCATTATCAGCCTTCCCTTCTGATCTTCCCTGATCACACATACAGACATATCTAGGGTTTAACAATTCCAGCAACATTATGCTACCAAAGTAATAGGAGGTGTAATAGGATAGGTAACTTAATCAAATCTGAGGTTTTGTTTTAGATGTTAAAATGGATGCGCATCCTGGTGTGTTGTATTCCTCTTACGCCACAGCAGTTTGTCATTTTTTTTGATGAACAACTGGTAGCACATTTTATGAGTTTATTAATATGTTATTACTATGTTTCTCTCTTTAAAAACATATAAGACGACAAAACGCAGCTTGTTACTGTGATACCACAAAACGCAAAGTCCTCTGCCCATAGAATAACACTATATAAACATCTCCTGAAAACTTCACCTTATTAATTATGTTTAATATATGTGAAGTATGTGACGGTTTTAAAGTATATGGAGTATCCACCACGAAAGTCCATCTAAATTAGCTACAGTATAGAAAAGATAACGAGTGCATTAATATCACCCTGACATACTGCTGAAGCAGTATGTCAGACATACAATCTGAATCTGAGTTCAGTGGTCAAGCCTGACATTGAGAGATTGAGATCAGTGATATATTTATCCTGATTTATCAGGATAATATATCAGGATATTGTAATATATATACTGTAAAGATTACAATATATAATCAGGAGAATGTGTTCCTGCCATGTATATGTACGCACACACAGACACACACACACAATGAGATATTGTAAACAGTCAGTGCTCTGCCTCATGGCACACAGCAGGAAACTTGACTCCAGGCTCTATGCAGGATTATACAGAGGGAGAGACGTGCCAAGGCCAACTCTGGAAAAGAGTCTCACATCTTGCAGTGATGAAAGATACAGATATGATGACAAATATACATCAGTACAGCTAGAGAAAGAGACATCAGCAGTACCCATGTTCTCAAATAAAGAGCTGCCATGATGACTAACATTAAAACAGACCAGTTTTTACAACCGCAAGCCTTTTAGTCACACATCACAATCAGAGAAAATGACTGACATTCATGAAAAAGAAAAAAAAGGAACAGAGGAACTTTACCATATGCCCTCTGAGTGTCTGAGAGAGCTGGTAGAGCGGGAGCGTGGTTTCATCACAATGCTCATTGTTGAAACTCACTTTTTCTTCTTCGCCAATTCTTTTCCGTTTCACACCTCCTCAAGTGTGTTCTACTCTCTCAGCATGCTCCCAGGAGCTCACGCTTTACTCCGCCTTTTTGTGTAAAAACCCACACGGAACGCTGTGCGCTGTCGCACTCTTTCTTTCTGCTCGACTTCTTCCTCTCTGTGTCCCTTTCTCTGACTCTCTTGATCACGGACTGCAGGTTGTGTAAGCACTGGCTCGTGTTTCCAACCTCTCCTCTCTTCTTCTCTCGTCTTCTCATGGTAAAGTGGCCTGGGAGAGAGGAGGGACAGGCAGGGGAGGTGCTGTCCTAGGGGCAACGTGTGCGTGTGTGTGTGTGCGTGTGTGTGTGCGCCTGTGTATGCGCGCGTGTGTATATGTGTGTTTGGGCTGTATCTCAGAGAGGGAGTCAGAGTGGCTTTAGGGAATGGAGAATGTGTAGCATTAGTGTATGTGTGTGTTGGGGGGATGGGGATGTCAACTGATGACAATAATCAAAAGTAATTTTCTCAGAGATGTATGCAAGGGACACTAATGCAACGACACAGGAGCAAAGAGCGCCAGAACAGAAGTAAAAAGGGGAAGTAAAAGCTGCGTAGAAGAGCGAGAACCTCAGCTCAACAGTGTCCTGGGTCACTTGCTTATGAAATGTCTAATAGTGGGAAAAAATGACAAAAAAATCCAACTCAATTCCTTTACAGTCTGATATTCAGGTCAGTGTGTGTGCTTGGGTGAGCTTGTGTGTGTGTGTGTGTGTGTGTGTGTGTGTGTGTGTGTGTGTGTGTGTATAACACTGTCCAGCAGACCATATCTGATCTAATAAAAAGGGAGCGTGACATGAATAAAGTAGCCAGTAACGTCAGAGGCTCTCTGCGCTTACATCCGATTTGAAACTTTTCAAGCCTTATCTGAGTGCTGACTGGCCTCAGGCTGTGCTAGGCTGAGCTATCGACTACAACCCCCTCTACACACACACACACACACACACACACACACACACACACACACACACTGCATTTGGACCTGTCCTTCAATTTTTATCACAAATTTCCATACCAGCCAGACTCATCTGAAGTAATTAGAGAAAAAGAGATATGATACCTTGGCTTCATCTTAATATATTCAGTGTCATTTATTATAGAAATAGACAGGTGCACATTACACACAGTTAAAAAAAAAAAGAAATGTATATGAACTGTTATGGAAGAGCATTAGCTCAATTAAACATGAACATTAAGTCATAAAGGCCCACCTTGATAGCTCTGGACAAAACTTTTTATTACTAGCTGTAACTGTCTTTGTAGAGAAAACGAGTCAACATAAGAAGCATGAATTATGAAATAAAACCCATGGACTGAAAAAAAATCTACAAACACTGTAATGTAATGAGGTCGACAGTGCAGCACTAAATGATCCAAAGCGCTGACACGGGAGACTCCTTTTTTTTTTTTTTATAAATACAAAACAAACTCAAGACCCAAAGAAGAGATGGAAGAAGGAGGCATAAACTTTTGAAACTGATGAGACACAAATCCATCATGGCTGCCATGTTTGCACTCGCTCTGGCTATTGATAGCAGGGAGCTTCCAAAACACTTCGGAAAGTCACGGCAGCTGTTTCGCTCGTATGTATGCGGCATAGTTCAGATTCCACTTCACATTTCCATGATTAAGCTAGCGTGCTGGGTTTCAGGAGGGTTTTAAATTAAACGCTTGAGACCAGTTCTGAAACAACTGCCTCATCATCATCTGGACAAACATGTCCAGATGTGATGTCAGAGTGATAATCAGACTGAGAGCTATACACTATAGCAGATGTGGTCTGAAGCATAACCCTTTTCTTGTCGGTTTATTTTGGGGGAGGGATTTAAACAGAGTGTTTGTGTCACATGACCAGTAAAAATGTTTTCTGACTAATGCACGTACTGCATGTGCCATAGCTTTAGGACATGTGAGCACTGGCACTCACTCACACTCACTGTGGTCTCAGCTGGGTTGCAAAACATGAAGCATGGATGTTGGAGGTTTCTAATATATTTCACCGTATATTTCACCGAGTAGTGCATGTTAAATATCAGAAAACACAATGCTACTCTACACATACAGGGACACATAATCTTGTTGAATGGAAACAGGGGCCTCTGGTGGTGAGAACCAACACCTTTTAGCTGTATGATCTTATTTTCACCTGAACGTGAATTCCAGCAAAAAAACAACACATGGATGTTGCATTACAGTAAGGAATAAAACACAACCTGGAACAGGAAAAGTAGAGTTACTGCTAACACCCCGAATTAGATTTATTCTTCCAGGGTACATCTTGAAGCTACTTTATACAACACCAGTTTGCATAATGCTGTGGAACATCCCATGTAACAAATGACTTCCTGTTATCACTTTATAACAGCTACACACAGTCAGTTCTCTCTAATTCATTAATAAGACTTGTTATAAAATCAAGAAAGCAGACAGTTACAAAGCCCTGACACTGAAGACTTCTTCCATAAAGGATACATAAATATTTCTATACAGAAACTTTCACCATATCAATGATTATATGTTTTTTTTTTTTTTTTAATGGTTTATATACACAGTTTATTATCAGCACTAGTTGACGTGGAAACACATACAAGACACACAAGTGCTCTAATAAAACATGAATAAAAAACAAAGTTGGCTTCCAGAGACTTAAACATACAGCAATTAAAACAACAGACATTTGTGGAATGTTGAATTCACTCCATTCAGCATGCTAAATATTAATGCATATTAACAGCATATTGGTGAGTTTTTATCACTTACACATCAAACCTGTGGTGACTGAGGTTTATTTAACAGATGCGCTTCTAGCTAAGCTGTACTTATTGTAACGCCTATGCAACATCCTCTTTTCAAAATAATCATGTTGCAAAATTTCAGAAACAGCTCTGCAGTTGAGACTTTGCGTTTGTTTTTTATTTTTTATTCATCTGGATGAGTAGTGCTCTGTGTCTTTCAAACCATCATCAGCTCTCTTCCTGCTCAGATAACAGATTGCAGTGTAGCTAATAATATAAGGAGCTCTAGTAACAGATATCTGTGCATAACCATATAAGTGCCTTTTAAGAGGCTCTGTTATAATTAGGAAATAGAAAAATACAAAAAAAAAAAAAGGGAGAGACTTATTTACTTCTTAACTCACCACTTTAAGCTACTGAGAGCTTAGAGACATGGAACTGGAGTTTCAATCTGTTAACATTACTTCCCTGTCACTTTGCGCTTACTAACTTCTTAAACACTTGAAGACATGACAATTTAAGTAAAGAGTTACAGTGTTAGGTTACAGTGTGTACAGTACCTATAGGATCGAAGCAGGTGCTTCCTCTTCATGCCTTTGTACACACTGAAGCTGCAGGCAATAAATTTGCCAGTGGGCTCCCTGTGCCAGTCCATTCTCACCACGGCTCGTTATTTCCTGTGAGAGGAGCTTGAGCTTGAGCCTCGTTCCCAGCTGCTTCCTTGACTTCTTCTACTCTCTAGCCCCCCTTTTTTTGAACAGCCAACCCCGCTCCCTTTCGGCCTCTGTTCAACCCGCGGTCTCTTTTCTCACCGTAATCTCATTAAGCCTTGGACACACCGAGTGCAGCCTTGGACTGCTCCTCAGCTCAGGGCCTCCCCCTCCCTCCCCTTTTCTCTTCAGCCACAAACTTAGTCACTGTTACACACTTCCTCAGATCAGCAAATCAACTTTCAGTTTTACTACGCTTCACTGACAGTGCTCCTTCACTGGTTTTAATGCAGACAAGCACATAGACAGCTGAGGTGAGGGCCGTATGTGTGTTTGTGTGTTTGTGTGTGTGTGTGTGTGATTCTCATTCCTTAGCCATTAATACGGTGATGGTAAAAGGTACGTTTGCCAAATGCATGCAGAAATTTAAAAATGTAAAAAGAAAACTAATACTAAAACTAGTTAAATTATATAAAAACTATATTTAAACTCTTTATGCATTGCATCGTTATCTCTTTTTCCATTTCTGTAGCTCTACAGCTCAGTCTTTTGGCTCAATCTGGCAGCTCTGATTTATAAAAATCCAATAGTCTCACAACACAAAATCCACAGATTGTTTGGTTCTCTTTTTTTATCAGTTCCATATACTGTAAATAAACAAAATACACACTAGTGTGAAACCATTATATCATATCAGCATGTAACATCACGATTGTATAATAATACAGAGCTCTTGTGTTTTTCTGAAGATGTTACATTGAAGCACAATAAACACTAGCGCAGTGTGCACGGAGGAAAAAAAGGTTAAGCCCTCAAACAGCTCAACCGGCTTAACTGGGGTTTTTACCTACATCCATGGCCAGCGCACTGCTAAACAGCCACCACAGCGTCAGGACTATAATGAGTATCCAGCACCTGAATATAAATAGACCCATCCAAGCAATAATCCCCAAACGAAATGCTACGTGAGTGTCACTTGGATGTGGAAGTTTTGCTTGAATGTTTGCACATGCAGTTCTGAGGAGGAAGCTGACATGGCAAACTCTCTGGTTTTAAGCTGCTTTACACAGTAAGATTCTACACTGTGTTTACAAGCATCTTAATTTTTGCTGACAGATGTTTCCCATTTATTTCGATTTTTGAGGGAAAGTGTCCTTGTGTCTGAGGTATGCAAGACACAGCATAGGGATAAAAATATGGAGAGACAGAATAAAAATTATACTAAATAATATACACGTCATGGAGGAGAAACCAGGGAAGCTGCACATCTGCTGATCTGCACATCATATAGAGGCAACATATAATGTATTTAATGTGTAAGTGAACTTCCTTATTAAGGTTTAGCCTGCATTCATATCAGTAGGAGGACTCATGGAAGATTATCAGACAGATTTGCAGAAATCTGACCCTCACACCCATATATGCTTTTTCAACATACCAGTCCAGGTTTATTCCCCCTTTTGTTGTTCTAATAACCTTAGATCTTGTTCCTGGAAGGATTTTCACTAGATTTTGGAGTGTGGCTGTGGAGACTTGTGCTCATTCAGACACAAGAGCATTAGTGCATTAGTGAGGGTGAGGAGGCACACGAGGCACAGTTCACCCCAAAAGTGTTGGCTCTGTGCAGGACACTCAAGATCTTCCACTGCATCATCAGCAAACCATGTCTTCATGGAGTTTGCTTTGTGTCATGCTGGAATCGGTTTTGGGCTTTTAAGCTCCAGTGGAGGGTAAAAAGTGTAATTTTAAAAAAGATGTTCTATAGAATTGTGTGTGTCAGGCTTGTGGAAAGCTTACATATAAGAGTGATGAGAAATCCTTTGGCCTGTAGTCACATTTCAATAGATCTGATGCAAATATGCAGTCTAAAGCCCTTTGAACTGGACTGAAATGAATTTATTACTGGAGTGATTTCTGTTGAAGATGATCTCTGTTGTGATTTTACCCACATCTGGATATATTATATATTACTATACACTGAGCTGTAGCAAAACCCAGTAAATATATATTCTGTCCACATAGGCAAAGTGGGTATGATTATGCCTTTCTGTTTTTTGGACAGTTCAGACTATTCTTGTGATTATTGTAACTTGCATGAAATTGTGATTATTGTAACTTGCATGAAAACATTATATACAGCTCCATTATTATGCATATATTCCTAATATACATATACTGACATATCAGGATCATATATTGCTTATTTAATCTGTTAATAATCTCATATAGCACACTGTTAGTGCTCTACAATCTACACAACTAAAATCGCTCTTAGAGAGCTGTCCCCTTTCCTTCCACAAGAGGGCAGTAGTTTCTCATTTCTTCTCTTGTTTTGAAGGACAATTAGGGCAATTCCTTTTAAATCAACAGGCAAGGACAAAACATAGGTGCCTAATGCCATACCCAATTTTTAGCTGTGTTAATAGAGAATTTGGTTTAAATAGTATTCTGATAATCATTCAGTTTCTAAACATGTTGCAGAAGTAGTGTTTAAGAAGGCAGAGCAAACAGAGAGACAGGGCGCATGCTGCATTTTGGAGATGATAAATATGAGTGTGGTGCAAAAAAAAGCCTTATGACGCACTTGGCAAGACAAATGGACATGTGACATGGCACAGCTATTTTGTTTGCATTAGCATGAAAAATGATTTGCTAGGTGTAAAATTTTTTCTGCTTGGCCTGTCAGAAGGTTTTGCAAATTTGCCAGCTTGATTCATTTCATGTCAACACATTAGCTTCTCATTATATTGGGGTCATTGTGTTGTATGTTTGCAGAACTTCAAATTACAGGGCAAAGTGATTTGAAACAATCACAATAGCTTCTTACACTCTGCCATTTTGCTTGAGGTGCATGTAAAAATTTCAAAATGACTAAAATTCGTTTGTGACAAATGATACTACAAAAGTAATGTACATGTAACATGGTACAATGACAATAAACATCGATTCTATTCTATTCTATTCTATTCTATTCTATTCTATTCTAATCATTTAAATATAAGCAACTTGAAGATATTTTAGGAGGCAACTTTAAAAACCCCAGGCACAGATAACGGGCACGGTTGGCAAAGTTCCCCGTTGGGCCACTAGGGGGCTTTCGGCAGGGGTTTGTTTTGTTTGTTTCTGCCATGTGTTTGTTTTAGCCCCGCCTGATCCTTAATATGTTCCGGCCTCTGTTCACCTGTTCCTCATGTTCTACTGATTATGCCTCATATTTATAGTGGTTTCTGTGCTCGTGGTTTTTGTATCTCGTCGTTAATGTCATCTTTAATGTGAGTTTTGTTCTGTGTTTGGCTTTCTTCCTCCATGTTCCTATGTATGAGTATTATTTTGAATAAACCCTTGTTTGATGTCTATCCCCGTGTATGGGTCTGCTCCGTATTGCCTGGTACCACCGGTATGTGACAATATCATCTAGTGCTGAGTGATTTGATGATATAATCCATATTGTCACAATATGCTTTTCTCAGACATCATTTTTGGTGTCTATCCAGCTACTTCCTATATAATCAAACGCATTAACACACTGTCAAGGTTAAATGAGGTAATAATTCATAATAATACATAGCACTCTCACACTCCAGGTAAACAAAAAGAGTGAACACACTCTGAATTCACTCTTTTTGTTTACCTGGAGTGTGAGAGTGCTATGTAAAGAGAAAGAAGAATTATTACCTCATTTAACCTTGACAGTGTGTTAATGCGTTTGATTATATAGGAAGTAGCTGGATAGACACCAAAAATGATGTCTGAGAAAAGCATATTGTGACAATATGGATTATATCATCAAATCACTCAGCACTAGATGATATTGTCACATACCGGTGGTACCAGGCAATACGGAGCAGACCCATACACGGGGATAGACATCAAACAAGGGTTTATTCAAAATAATACTCATACGTAGGAACATGGAGGAAGAAAGCCAAACACAGAACAAGAGGTAGGTAGGGAGAGTCACCCAGTCTATTGATTACTTTAATTTGATGGCCGAGGGCCAATTGCCTCTCCTGCCACCTTTTATTTAGCCCAATGTGCCCTGCCACCTGTGCCCCATCATGTTGCCATGGCACTCGCATTCTTCTGCCCGTGTTACTTGATGGCTCATCCCGGACATGGGGTAGGAAAATAGATTTCCATGGATAGTAATGGAAAAGTGAAAAAAACAGTGAGCTAGTGAGTTCCATCTTTAAAAGAGACAGTTGAGAGGATGTTCGAATGCTCCAGAGAGAATACGGTGAAAATGTCTAATTTCCTGGAATACTATTAGACAAATGATTTTGAGTCATCCAGTGGCACCAGTAAGTTTGATGGAATAGCTTTATAGAAGTAAAGATGGATTTTTGGTTTTAATTACCATCAGCAAAGAATACACCAGACAATAAAACACACATATATATTTGGGGTATATGGCTGTACTGTCAGGGTGGGAGGAAAGGAGTTACGGTCTCTTCCCTGTCAATCACACTGACAATCCTAGGCATCTGGGAGCTCATGTGCAATAGATACAAAAAGTCTACACACCCATTTGCCATTGTATATGGAAGAGGGCTGATCCTGCTTTCCTTTTATTGTGTTATGTGTATTGTAAGCTACTAAGAAAAAAACACACAACAAAAACATATATATTTCAAGTCCTACCCAAAATGCAAGATAAAAACAAGCCTCTTCATCCTCAGAGGGATGATACATCCTCAGTGAGCCTGATTTTCAGAAGAGCGAAAAACCCAAACGGCAAAAAAACAAGCAGCTCTCATAAAATATGTACCCAGGATCTTTAACCACTTTCAGAGTTTAACATCACGTTCTGATAGCCATCAATACCTACTTCCACCGAGAAAAAAACACAATCCAGTCTCACTGAGAGTCTCAGGCACTATTATGAACTAAACCATTGCATGAGAATGAAGGAAACAGGAAGTGCAAACATGTGCGAAGAGAACCACCGTTGCAGGCTATCATAATATATATATATATATATATACTAAAAAAGTGACATAAAAATGTCACAAATGTGCCTTTTCTGAAATAGATAAAAGAAAGAAGATATAAATATGGAAAAGAAACTTGGTTTATTGTCTGGATCTGAAATCTTCAGCTATTAACAGGTGGTTTTCCATTTTTAATGTACCTGTATTAGTCTTCTGGTTATTATATTAACTTATCTGTAGAAGCAGCTTCTCATTCTAGCTGGTTCATTAATATTCCAGTTAATCCCACTATCTAGATATAATCCAAATTTCCAAGTCCTAAGTGTGGGTTCTGAATGTCTTCATTTTTATTTTCCTTGATGCACACTATGTCTTTGCTGTTTTGTAGATTTCTAGAAGTGCCTCGTGATTGTCTCCACAATCAAATTATATGTATATATATATATATACAGTGGTGTGAAAAAGTGTTGGCCCCCTTCCTGATTTCTTATTGTTTTGCATGTTTGTCACACTTTAATGTTTATATATATATATATATATATATATATATACATATATATATATATATATGACTTGTAGACAGCAGTGATATGTGATCTGAAGTGGATAAGCCGTTAGTGCTCATAATGTTATGCCTGATCAGTGTATGTAGTGGCAATCATGATAGAAAATTGTTCTGCATAACTGAAGTCATCCACATTATTTGGGCTGCCTGCCAATAAAACACCATATGATTCCACAGCAGTATTTAAAAAAACCCCAAAAAAACTGCTTTGATGGATGAGGAGGAAGAAATTACGTCAGACAAGGAGAGCATTGTGGAATGCGTATGACATGCCGTCAAGGACTGAAGTCAAGGAAGTCTCAAAGCGTAAAGATTCTCAATTCTCCGTGCCACTAGACCCTGATTTCTCTATGTAAAAGAATGGGTGCAGAGTGTTCTCACTTCACGCACAGGTTACCTTACGCATGTCATCCATCTAATATACGTGAGCTTATGCATGGTGGCTCAGTGGTAGGAGGGAAGGCCCGGGTTCGATTCCCAGCCAATGACTCAACCCCAGCCACTGGATGCAGTGCCGGTCCCAAGCCCGGAAAAATGGGAGGGTTGCGTCAGGAAGGGCATCCGGTGTAAAACATCTGCCAAGTTGTTGTGCGGACCAGTTGGTCCGCTGTGGCGACCCCAAACAGGGAGCAGCCGAAAGCAACTTCTATGCACGGAAACCAAAACCAAAACAAAAGATATTTAAAGACAAAAAAAAAATTACTAGAGATGCCTGAGGAATTTCTGGCTCATCTTGACCAGACAAGCAGCTGCCAAACCTGACAAGATCACCAACCACACCTCACAACCACACGTGCCCCTGCCTTAACGTTCTTCATCCCCACCAGCGGCCTCCACAGCCACAAACATGTTCATGGATGACCGCACGGTGCAGCGTCATTCTCAGATTGAGAGACAACCAAGAATAAAGAAGTAAGTCAAATGTAAAGAGACATTTTTTCTCTAAAAAATAAACCAGATCGCTGCATTTGGAGATTCCTGTTGTTTAATGAAGCTTGTAAATCTTAGGGAAGGATAACATATGTCCAATTAAACTTCTTTCACCCAATTACAAATTAGATATGAAATGAAAGTGTAGTCTGATGTTGACCTTGCTGAAAACCAGGAGTAAACACAAAATACATGCCCAAATACCAAGATGAAACCGTGCGAGTGGCTGCTTGTTACAGCAGCTCCTGTTCACTTTTAAGTTTTTATCTTTATTACGTTTTTTTCCTCTTTAAGTACTTCTTTTCTACTTTACATAACTTTGCATTATAAAGACCAATACAGTGATGTTATATATAAAATATCATATCTTATCTTGTCGTGTCTTATCTTAAAAATGGAGTTACCTTGTGTAGAATGTGTACAATTTCTGATATGATTTTAATTTGTTCATCAAATTGAATGAGGTTTTAACAGAATTTACACTCATTATACTTGGACTCATTATACAAGTACAAAGACAAAAAAAAAACACATTTACAATACATATTTTTTTCATTTTTGTAGTCTGAACATGCCATAAATACCAGCAAAAAAAAAAAACCCAAATGCCTAAGGCCTGGTGACCTAAGCAGCTTTGGAGGGAACCGTGGAATGTTTTTGTTAAGATCATGTTTAATGCTGGAATGCGTCCTCTCATCTCAAGCTAACTTCTCTGCAGTCTAAACCTCCATATAAGGAAAGCTGTTCTTCAATTATGCGGAGCCTTTAATGAGGACATGTGATCCAAAAAAAAAGAAAAAAGTGTGCTCTCAGGTGGGTATAGTTACAGCCGCAAGACAGGCTTCCTGTGAGTGCTGCACCACCGACGTCACCAGGCAAATGATGTTTGCTTTAATCTGAATAAGCTAATTAACCTTTCATTTCTTCCATCTGGTACAGTGCTTTGAAGCAAAGCTGTTCTACAACTATTCCCCCAAAGATGAGAGCAGATGATAATGGTGATTGCATGGGCACTGGAAGAGTTCATGATAAGGAGGTTCCCTTAAATTCGTTCGAAAAAGACACGTTGTGTTGGTGTGCTCTCTTAAACAATGACGCTGACTTAAACTGAGCAAGTACGTGTATAATGTAAGTATTCCTGAATCTGTTGTTGTCAACCAAGATACATCGGTCTCCATCAGTTCGCTCCAGAGCTTACTTTTTTGAATCATATGGAGTGCAACTGGCAAACACCGGCCAATTAAAGGCCAATTAAATTATTTTCTCCTCACGCAACTTCTGGCTTTTCTCAGACTTTTGGTTGGTGTTTTTGCTTGAGGTAGTGGAACAAATTAGATGTGTTTTGACACACTTTACAAATCACAGACGTTTGATTCACATCTGATCTTCACTATACGAACCACTTCCATATTACAGAAGAAACTCTTTTTCAGGGGATTAATTCATCTTCCTCGTCTTGGGTTTGAACTTTGCCTTCTACCATGCACATCAAACACACTTCATCAAAAATATCGTCAATAACGTGGGAAACCACAGCGGAATATCATGGGTTGCATAAGATATAGAACAGCCCTAATGTAAAAGGCATTAAAATTAATATAAAATTCACCAGCAATGGAGGATTTATTTATTTATGTGTCTCAATAACCAGCGCTACAGTAGGAATAAACAGTTTACACACCTGTTAAAATTGCTGTTTTAATGACAAACAAAACTCTAGTGAGAACAAAATGTTTTATGAAAAGGAGAAAAGAGTACAAACCCCCCAAAAAAACCGGGGGGCCCCCCAAAAGTTTGGGATCACTCAAAAATTTTATTGTTTCAAGGAAACACACACGAAATTAGTCTGAATAGAAAATATAGCAAAAGAACAGGACATGCTGACATGTCAGAGTTAGAAATAATGATTTTGATGAAAATGATGAATGTTTTCTTCAAACAAATGTTTGCCTTCATCAAAAAAAAAAAAAAAACACTGTTTGCAGCAATTACAGCCTGGGCATTCTAGCTTTCAATTTTTCAAGATAATCTGATGAGATTTCACCCCATGCTTCCTAGAGCATCTCCCACAAGCTGGATTGGCTGATGGAGTCTTCCTCCGTTGCTGAAATCAAGCTGAAATATGCAAGTGATACCAAACTTTTAAGCGGTAGTGTGTGTCTGGCTAATTTTTCAGTTAAAAACATCTGTTATCTACAGGCACCTTAAATAAGAGGTGTTGAAGTGGTGAAGTGAACTATGGGAACTATGGGAGCTTGTTTAAGTTTCTAAGTGTCATGAAAATTCTCAGGTCTCCTCTGACTTCTTTTTTCTTTAGACATAACATGAGGCTGCTAGTACAAAGCATTTGAAAAAAGAAATAAGGTTGAAATCTTACTCCATCTTTAAAGGAAAATGACAAATTAAAGGAAAATTGAACAAATGTTTTAGTAAGGTGTTGGGTCACCACAGACCGAGCAGAGCAACATGGAGAGATGAACATTCTTTCAACAGGAATTCTCTGATTTGGACTTTTATGATGATGATGATGATGATGATGATGATGATGATGATGATGATGGCTTAGTGGTTAGCACGTTTGCCTCACACCTCCAGGGTTGGGGGTTCGATTCCCGCCTCCGCCGTGTGTGTGGAGTTTGCATGTTCTCCCCGTGCTTCGGGGGTTTCCTCCGGGTGCTCCGGTTTCCTCCACCAGTCCAAAGACATGCATTGTAGGTTGATTGGCATCTCTAAAGGGGTGTGTGTGTGTGCCCTGCGATGGGTTGGCACTCCGTCCAGGGTGCTCCTGCCTTGATGCCCAATGACGCCTGAGATAGGCACAGGCTCCCCGTAACCCGAGAATAATTTGGATAAGCGGTAGACAATGAATGAATGAATGATGATGATGATGATGTTGTTGCTCCCAAATCTTCAGTTCAACTGGGCTGAGATCTGCTGACTTGACTGTGAAGGTCACAGCGATTGATTTAATCATTTTTATATTCTTGGACAAAGGGCAAAGAAACAGGTCACTTCACGGACTCTTCCATGTAAGAGGACAAGAGGACCCAAATGCCACCACAATATCCTCAATGCATCACAGTGCCACTTTAATATGCCCCCCCAGTGTATTTCCACCCATTTAAAGAGATGCGTCTTGGTAAACAAAGGCTTTCTTTATGGTAGACTGTTATAGCCAAAGCAGAAAGCTGCCACCACTGTCAACACACACACATGAGGGAAGTTTTCCCATCCAGTTGCAGGTTTAATTAGTCCGTGCCATGTGGATGATCCCCTGGGAGCGTAGTGATGTGGTAGGGGTAGCTGGTGGCACCGACAGCTTCTGTGCTAGCAACTTCAGTAATAATCACCACCACAGGCAACTGTTAGATCTTCCAAGCCTGCCTACTGAGTGCACGTAGCTCAAAGCTTAAAGCTTCCGCTGTAGAGCATTTACCACAGATGAAGAAGGTTTCTTTGTCAGAAGAAAGATCAGTGAAAATTTGGAGAGAAAAAGCAATAAAATTCAAGGCGAATGTGGTGAGTAGGTATAAAGAGCATCTTTTACATTTGGTGGAAAAAGAAGATAGACTGAGACAGTGTTGCTGATAAACTCAGAATAAAATCAGATTCTACAGTATTTCAGACTGTCAATCTAAAATTCGTCCAGCTCTGCAAGCGTACCAGCTCTAGTGCAGTGTAGTGAGTATTAAATCTACCACCATCACTTCCTGTCACCCGAGCTGCATCTGGGAACATGTATTCTTTAAACAACTTTCCCAGATGGAAATATTTGTGCAGTTCCCCAAGGACTTTATCTTCTCCAACAAATACAGACACAATGGCCCCCATTCTAGGAAGAAAAAGAGGTAACAATGGGCCAAAAGAGTATTTAGATCTCAAATATAAACAGACTCAGTGTCTCATCAAGAGACACACACAACAATTTTCCCCCTGTGATGGGAGTGAATTAGAGAGCTGTAGTGGGAATGTGGGTTCATCGCCTACATTGACAAAAAAAAAAGAATCAGTAAAAAAGAATTCATGAAGAAGATACAAGGATTTGTATCCATATCCATGAGAAAATTAATGTGTATGAGCGGGGTTTTTTCTCCGAAGTAAAGCTATTTATTAATTTTTTTGACAAGAGAAAGTGTTCAGGACAGACAACTTTGTCCTGCAGGAAAGACAATGATAACAGGAAAAGGATCTTGAGTCACAAATGTTCCACAGCATTAAATGTAACTAGAAGTGGACACAAAATGATTTGATGCGGTGTAAGAAGAATAAAACACTTTGGAACAGATTGGGAAACAAACAGAAATTCTACATCCTTATGTTTATTTCTTTGGGCTATTGGTCTCTTTCATCATGGATTTCAGCATGGCTCTGACGCAAAAGCGCACAAGGGTGTTTCCGTCAGCGCTGTAGTGACTAACGGGGAGTGGCCTGATTAAAAAAAGCCCCTGCACGTGGCTGAGATAATGGGTTTGGACTTATTTATTTATAAAGGGAAAGGAAAGTGCATCACAGTGATGCTAAATCTAATCCGAGTGACATCACTGATCCAGGACTGGGTGGATTACTGGGACAGCCTTGTCTTAGTACACAAGGATCCCACTAGTGATGTCATAGGAAGTTCCTCAGGTCCTCAGGCATGGCAGATACATGTCACAGAGCCTTGTGGTTTCCTTTATACTCAACAGAAAGAGTATCATGGAATATCAGCCATGAAAAAAGGAAGAAAAAAACAACCCTGCTGTACAGCATACCTCGGCAGTGTGTGCACATTCTTTCCGTAATGTAAGACGTGCTCTCAAAAACGCTGCATCAAAGGGGAAAAAACCCCAGATATTAACGTCAATGATTCGTTCAGGACTTTGATGTGCCATTCATAGCCTTTCTCCATTCTCCAAAACAAACAAGTGCCTTGCCTTCCACATATTCCTCAAGATCAGACAGTCTTATTCCAGACATGTAAGCCTGGGAATTTCAGGGAATTTTTTCTTCAAGATTCTTCAGGACTAAACAGCATTGTTAATACATTGCAAGGAATAAGAAACAGAATTTCTGCCTGCAATGTATTAGCAAGGTAAGGTCTAACAGACATAAAAGCACTGCTAAATTCATTAAGGCTACAATGTTTTGGGGAGGTCTTTGTGAATTTAACACAGTAATGGTTTATTCCATTACCTGGGAGTGGAAACAATGCTGACGTCATATGGAAATCAAGCCTGTGAAATTCTCCACAATATAGTTGGGAAAAAATTTACACAAAACACGTATCTGAACCCGGCTGACAAAAACTGTCCTTCAAGAGAAGGACTTGTGCAATTTAAGTCTTCTGTGAAATGAACTGAATGCATTCCTCCAAAAAAAAAGGCTTGCTATTGCAAAAAAAGAACAGGATCCTCCTCACTGGGCTGTAATGCAGGCACACGGAGGACATTTCAGCCTGGGTGAACAGTCAATGTCAGGGTGTCGGGTGCAAATAGTCAGTCAGTCCTAGAGGGCCACAGCACGACCATTTTCCATTCTCTCCGCTCAGATTTAACGCCTAAGGCCTTAACAGTTACACAGCTGGTAAGTCAGAATCAGGCTTGTTACATTAGGAACTGTGATAGAATTTCAAGGCTATTATGTAGTAAACTAATAAACCTAGTGCTATATATTCACATATACTCTACACATAAGTGTAAAAATGTATTATATTCAGACCAATTTAAAATTGTGTACATGGTGAGTTAAAAGGCAACAAGTAAACTAAAAACCTTTTTATTAAAGAAATTAAATAGGTTAATAGAGATGAATTTACTTTTAGTAAATTTAGTACTTTTTAGTTATTTAGGACACAGCCATGCAACTCTGTGACCAAGAGTACTGGAGAGAGTAAGAGGGAATTCTCTCATCATTAGGTAAGTTGCACTGAAATGCACTTTCATGCTGTATACACAAACCCAGAATTGAACATCTGCTGATTCAGGTTGTGTCTGCACTTTACAATAAAAGAATAGCTTTTTTTTTGATGGACTTCGGCCTAGTTCCAAAGTACTCGAGCGCAGCACGTGAGATAGTCAGTGTTCAGGAGGGCAATGAGCCACCGCAGTGGTGTGGCACTACTATCCAACCACAACACCCTCCTCTCTCCCCTCCACTTCCACCCAAAAGTCAAGCTATAAAACTACCCAAAGGCCAACACTGACGCACACACAAGCCGCAGGACAACGTGCTTCAAGACCGCTAACCAACCTTGGATGGGATCAAGCTGGAGACTGTTTTTTTTGTTTTAATAACAGTTTTGTGTGTTTCAGTGGCTTTGCAGATTGGAGGGTGTACATGTTTGGAAAGGGCAGCATTGCAACCAAATTCGAAACATTTACAGATCCATGCTGAGAAGTGTCACCAAATGTTCTGTTCCATTGATAAGTATGAAACTATTTCACTTTATGAAAGGAGTTTCCAGTGTCAGCACTTCGTAACAACCAGTCAGTATTTCAACGTGGAAATAAGTCTAATGACCTTTATGTTTATTTATCTGTAATACAGTAAAAAGTATAAATATACATTGTTAACTTAATCTGATAAAAATGTTTCACTTTGGTCCTCAGGCAATAATAGTATAAGGTCCAGTCCAGTCCAGTCCAGTCCTGTCAGCAAACATCAGACGAAACACAGTCACCATGACTCTGCAGAGCTGAAGAGAGCCGAGCAAATCTGAGAAATGATGAGATCGACTGACTGAAATGTTATACTGTAGCTGTTCCTCAGCATTATTTTAGCTCACATTTGACTGACCACGAGACAGTCCAACAGTTCATTACAGGAATATTTTAAACAACATTATCCGCATGAGATTATTATTAGCATTAAAGTACGGTTTAATTCGTCTTTCCTGTCTGACGTCATACTGGTCGCATCAGCAGCTATTTTGGGTAAAACTGAGGAAAATTTTATTGAGTTAAGTATTTAACAAGATCAGATCATGGTGTTTGATTTTGTCCTTCATACTTACAAGCAAAGGTGAGATTACTTTACAGAAATGCCTGTAAACCGGTTTTATGTACAAGCTTTAAAGCTGTCTATACTTGCCAGCTTCCTGTAAAGAATGAAGTGGGAGGTATGTCTTACTGCACATGAGGAATAATATATAGACAGGTGACAAATTAGAGGGAAGAAAAAAAAGCGTCTCTGTAATGCTTTGTGGACATTATTGTATTTTTTAGGACCTCAGAAAAAAGAATCTTCTAACTGATCATTTTATCCTATGATGAAACGTTTTAATCCTGATGGGAGTGGTCTCTTCCAGGATGACTCCGCCCCCAACTACCAGACAGAAATAGAATTATTTGTACCAGCAAAGGGGTAGAATATATATAAATATATATAAATAAAATATATATATACAATTTTTTTATATATATATATATATATATATATATATATATATATATATATATATATATATATATATGAATATGAATCAGTGGCAGTATTACTATTGTGAATAAAGTGCAGATGTCTGCAATTAGTTAGCAAACAGAATGCTGTTTTTTCTTCAGTTTGGTTTCAGAGACTCAGCCCTGAAGCTGTTCTGGTGGCTCTTTATGGCTTAACACCTGCTTACTAAAACTCCTCGGGGCTTTTCTTTTTCCACCCATCTGTAAATCTTGCACATATTTACTGTGTGCAAGTGTCAACACTGAAACTGTTTCATTTAAAAACAGAGCTGGTGTCATCATGTTAATGGCAAAATCGCAAGAAATATGTTTGTTTGTATCCTTAATTTTGGTAATTTAACAAAGGTTTTGTGTTTTTTTTTTTTCTTTACAGTTAGAGCTCAATAGAAAATATGGATTCAAGTATTTGTGAAAATTAGTGCTCATAATCGCTTGATGAGTGTAACCCAAAATTCTCCCAAGGCTGCACTGGTGCGATATGAAGGCGTGCATGTTGAAGGTTGCTGCATAAAAATGCCTGCCTCTCACTCTCGCTGCTGTGCATGATTTGATGCCCGGACTAGCACACATGCTGACGATGGGAGGGGTAAGAAAACCCAAGCGTACAGACCTCCAGCTATAGAATGACTCATTTTCCTACACTGTAGCAAGACTATGAGCGAATAAAAATGAGCCTAGGTAAGGATGTGTCATGTTCAGTTAGTGGTGTCACGATAGATCTCTTGAAGGATGAGAAAATATGAAAGCTATCTTTGTTTTTACAATAAAGAAAGATTTATTGTTCCTAAGCTTATATCCTGGCTAGCTTACCAGCACAACCTTATATTGTAACGGTCATACATAAACACATACCCACACCCATCAGCAACACACACACACACACACACACACACACACACACACACACACACACACACACACACACACACCTGTTCTGGATGCCTGCAGGCCAATTTTCAATACTAGTTCTTGCATGCTGTGTTTTGTGTCACAGCCCTTTAACAGTGTGTGCAGAATGACGCTGCAGCACAGTAATGAAGAACAGAGTCCTTTCCTGCACTGTGCTCCTTAATCCATCATTATTTCCCCACAAACCTTACAGTTGCACTATTTGATGAGGCCTATTAGTGCTGTTGGACAGCATACAGAAAATACAGATGTTGCTAAAACGAGGTACTCTGACATATTAACGTATTAAGGGACACAGCAAAACAGGAGGGATAAAATAAATCAAAACATTAGGGAACGAGCTGAAAAACGCTTGTCCTCTTGATCGGGTTCTATTGATTTCTCATTATAGCATCTCACCTGCTGCACAAATCATATTAATAACATTTTTTTCTCCTGCGCTTTACTGCAATTCACTTGAAAGCTTTTCTGAGCACTCGTGTACATTCTTCAGCACTACAAATCTGCATGTTGTTGTTTGTCTTAGGAAAGCCTTAAAGCTTCTATACAGAACCATAAAATTCCAATTCAATTAATGGATCAAATTGTATAAATAAAGGGCGATTACTTAAAGTAAAGTATATTGTGTTCACAAATTGACGTAATGTTCACTTTTCTATGCAAGTATTACTTTTTAATCATTTTAGCATAAACCTCCCGTTATTTACTTTTTGTAAACATAGTTTATCCAAGTAGAAATTCTGTCCTTAATGTAAATACGTTGATCCATGATTTCTAAATCAGCTTTACAAAAATCCAGATTTTTTTTTCTAGTCACTCCATGATTTTAATATTTTGCAATCACAGAAATGAACACAAAATCAAGCAAACTCGCTGATATTTAGAGATTGAAATTTTTCAACATTACCACAGAAAGACGTGCCATGTGACATCATAGCAAGACACAATCAGATAGAACAAACTCTCTTTGCTCCATGTGTGAACATGAGTAGAACTCTCATTATGAATGGGTCTTTACAGGTAAGAGTTTAAAAGATGAATTCTGTGCTTGTAATTTCACCAATTCACTTAACACAATCAAGCAACAATCACAAAAAACTCCACGAAATGCTGGAGGGACGGAATAATGAGCAAGTCTAAGGCCACTGTGGTGAGGAAAAACTCCCTGAGACAACATGAAGAAGAAACATCAGGAGGAACCACGGTGACACTGGATAGTGTGATTATGAGCTATTACTCAGTTCTTTACTACACCATTAGATATTTAACTCTAAGTCTATAGTATCAGGTATCCACTGTTCACTGACCTGAACAAGAGTGAGGTTTGTTCCTGCTTCCAAAGGCAAGTACCTCTAGAAGAACTATCAAGAAGAACCCATTCTCTCTACTTCAAATTTAAATCAGCAGGACTTTGCTACACAACAAATATGAAAATGACTTCTTTAGGTTAACGTTTCCTAGTGTACACGAGCTGGGATTATTCTACCATCTTTGTCACTGCATTGCTATAAAGCCTAGAGCTCAGCCTTGTGTGTAGGCATGTGCTCTCAATTATTCAACAAAAGCATGCTATTAAAATACTTTTCTGACCACTATTTGACTAATATAACTGATTACAAGCGCTAAAGCATGTTACAGTCCTCTAAAACACTTAGGCTTGTTTGAAACTTGAAACTCTTGTAAACATTATGCTAATATATACAACTGCATTCCCATAATACTTTTCAGGATCAAAATGAGAGAATGGATTGAACTGTTGTAATGAAAGTCGATAGTCCAGTATGATTTACTAACAGCAAGGAAACGTGCTTGAAGTGAAACTGTAGACTGTGATGAGAAAATAAGTGTTAAATTCATAGAAGACAGATTAACAAGGGAAAAAAACTACTTCTTTTAGACTTTCACCAAAAAATGTAATAATATGTAGACTGCTGTTTAAACTCAGAGTGGTGCTTTAACCTCGATGACGCAACCTATAACTACACCAGGTTACGTATGTAACCCAGTTACCTGAGAAGGGAACGAGATGCTGTGTCATGGCTGACGTTATGGTAATGCTTCTATGTGTGTCGAGTTGTGTCTGAAGCTCTGTGTGAAATCATGCCAATTTATCAGCTCGGGTAGGTCATGTGACAAAGCACAGCGCGCCAGCAAGACCATAAAAGGGCATCTACATCACATTACTACAGCTTCTACTTGTCTGAAGGAAGCGCGAATGGAGTGTCTCGTTCCCTTCTCTAGTTCCCTTTCGAGGGAACTCGGCGCTGCGTCATGGCTGACGCTATGGGAATGGCAATACCAACGCCGCCACACACCGGGAGATGTCTGTCCTGGAGGTTATGAAAGAGCACAAACAAGCCAGGAGCAGAGCATCATTAACCCTGTATGACCCAGGACACAGGAGTGGGTTCCAGATCCAGGTTATAGAACCTGATAAAGGTGTGCGCAGAGGATTAACCTGCCGCAGCACAAACATCCTGGGAGGAACGACCCTAGCCATGGTGCTAGCCACACAGTGCACCTCATAGGCCTAGGAGATAGCTACTACTACCCAGCACAATGTGCTGCCTTATGCCCGAATTGCTTTTGTTGCAACCACCAAGGTAGACGAAAAGGGAGTGGACCTATGCACCATTGCACTCAAGCAATAGGCATAAGTCCTAAGAACCTGAACTGGGCACAGCAGGTGCAGTCTCTCCTGCTCTGCCAAAGCGTGGGTCAGAGGGCAGAAGGCCTGCAGAAAGGTCGGATGACCAGCTTATAGCAGAGCCCTGTTCAGGGTCAGAAATTCCTCAGAGGCTGACTCCATTGGCTCAAAGGGGGCTTGGAGAAGCCCCTCCAGGACCACTTAAAGGTCCTAGGAGGGGAGACACAGTCTACAAGAAAGCCTCAGCTGCCTGGCACCGCGCAAGAGGTGAGAGACCAGAGAACAGGCACGTGACTCACAGCAATGGCTGCCACATTTACCTCAATGTAGAGGGTGGTAGGCCCTCAAAGAGGTATGTCTGCAGGAACTCTAGCACTGTACTAATAGGGCAGTGAACTAGATCCTGCCGATCCTGCCAATTACACCAGAGGCAAAGGTTCAAAATAGTCTCCACAGCCTCAGTTAGGAGAACGGAGTCTAGGAACTGGTCCCCCTCAGGGCCCAGACCAGAGGCTCCTCCTGACAGGACTCTCCCAAGGAGCACCAACCAGAAGGGAACAGAGAAATGCACAGGGCACTTTGGGTCGACTCCTCACTCCTCCTCCTCTGCCCAGCCAAAAATTGCCATATACATTCCATCACCTACGGGTGGAAATGCCAGTCCCCGGGCCTCAGCAGGAAGCCTGCTTCCTGACCATGTGCTCTGGAGTGTAAAAAGCTCTCAGTGAGAGAAATCTGGTGTCTACCTAGGGCCAGATCTGGTGCACCAACCTGAACAGGGGGCGCAAACACACAGACCGCCCTAATGATTAAAAAAGGGGACATCCAAAGGTAGCCCCTGAGTTTTAGGAGAAAGTGTTTCAGCACTAGAAAGAGCCCCCATCTTCAGGCAATCTGAGTGCCATGACAGACAGGAGCCCAAGGAGGGCATCTGTCGAAAGGTTCCTGTGACAAGGACACACCCTAAGAATGGGACCCAAAGTGAGAAACCGAGGTCTGTCTACATAAAAAGGGTACGAAGCTTGTGGCATGTTACCCTTGTGACCCTGAAGAGGGTGTCTGTGGGGGTGAAAACCCCTGCTCCTGAGCCAGAGTTGAAACAGTCTCATATGTAGCAGATCCAAAGGAATAGCTTTGGTCACTACAGTCATGAGCCGAGCACCCTTGAAGCCTGAGAGGCAGAGAGGCACTGGCCTAGTCAGATTTTAAAGTCAGAAAGGATGGAATTCCCCAGAGCGGGAGACGGATGTTCCCACATCATGGATGAATCCCAAACTATACACCAGAAGGTGGTTCTCAGAGAGGGAGAAAACACACACTTCAATGGGTTGAGGCCTAGGGACCTCATGTGGGCAAGCACGGCCTCTCAATACTTGTCTGTCACTACCCTTGACTGAGCCAAGATGAGCCAGTCATCTGGATAATTGAGTGCAATTGGATGCCCCGGGGTGCAATGATGCCAAAGCAGTCTCCATGCACTCTGTGAGGGTGAGCAATAAGACTAGTCCTAAAAGGAGAACCCAGCACTGGTACGCAGTCATGAAATGGCCGATGGCATGAGCCATCTGCTTTGTGGCACAGGGGGCTAAATCTGTGGCCTGGCTTAGTTCAGACTTCATTGATGAGCCCCTTCCCACAGATGAGCTCCTTTAGCATGTGAGTTCAGTATGACTGCAAAACTGCCATTGTGTGCAGCACCACAACAGCTTAACCTGCAGGATTGTAGTCCTTCCCTATAAGGCCAATGTGGCCTGACAGAGCCTCAGTGGGATTGCAGACTTTCTCCATGCAGCCAGTGAAGGGGAGAGATAGCTTGCAAGCGTCTCTTTAACCTTAGGCATCACCACATACCCCTGTTTGTCAAAGTCCATGATGACTGAATAGTCAGCAGTGGCTGAGGAGAACAGTCAAGCAGAATAAGGATTATTCCACAACCTTGACACCTCAGTGTGGAGGTATGGAAATAAATAAATAAATAAATAAATAAATAAATAAATAGATGGGAGACACCTGCATGGAGGTGAAAGGCAGTGTGAAGTTAGTCAGAGATTGTCAAGCTCATAGCGGACAACACTAACCTTTCATTACGGCAAACTAAGCTAAGCTTAGCAACAGCATGTGTTATCACTTCCAGGAGCTTTCAAACACCACAGAATGTGGTGGCAATTCGAATGCTGTTTGCTCCTTGTTGCCCACATCGAGCTCCTCAGAGTCCAATGCAGATAGCATTATATCCTCATCTAGGTCGGAAGAAATCGCAAAGCAAGCTCCCGGTGCCGAGACGGAGGTATTAGAGTCAGCTGAGAGGATGAAAGGGATTCACGAAGCCGTGAAACAATGACCAAATCCAGCACAGTGCCTTGACAGATGCGGGACTCGAGCCACGCGGCACAAGTGCTTGGCTGGAAATACAAGCAAGCGAACGTGGAATGAGCTTAGCGACAGCAAAACCCGACCACATGAACACCACTGATTGCTTTCTCTCATGTATGTTTCCGATATACCTCTCATCATCGCCCACATTGAGCTCCTCAGAGTCTGACGAAGACAATAATTCCTTGTTCAGGTCGGAAAAAATTGCAAAACAAGCTCCTGGAACCAAAGCGGGGAAGTCAGGGGAGATGGGAAAGAGAAATGGGATCACCCATCTCTTGTTCTGCCTCCACTAACTCGACCTGCAAGACCCATGATCTAGGTCGGCATGCTGCCTCAGCAAACATGGGTCCAGAGTCAAGAGGCGCAGGCGCTTGGCTGGAGAAAATAACCAAGCCGAGAACGGAGTTTGCAGAGAGGAAAAGCTTCACAGTGCACACATGACCTACCCTGAGCCAATAAATTGGCGTGATTTCACACAGAGCTTCAGACACTTCCAAATAGAAGCGTTCCCATAGCGTCAGCCATGATGCAGTGTCGAGTTCTCTCAAAAGGGAACTGTACATTTTCTTTATTTAAACAAAGAGCAACACAGAAGTTATATTACAGCTGTGCTGATATTCAGTATATACAGACGATTATGAAGACAAAATAAGAAAATAACATTCCAAAGAAGCCAAAGTCACTTTATTTCACCTCAGCCAGCTCACTAACTAGCTCACACTGATCTGAACTGTGTTTCTGGCAAAACTGGTGTCCTTTGTTTATTTGTTCTTCGTCTGATACTGATGATGTTACTAACTCTACTGTAGTTACCATTTTGAACTAGGAAGTGGAAATGTACTGTATGTGGTGAATGTAGACGAGTAGATTGATACATTAGGTGTGGTTTCAGGAAATATCAGCACTCTTGGAACTTGACCAATCAAATGTGTGTTAATACACTAACTATTTCACTAGAAAAGTATTACATTATGCAAAATATGAAGCAGAAATTGTAATTACATGTACATAATTTCCAAGGGAAAACGCACACACAGGCTAAAACTTGATTCCTATTTTTACATAATTTTTTTCAGACAACCAATAATCCACCTTCTTTCCCATAAAACCTCAGACTGAGTCTGACGCAAAGGAGATATTTGATCCGACCCTCCTGGCCTGGAAGAGCTGGGTGAAGAGGAGGGCTGTAACTGCAGGCTATAGCTCGTTATATTAAAGCAGCAGGATGTGGATGCACCAGTCCGGAGAGAGAGGTTAACTCCACCCTGCAGTGTGTAAATAATGTCTACACTAACAGCAGCTTCACACGCACTGTGAATCATTGACGAAGCATAGTTAATCTTATGTTTATCTCTGATTATAATGGATTATTCTTTGGATGACAGTTATATTACTGCAAATGACTTAAAGTGACTTGTCTTGCTAGAGATTGTTTGGAAAGTGCTTGTGGTGATGGGTGGAAATGTATAGTTGTAACACACGAGGTGCATTTTGTTTCAGGCTGTGTTTCACTTGGCTTGACTCTGGTGTTGCCTCCCTTAGTCTGTTTGTCTAGTCTTAAAGAAAGCAAATATGACAGATCCTTCAACATGTCTACAAGGTTTTGTCGTACTGCGTGCACACCTGTGCAGCCCAGATGGCGTACGTCACACCCTTACGTCCATCCCACAACCTCAGCAGGCGCTCCCGTTATCTGTGAATCAGCGTGCATTCTCTGTAACGATGTCAAAATGACAACAAGAGCGCTTTGCTCCTCGAATAAGGTCTCTGAGAAACTTGAGAATCTCATTTTAACACAAGTCCTGGAGCATAGTTTGTATGACTAGTGTCTGTGTGGTGGGTTTCTGTAACTCCAGCGTCATTTCAAAGCAGACAATACATTTCAGACTACTAAGTAATCTTCATTCTTCTAAATATTTTATGCAAATAATCTTCTTTTTCTGGAACAGGCCTTTCAGCAATAGTATTAGTGAAGCTTTGTGAATCAACACCTCTTGTGCTGAAGGTTGGATGTGATGAGAACAGATACATAACCTCATTTGATGTCTATTAATATAGGCAGCTAGGGTCTTCCCCTGGCTATGATTTTTTCCCAATTCCAGATGAGTGAGATGTCTAAACAGGGTTTTGTGGTGTTTTGATGTGAATCACATCCCTCAATTTTCATTTTTGACACTTTTTTCTTAGTCGATTTTTTTTTCATAAGTAAAAAGTTGCGCTTACCATATCCACGAGTGCCTCCTGAGTGGGAAATTATTGACTTGCATCATTTTCTGCTCCCTTCCTGTGTAGGTACAGCCAGTCTTCATTTAAGCCAAGGAGAAATCTTAATGGCTCTTTTACATTTAAAAAAACCTCAAACAGGTTTAAAGAATGTCATTATTCCCACTCCTTACATACTTTCTCTTAAAATCCTTTTCAAAGACATGGTGTTTGTTCTAAGCACATGTTCTAATCCATAGTAGAGTCCTCAAAAAAGTCCATAAGAAAGTTATAAGGCAATAAAATAAGCATGTCCACACAAGGAAAAGGGATGCTCAAAAAAAACAGCCAGGATACCCACATAAGAGTGAGTCCAAACAGAAACCAAAGCGTGCTGAAGGAGCATCACTCTCCTGCACGGAATTCTCCCAGAAATGACGTCCAACTCATCCTGTGGTTATGTCCCAGCACTGCCCTTCGTTATTCCGGGATGCTACCATATTTCTGCCGTCGCCTAAAAAGGAAGGTGTCATTTTAGACAGGAGGCTGCATGCTTGTGCATTCGGGAAGCCTCGGGAGGCAAAAAGTTCCTTGGTTTATGCTGTCCTGCAATGCGCTGGGATGCCATAGAGCAAAACAACAGGGCAGGTCCCACTCACACACACACACCTACACACACACACACACACACACACACACACACACACACACACACTCGCGATACTTAAACCATCCTGCAGAAATGCATCAAGAGTAAACTGGAGTCTGTCTTCTGCTCCTCTCGTGTATAGCACAGCGTAAGCTATTGATCCTCTTAGCGCAGACAGCTCTGATTAATTCAGCCCTGTTTGCTAAAGGATGGGAGCCTTAGGGAAGACAGAGGAAACAGTGCAGCAGCAGGACCAGAAGAAAAGAAGGAGGGGGAATAGTAAAAAAATAAAATAAATGTGTCATCTCCCCATGTTGCCCTGTCCTTTTGGAAGCCCATGTGTTTCAGATGTCATTCCCAGCTCGACTGGAGAGCCTGTCAGAGCGGGCACAAAAAAGCGCTTTTTTTCCTCTCCTACCTCCTAGCACGTGCTAATCCAGCATACTCGAACTCATCCTGTGAGGAATCTCCAAGCGCTCTTCCAGTGCCCTTCCTTTACTCTTTACTAAATCGGGCAATCCTGACTCTCAATCTCCTCACTCACTCTGCTCGAGCTGTGCTGCAGAGCCGGCTCTAGGCTGCAGTGTGTTTGGGTTTGTGTGTGTGTGTGTGTCAGTGTGTGTGCGTCTGGGAAAGACTGTGTGACTGGATGTCTGAGTGTAAACGTCAAGGGGCCCCATGAGGGAGGTTCTGGCAGGCCAACGTTACAAAGCAACTAACAGCTTAAACGATTTGAAAAAAAGCCTGTTTTTGCCAGGAAATCTGGTTAAGATCCAAGACAAAGGACATGGGTCATAGAAGGCAGACATAACAAAAATGACTAATCCCCAGTTACAGAATTCCCCTTACAAAACAAGGTGGAAAAAACACACTGCTGACTAAGCAGAAATGGAATATTCATAGCAGGGATACACATTTCCAATGAGCAGATACACACTCTATTACTACACAAATTTGCACTTGAATTTGTCTAAACCAGCAGACCCATGTGGAGCTTTGACATGCTTTTCACATGCCAACAGAGGACTAACAGACTTTACAGCAAAGCTCGTATTCAATATTTTTGAGGGTGTAGGGTATTTCAGTTTAACCTTGACATTGTGACCTTGTTTACACAGGCACGAACGTACAACAACAGCTTGGAGAGAGGTCAGGTTCTAATAATGCACTAAAAAAAATCTGCATTGAATACAAGAAGGGAATCCTGTTTTAAGAGCATCATTTCTCAGATTTTTTCTGATGAAAGAACCAAAGCGTTTTCCATCAAGTACGCTGTCCGTTCCCTACATGCCTGGTTAATCATTTTTGTTGTTGTCGTTTTTCGTGCATTGTGAAACCAAACTAATATTTGGAAACGCCTGGTGTCCATGCTAAGTCAGTACAATGGATGTGAATGAGATTTATAGGATTAAAAAAAAAAAAGCCGTCAAAGCTTGCTTCGTGAAGGTGTGCCCTCTGATACGAGGCGTGTTGAGGCAATGGAAAGCGGCTTAATATCGGGTTATAATCAAATCCTCTGGCTTGGTTTGAAGAACAACAGTTTGGCTCGACTGCTGAAAACACATCACATGATGACAGTGTGGAATTGTGGATATTGTGTTGGCAAGCCATAGTGATTCAAATAGACAAAACACCCTGGATGAGGCATCAGCTGCTTTATAAAGCGTGTTATATGAGTATGGGCACAGTCATGGCACTCGCATCAGGCACTTGAAGGCACTGCAAATACTGTAATGTCGCCACAACAGAACAACAGGGGATGTCAACCCAACTGTTCTTCACACCTTGTTCACACTTTTGGACTGAAGAATGAAGCCATGGCACGTTCAAAGCTGCACAGCTACTCACATCTCTCTCATCTCTCATCTTGAAAATTCGAAAAACACCAATGTTAAGTCTGGGAGTTGTGTAACAGTCATTAAGAGTGATGAGTTGAATTAAAGAGAGGTTAAAAAAAAAGCAAGCAAAATTTTTTTTAGAGATGATTATAGATAGCAGAGTGAATTTCAGCTGTTCAAATTCTACTAAAAATAAATAAATAAAAATAATCACCTCCTAAAAAATAAATAAATAAATAAACCCTCATCATTTAAAACATAGCACACTTATTGTACATGAATAAAACAAAATAATGTTTACCATCACTTCTAACTCACCAGTCTTTTAACACATTTTCCTTATCATTACTTTTCCTCTAATATTCACACCTTTGTTAAAATATGTGCATTTATACAGAATGGAATGAACTGTGCATGTGTGAAATTGACTCTAGGATAATGTCCTTGAGAAAGTCCTGCTTTTGGAGGTCCTTATCTAACGTGTACCAGTGGGATCGTGTTTACTTATGAACACCTCTGAACCGCTCATCCACTGGGTGTAAATGTTACAGCGGGGCTGGCTGCATGTCGAGTGAGCATCTGGTGCTGAAAGTCACATCGTTTCAGCGTGAATACAGTAATCGAACACTGAACACACTGCAGAGCAACAATCATTTACTCCATAGCATCTTACATATCACTTAGCTGTATAGATGTTTTGAAAGACCAGCAAGGAAGAAATACCTATAGGATAACCATTCCAAGAAATTCCTACAAACAGGTTTGGCACAAATACACTGATCTTTGAGCAGGAAGTGAGCTTTCTTTATGTAAAGTGTCTAATGCAAAGTACTTTTATGTCGTGTCAATCATCACTCATCCTTAACCTAAAAGTCTTGGCTTGATGTCTAATAGGGTTAGTCCCAGGCAAGATCCCAAACTCTGATATAATTTGGAACATCTCAAGAAGCCTAATCACATCGACGTTATTCCTGTATATCTGTAAAACTGAATTGAGTTCTTTTGGCTGAATTTCCACAAATGCACCATGAGAACAAAAAAAACTTTTAACAAAAAAGGATCTCAGGCTTTGAAAGTTTGACACCATCCTCACGTGATCTCATTCTAACACACGAGCTCAGCTTTCTCACACAAAAGTTAAATCATGTAACATTAACATGGCATGTCAGGGTTACTGTATACAATCCCAAGCAGAAATTCAGTTAGGGAAGACGCTATCAGAAGCTCCTTCGTGTGCAGTCACTCTCGGGTGAACGGAATAAGATAACAAAGACAGCATTTCCTCCCAAAGGCCCACAGGGCTCTATCTCCTCCTGCCCTGACCCAGGATGACTTCAACACGGCTTCCCTATAACAGCACTCTTGGCAGCAAGTAAACGTGTTGATAACGAAGCCTAAACAAGTATGCAGCAAATAAATGCTGAAATGTCTAATGCCTGTATGTGTTCCATTTCTTTTTTCGTCTATACAAAAGCTTGCTAACAATTATTACAATAAACTAGAGTAAACCATAGAGTAAACCAACTTACGTTTAGAGTAAGTTCATAAAAACAAAGCACAAGGGATTCATTATTTTCTTTACATTTTTTCATTTTTTTATATAACACACACTGCATGTAGGTTACATTACATAAACTGTGTTAAAGATTTTTAATGAGCCTGTTTGTTCTACACATTGCAGGTCTTCATGGACTTATTTACGCACTTATTGCGTGCTGTTGTCGCTTCAGGCTGTGTCCCAAATGGTGCCCTAAGCTCCGTGGAACTCCTTTAGCACTGTGGTGACCTCAATAATGTGCGAAACAATGACGAGCTCTCGGGTTTTAAAATGGAGAATGGAATATTAGACTAACTTGATAAACAAAAAAAAAAAAAAAAGAAAGATAATATTCTAAGACTATATTGGCATCATCATGTGAAAAAAAGAGATCACTGATGTAGTGGGGGAAGAAATAGCTAATTGTGGAAATTACACAGAATCATGGGCGTCACTAGGCCATTTTTAGAAGGGCTTTAGCCCCCCTAACATTTCTACTCAGCCCCCCTAAAAAATCTGCGATTCTCCATAAACTGTACACAAATTTGTGATCGCCTCAGTTCCCTTTAAATGTCATATGAAAACGACGGCAGACTTAAGCTCCTCCCTGTCTTTCATACGTTCGCTATATGCACGTATAGTCTGCTACCCTGTTAGTCAAACATTTATTTAATTTTATTTATTTATTTTTTTACTATCATACCCTCAATGGGGGCCAAGCCCCCCTTAAATGAAAATCCTAGATTCGCCCTTGCACAGAATTAATACAGTTTAGTCAGTTAAAGCTACTGAATGTAAGAGAATTTCACCCTCTCTGCTATAGTAGCTATAGTAGGCTATTTACAGAAGAAACTTTTAGAGATGTGGATTGTCCACTGCACAGAGAAATCTCACAGCTGCGAGTCAGAAAACTAAACACACACTGTTTCCTCAAGACGTTTTATAAGAATAAAAAAATCCATTAAGCACATTATTATGACACACCATGAACCAGGTGATAAAAAAAACCCTTCAGCTGCAACACTGGAGATGACTCAGAGAGCGCTAGAGCTGTCACACCATCTCCAGCTTAAAGTACAAACCTATCACCTCTGGTTGCTTACTATTTGTCTTTTTTATGTGTTCGACATCTGTTTTTTAATCTAGTCTGTCGATTTTTGTTCTTTGTCACATTAGAAGCCAGAGATATGAGCACACATGAGCAGATACACAGGACTTCGGGAACTGGGTAAAGTTACAAACTCATTCACTCGTTTCCCTTAACTTTGTTTATTCGCTCGTTTATTCTGCAGCTCCTGCCAATCAGCATGAACCCGTCCTTCTGTCATGACGAAAGTCGGAGCATGATGAGCTGAACAAATCTGACCTGGTGTATAATTTATGCGTATAAATTTTACACTTATTCTGACCCGACAGCCACAACACACTCCAGACTCCTGACTCCTTACTATTACCTGACTGAGAGACTCACATCCACTATCCAGATTAACAGAGTATTTTCTTTCTTCCTCTCACTTGTGTGTAACACAACTAGACAGCCAAGAATTCTGTTAAACCTGCCTGTGTCAGTAACTACAGTAGTGACTAGCACTTGGTCTGATTTCATCAGCAAGAGGAGATGCCATGCTGCTGTCAAGCCACTAGGTGTTAGTATGGCCCTCCACACCACACCATCATATCAGCTGTTTTATATCTACAAGGAACCCAACACTACACTTTTATTCCCAAAATTCATCTGCAAAACTACACACTAACATAGAAAGTACTGTATTTATATTGTCATTACTATTTAGACATTACTTAGTGTGTGTTATGCAGTTTGGGACACAGCCTTGATGAGTGGTGTTTGAGTAAAATACAGCTTTATAATGTGAAGGTTTTAATTGCACAATAAGCACCTTAGAAAGAGATAAATCGATAAATTCGATGAAGCACAAGAGGTTGAATTTATTACAGATTAAAAAGAACAATGTGTTTGAGAAGATGGGCTTAAAGTAAATAAATACAGCAGCAGTCCAGAGTTATATAATAGAGCGCAGGGGGTGGAAAGGCCAGCGGAGTGGTGTGTGTCTGTGTGTATGAGTGGCCTTGTGTTAATATCTTGGTGGGGACAGTGTGATGGGAATATCTCTCAGTTTTCACCTTGTGGGGACATTTTGCTAGTTCCCATGAGAAAAACTGATCTCTCTCTCTCTCTCTCTCTCTCTCTCTCTCTCTCTCTCTCTCTCTCTCTCTCAGGGTTTTCTATTGTTCAACGCAATGGAAAGTCCTCACCATAACAGTAAGACAAAATAGTATGTGTGTGTGTTCATGTGTGTGTGCCTGTGTGTGTGTGTGGGTCCGGTAAGGAGCTGTCACCCGCCATTCTGGCTCGCTCAAATGGGGAAATGTCAAGTGCTCCCAGTGCAGGAACGCAGGTACACAGCAGAGCAGGAATAGAGGTCACGTCTCAGCTCATACTGAGTGCTCGAATCCTGACACACCAGCCTCTTGCTGAGCTCACAAGTGATCACAATGCACTGCGACATGCAAGCGAATACACTACAGCAGCCTCAAAACCCACGTTAACATCAAGGAAACAGGAGACAGGCCATTTATAATCATTGTATTGCTTTAGAAAGTAAATAATCGTTCCTCCATGCAAATGAAATGAACCACACATCAGAGGTAAAGTCAGATGTGAGAGAGTTAAAGTTGTTTTTTATGCTTTATGCCACAAGAAAATATAAAAGAATTTTAAATTTAGTAGTTTTGTCAGTGCAAGAGTAAAGCTAGAGTAAGTGCTAAAAGGAATTAACCTGGGATTCTTTGGGAAATAAATGTTATATAACTATTAATGGTAAAAAAAAAAAAAAGTATGAGGTGTTTTTCAATAAATAAACACTGTAATGGTTATCAAAAAGAAATGATATAAGAGAAATAAAACATGACATGTTCAAGTATTTACCAATAACTGCATGCCATGTCATGTTTTACACTGTACATGACAAAAAGTTCAATCAAATTCCTCATCAAAATTCTTCAGAACCAAAAGCTCTTCTAAAATGCAATCATTTATCCATCAGTATTCTGTTTCCAGATGCAGTGTATTCTGGTCTATATTTCTCGATATTCTCCTACCTCAGTCTGCTCGGCTTTAAATAACTCTGCTGTGTAGGTTAGAAGCCTTTTCCATGCTAACAGTTTCACCCAAGAATGACCATTCTGAGCAAAAAACACATTTTTCCAACATTTTCTCCTGAGATGAATCATGCCATTTCCAACACATTAAAATGTGTTTATATCTTAACCACAAACATATAGCTTAATATGTTAGATGCAAAAATTGCTAAAAGGAAAACAGAACATATAAATGTAAGTGACTATAGCTTTGTTTATCTTGTAGATATGAAGAATTTAATGATTCTTAGGTTACTGTTCCATACATGGATAAATATTAAATCATATCAATGACAAAAATATGGAATAACTGTAAGAAAAATAAAATGATTCCAATACACCTCTCTCACCACAGTGCGCCGGGTTAATTCGGAAATCCCTCCTGGCTGGCTCTCCAATGTAAGAAAAATAAAATGAAGAGGACGTCAAAGATCTTAATGAAGAAGTTTATTGCAGTGTCACAGTGACAAAATACATGAAGTACTTTGGGTTCATCGGAGTCAAAAAGAACACAGGACAAATCCTGATGGTAATCATGGTCACATATACCCTTTGTTCAGTGATGGTCCTTGATGTCTTGCTGCCACTCCCATACTAATAATTGATTGGATTATATGTTCTAAATATTTGGTAAGGCTGCTGTAAGCCAATGTACAGATAAACTGAATTGAATTAAACATAATTCTATATGATATGTAAGCCTTTTTGGGAATGAGCTCTTTCAGATGTGTACTGTGGAGTGGAATCTGGGTTGAGGCAATCTGTAATTTCTGATAACTCATTGGAATGTGAAGAGATATAGCAGTAGGATTTGAGTCACAAAGCAACCAAAAATCATTGTGAAAAGACACTGGTGTCAATAAGACCATCCAGAAGTCCTCCTATGTGAAAATGACTGTACTCTTTTTAAATGGAATAATTAAATCTTACTATGATCATTAATAGCTACTGACCCTCACTGACACAAAAACAGCACAGTATAAACAATCCCTAATGTAAGACTAATAAACAATGCTAGACTAGAGAAGGTCAACTCAACTCAACCTGAACAACTAAAGTCAAAATCAGATTAAAATACTGATCCGAATGCGAATATTAAAACTTTGATATAGGTACACCTGTGCATCAATACAGTTGAATTATTGAAATCTGGCTTACTTAAGCAAATAATACCCTAATCTCACAGTTATCACACTACAAGACTATTACCAAGGATTAGAAATATCATTAGCTAGGGGAGCTTCTTGAGCAGTTGACAAGGTTGCAGGTTATGTGACAGATAAGGTGATCAGCCATGTCGCAAAGGAAACCACGACACCATGCAAGAACATATACAGATAAATATGTAAATATCTATTCCATTCCATTGTCTGTACCGCTTATCCGATCTATCCTTGGGTCACGGGGAGCCTGTGCCTCAGGCGTCATTGGGCATCAAGGCAGGATACACCCTGGACGGAGTGCCAACCCATCGCAGGGCACACACACACATACACACACTCATTCACTCACGCTATTACACACTATGGGCAATTTAGAGATACCAATCAACCTACAATACATGTCTTTGGACAGGGGGAGGAAACCCCCGAAGCATGGGGAGAACATGCAAACTCTACACACACGGCAGAGGTGGGAATCGAACACCCAACCCTGGAGGTGTGAGGCAAATGTGCTAACAACCAAGCCATCGTGTAAATATCCTTTAATATAATATTATGCTTATATTGTAAACTGTGCTTCAAACTAATCCATATTTCTAACAGTTACAATCCAGGCAGGAATCGTCCAGACACTGGTTTTCATACCATAATGCACTTGGTTGAGAGACCTAGTAGTGCTTCATTCACACCCTCCATCTTAACTGGTCTCAGTAATCCGGGCCATGTTCAGACATGAGCTTTTGAAGCAGTTGTTTGGTTTTACCAAATTCTGATCTGCGTGAGTAGGTTTGTTTGACGTCAACGTTGTCAACAATGTAGACATTCCGGATAAAGAAGACAACTGATTTCAGGGAGTAGTTTTGTGCAGCACATATCATTTCTGCACCTGCTTGGACAAGCAGCTTTTTTTTAAGTCTACTAAATGCCGATGTATTACTGGCATACCAAAAGAAATTTCCCTGACTGGACAATATGATCTGGGGGTTTCATTTTATTTTATATAAAAGGTCACGGGTGGCAGATAATTCCAGTACGCAAATAAGACATGCACACTTTTTGAAGGATAAGCTGACCAAACACTCATTTGTTTTGCTTACAACTCACTTTAAATAAGCGTTGCTCATAATTTACTCCATATAAACTTCACACAACAGTCTCTAAAGCTTACACAGACAAGCAACCGATTTTGCAGGCAAAAGAGCCTTGTCAATCATAGGGGTCAAAGGACAAGGACTCTTTACCAAAGTGGTGATCAGAAAAGCAACTCAGATACAAGAACAGACCTTCAAAGCATCATGGAGCAAGACATCTAAAATAGAAAATTTGAGGAGGAAGAAATTTCATTGAAGGAATGAAAAGAAAACTGACTGCAATGTTTTTGCATTTCATTATGTCCAAAAATGAACATGTAGTCAAAAGTCCTCCTCTTATAGTAGGCCCCTACATGTTTTTTTGCTGTGGTTTTGTCTGCTCCATGGGAATGAGTTTTAAACTGCATTACAGTAATCTTCAGAGAAAGTCCCTACACTGTGTCACTGTGCTTAGAAAGCCAACATCAAATCCAACTGAACCATCACGGCTTTGACTTCTTGCCCTTAAGTCAACTTCGCATTAAATAAAGCTGGATTCTAACACTCATGGCACTTTTAAATAATGCGATATCTTATCTGCTATCAAAAGTAATCACGTTATGCTTGTTGGACAAGGATATGTCAATAAGGAAAAGGAATGGCCATTTCAGGAAGAACATTGTTGAGAATGCTAATGATGTGGTTCAGTAACACTTAAACTGGCACAGAACAGAACAGAGTGTTTGCTGGATTTACAGCCTCAAGACAAATATTAACAAATCAAGAGCAAGCAGTCTCCCTGATGCATTAGCTTGCATGTACAACTTGTTTTACAAATAGCTTTGGGCTAAAACACACCCCAGAGCATTCGGCTTCTCATAAGGAACCCCAGTTTATAAAAAGACCTAAGACACAATTTATTCACATACTAGCCTTTACATTACATACACAGCCCAAGTAATAAGTGTGATAAATATACCTTTATGTTTTGTTGTGAAAATGTAAGTTTTCTTGGCTATATGTGTATACATCATGTTGGCCCACTGTATTTACAGTTTTACCTTTAAGAGGAAATCAAATAAAACAGTAGGCTATGTAGCCTAAAGCCTAATTCACACTGGCTGCCTTTCTGAAGACGTGTTTCTTTAGTGTTTATTTAGGCATGTTGCATTTTTTTCACTCACGTACATAACCGATATGTAAACTTCAACGAAACCACACAATCATACTTTCTTTGTGCAATGAAGATATTAGAAATAATCTAGATATTAGAAATAGAACTAGAAATGTATGATGACTGTGCAGCCTGTAATCTCTGCTCCCTCTATGTAAGTATTTGTACAATAATTACACTCATGATACCAGTATACGCTGTTTGTTGTGTATTTATTTATTTATTTTTTTATTCATTGCAATTACATTGTAATCTGCCCGACTTCAACTGTCCATCTCACCAATGTCTCGCTGGGACAGTAAAATTAAGCTCACTTATAGATAGATAGATAGATAGATAGATAGATAGATAGATAGATAGATAGATAGATAGATAGATAGATAGATAGATAGATAGATAGATAGATAGATAGATAGATAGATAGATAGATAGATAGATAGATAGATAGATAGATAGATAGATAGATAGATAGATAGATAAAACCACCAGAACAAACAAGAAAATATTATTTCCCCAATAGAACCCTTTAAAAGGCCAAAAGCTCTTTAGATATCTACAATATTAATCATCATAGAATGTGTGCACCATTACACTATGAACTGCCATATACATTATAAAGGAGGCAGAAGCTAAGTAATAAATTAAAAAATGATGCTATACTTTACCAAGACTAACTGATACAACAGCATATTGAATCCTCCACAACAGTAACTTACATAAAAGAGAAAAAAACACAAAGAGGCTATGAATAATGTGAACTTTAAACTTTGTCATTGTATTTTTTTACAGTGCAATAACAATGACATAGGTCGAAGTGGAGCTTTTAGCTGAACAGGAATGGCTTTAATTAATCTGGTGCATTAAAGTGAGGAGCGCTAAAACTCAGACACTCCATGGAAAAAAGTGCTGAGTCACTGCGGACAGCTGGGACCATATACAAAAAAAACAACAACAAAAAAACCCACACAATAATCATTTAAACTCAGCAGCAATGTCTATGGATACATCTGCCCCCCACAGTAAGCTCTATTTATAATGTGTTACTAGAAGCACTGGGCCCTGCATCCAAATCTCTCTCTCTCTCTCTCGCTCTCTCTCTCTCTCACACACACACACACACACACACACACAAACACACACACACACAAAACGTGCAAAAGCAGTGTGAGGGTTTCTTTCATAAAAAAAATAGTTAGCTTTAGTGCTCTGTGTTTTATCAATGTATGTAAGAAAGTCACAAAAATGACGGTATTAAAAAGAGCCATGAACAAATATAGCAACATTTAATAACCAGTAGGTGGCATTGTTCTGAAACTGCTTGTGTACCCTAAGGTCATGGTTGTAATAAGACACACCATCTTGGTATAAATACAAAAAATTGTTGTGGAGATATTTTGGATCGTCATATATGTTGAGGAATTATGGGGCGGTCAAGCTGGGATTTCCATTCATACCCTTGTGAACACTGCACAGTGGAAATCATGTAAAAACAGAAGATTGACATGTCACAGCATGATGTCTTCAGAGAAACCAAGAAGGAGGAAGCACTGATAGTAGCCATGTCACACTGACCCTTTTTATATACCACATCTTTATACAATGGCATTGCAACAACAGTACAAGCTTGTAAAAATCCACGATGTGTGGATTAAAAAAAAAACATTTGAATTTGAATAAATTTTAGTCTTCCTTGTCTGAAGATCACCTAAGCAAAAATTTGCTGAAGTCGTCTAGAATGAGTTTGTCCAAAGCAAAAGTAGGATTTAAAAAAAAAAAAAGTCATTAGCATTCTAAGAATATTTTATGACCACAAGGTGGCACTGCCCTAGTGTAGATACAATCCTCAAGAATTCACCTACCATCCAATTATTCATTCATCCTCACTAAGCACTAAGGTCAGGGTCAGGGTCAGGGTCCAAGTGGACACCAGAGCATGGGATTGAACCGCGAACCCTTGAGCTGTGAGATGACACAGCAACCTGTTGCTCTGATATTTGCTACTCTTAAATGAAACCCACTCTCCACACATGAAACATCTTTAACTGCTTGCATATTCACGCTAAAGCGGTATGTTTCAGTAAAAGCACCTCCTAAATAATTCATGGCAGGAGACATGGCACATTAAGGATGAATGCACAGTCAGCACACTAAGCTTTCAGAGCCTTGGCATTGAGGCACACTAGAATTCATGACTTCAGAGCCATTTCAATTGAAATATCAAAGGTTAGGACCAGTTTTTCTAATTGTTTACAGCTGAATAACTGACTTATGAATAATTTCGACTTAAGGAAATATTTCAGATGAGTGGAAAACACCTTTATCACAAAAGCTCTGTGTAACGACCGTACTGCTCGATAAACAAAACAAAGCCAGCTTACACAAACACACAAAGAATGTTTTCCCCACATTTGGAGTTTTAAACAATTTTTTCTTGCAGCAGCATGAAAGCTCCTCGAATGCAGCTTTTCCAGCGAACATTAATCGTGGTGTTACAGAGATACAGACACAGGTTTAAAGCATAAGACTATCTGGCTTGAGTTTTACCTAAGAATAAGAGAAGATTTTATATTATGCACAGAACCGTTGCGTTTCCTTTCTCATGATGAAAATCTGTTGGAGACCAGAAATCAATAAAAACACAGAAGCTTATACCTTAGATACCTTCTCATTACTTAGATGCTTATACAAGTATGCTGTTTTTATGTCTCTCTGGAAGACAACAGGAAGCCAGTTTCGATTCAAATTAATTTGTTTAACTTGTTAAAAAAGTAAAACACTGCTCAGAATGTTTAATGAGCTTACAGGGATGTAGAGAAGCGTGTTGTGCTGATGCTACTCAAGAAACAAAATGGAGCATGACATTAGCAGAGAACGCAAATTCTCTGAATAATGCACGCCGAGCACTTCCCCAGCGTGGATTTAACAAATGTTCCTCATGAGTAATATGCCATCAATTTTTCATATTTTGTTTAGTTCAATTTAAAAATAAAAGTATGTATCAGGAATTTATTCAGATATGATGTTACACTGTTAATAGAGATTCTCAATTTGAAACTGAATATGCAGAATACATCAAGTATATTATAAAACTTCGATAATTTCAATATGAATTATGATCGTTTGATTCTTTGATTTTGATCTGGTCTTTTTGCTTTCACTTTCTGTATGTTATACTAGAAAAGCGAACCAAATATGCATAGTTTAATTTATATTATTAGGTATACAGACAGACAGACAGACAAACAGAACTGAGTAAAAGTCTCACCCTACTCCTTTTAATATAAATTTGGATAAATATTTTATGACTTCTGAATTTCAGCAAGATTAATAAAAATATTTATATTTCCAGACATTATTTTTCAAAAAATATTACGTTAAAGAAAATGATGATGCTGATTATCATTATTATTATTATTGATAATAATAATGTTTTTTTCACATTTGAATAATAATACTCAAATATTTTTTACATATTTATTTACATTACACTTGTATTTTACAAGCACCAGAGGTTGACTTTAATTTTAAATTAATATTTCCAAGTGTGTATAGAAATGAGCAAGTGTACAGGTATTCCTATTAAAGTGGACAGGAGGGTATTGTGTTGTAATAGGGGCCCAAGCAATGAAGGTGTGTAGTTTTATTTATTTCGTTTTTTCATCTATTGAGTTTATTTTAATTGTTTATACTGTTTGCCATCATCATCATCATCATTCTTCTTTTAATAATATTATTATTAACAAAACGTGTCCATTTATACAATACTTAATTTGCATATAGCCTCCTTGTTCATTCCTGACAAAATGCATAAACATTCAACCAAATTTCACTCAGCACATATCAGATTCCAGCACACACATGCTTGCACACACACACACACACACACACACACCTGTGCAATGCCACCTGGATCTCTTAGTCACGCACTGAAGCTTCTGTCTTGTGTGCTATTGATGGCTCCTCATGGAATTCCTCTATGAACTTCTGTAACCTTTTCTTATCAGCATTTTATAAAAGAAAATACTCTGAGGAAATTCTGCTGCCCTTGAGTTACAAAAAATTGAGCTGAGCCTTAATTAATTTTTCTGTAGTAAATCTGTGAAGCTCTGCCATCCACTATCTGTTTCCACAGCAAACTGGGATAAATCTGCAATAATTCTCTGTGAAAAGATTCTTTAACACATCAAGTAAAGGCTGAGCAGCACATGATTCTAATATGTACATAAAATTATTTGGCTTCTCTGTCCACGTCATCATTCCGCTCCATCACACCCCCTCCTCTGTATTTTTCCCCTTGTTCAGACTGCGGTGTTTGACCTCGCCCTCTTCTCACAACCCTCCATGATAAGGCAAACAATGAGCTTTGGGATTCATTAATGGGCCTTTCATGCTCTGCTAGGAGTAATTAAGAAATCACACGCAATAAAGTAGGCACAGACAGCTGTGAATACTGCGATGGACCGAAACGATGAGCTGTAAAGCAAGTGCCAAGCGCAGCAGAATATTTCTTTTCACAGCAACCTAATCGGCCGAGCCGTGCTGATATAGCAGACTGTAAAAACAGTCATCAGATAACTGCAGAGTTTCCAGAATTAACACTGGGTTTGTTGTAAAACTGTAGCTTATTCTGAGCATTTTATATATAACATATAAACATATATGGTTTTTTTTAAATCGTCAATAATTTTAGTGAAGAATGGAAAATGGAACAAATTTAACAGGGTGATAGTTAGTGATGATAGCTACGTACTCAATAAGCTAACTAGTTAGCCTTTTTATTTAAATGTTTAAACAATATAGAATGTTATTCAAAAAATAATAGCATATTTTAAAAATAGTTATCTCTATAAAATGCTAATCTGATTGTCACTGATTCTACCATTTGTTCTCATCATTCATCTGGTCAATTTCTTGTATCTCTTCTTTGAATCTTTTTTCAGTTTTGCACTCGGTTTAGCAATACACTGAGAGGAATTGCTTTCAGCTGCTCCCTGTTCGGGGTCGCCACAGCGGACCAAGTGGTCCGCACAACAACTTGGCAAATGTTTTACGCCGGATGCCCTTCCTGACACAAATCCTCCCATTTTTCCGGGCTTGGGACCGGCACTGCATCCAGTGGCTGGGGTTGGAGGCATTGGCTGGGAATCGAACCCGGGCCTTCCGCATGATAGGCGAGAAACCTACCACTGAGCCACCAATGCCCCCGGTTTAGCAATACACTATGATGTGCTATTAGTATAAATGTAAAAATCTGTTCATGTTTAAGTATAAAACAAAATTCTTTCAGTTGTTTCATATTCCATACAGAATTACACTTTTATTCATACAGCTGTATTATTGAAAAAACAAGTTAGAGGGGCTGTGTTATGTGTTTCTGGTGTCTTGGAGAGTCGTTGCAGGTGGTAGCGGTGTGAATGTAAAAAGGGATTGGATGTGATTGGATCTAGTATGTGTGGTTAGAGAGATTTCATCAAATCATCTCCTCTGGTTACTTTTAGGAAAGGGAGAGCACATATAATGACATTTTCAGATTTCAGACACATGACTGGATTTCACTGACAGATTACATGTCGAATTTAAGTGGTGGAATTTAGAGCAGATGGGGTTTCGTTCTTCTGTCTCACTAGGTATCAGGCTTAGGCATATCAAAAGGCATAAAAGTAAATGTAGTGCACAACTATACAGGATGACAGAGAGTAAACCCAAGACACAAAAAAAAGTTAGCTGCAAACTGACTGGACTTGAAGTAGTGGTGTTTAATTTGTGAACAAATCTTTTAAGTGAATGAATCTTTCGAGTGAATGAATCTTTTAAGAAACAAATCTTTTAAGGAATTAATCTTTTAAGTGAATAAATCTTTTAAGAAACAAATCTTTTAAGTATATCCATGTATCACTCCCACCCATATAAAACGCATGACTCCTTTGGCTGCTTTTCTCTGCTTTTTAAAGACTGCATTAGAGTGGGACAATGTAATTGGTTGGACCTACTGAAGGAATACACCCATTTCTTTGCATCTAAATGAGAGTGTTTGACCTACTGATTCAGCTTCCAGTAGTTCTGCTAGGTACTGATTTGAATGCAGCAGGTACGGTCACAGTACATAATTTCAGAGACATGCAAATTAGTATATCTTAAAAGACATTCCCTGGAGAAGTGCAATGATGTGGAGGAGGCTCACCAAAGGAGTTTTAAAATGCCATTCAGACATTTCAAGGTCATTCAGATTTCCATCATCCAGTCTGTATTATTATTGTGTGATTATTATTTTAGTGCCTATCCAATTATTATGCAGTTAGTCCTTTCAAACTGTTCAGTGCAGAAGAATCAGTTACTGACTAACTGTTCTGTACATTTCCCATACTACAAAATACCACCTGCAACTAACACAATTCTACGCTGATTACATCAGAGTTTAAAAGGTCTGCTCAGGTCATCTAAGCTTTATATATAAGATTTTTATTGAGATTTTTTATTGAGGCTCTTTAGCCAGAGAATGAGCCCACGCATGACTTCATCTCTGCTGATGCATAGAAATTCTGTTTCATGTCCCAATAACTTTGTTCTCAGAAGGTACAGCGTAGACAGAAAAAGCACATTAATACAACACAATAATGAAGATGAATTGGACTTTTAGAAAAGAAATTATGTTCAGGATAAGAAGGACAGTGACAAAGCTTTTTAATCTTAAAACCAGACGGCTTCTCTAAACACAGCTCAAACTTAAGGTTAATCATTTTAGATTACCCTGTTACTTTAACGCCAAGGTAATCGTGTGTGATAATCTGACCTGGGATTAAATGGAAGTAACTCAGTGTAAAATTAAACACTGTGAGAAAGTGAATAAAACTTGTTACTAAGTGAACTGCAGGTAGCTCTCTGAGCCGGTATAATGGACTGAGTCCCTCTAGTGGTCACAAGAGAGCAAGTATCACTTATTTAAAATATAAATAAATACATTTTAAAAGCAGAAATTAAAGCGAGAGCATGAAAGGAGCAATCTAAACTAAACCTGCACTTCCTATATCTATATATTGCTTATTTCAATTCAGATCAAAGCTATTACTTTAAAGCCGAAACCCTTTCTTACATTTCCTTCCATGTTCCTGTTTACACAACACACCTACACAATTACACTGTGTTTGCACTTCAGGACTAAGTGGAACAATCCCTGTTTCTATCCAGTGTTCTCTGAAAACTTTACCGAAATTTGTTGCAGCTCACATCAATACGAATGACTCTTTTCAGCTAGTAATGAATAACCTGCAGTTAGTTACAGATCAGCGCCTGACTTTATCAACCACATCATCTTGTCACATTCACCACTGATTCGGAAGCTAATCCTGTGTCTGGGCAAATTGCCCCTCTCTGATTTTAATGATTATCTGAATGACCTACTGTTGTAGTACAGAGCTTGGATAAAAAGCACAATAGAAAAATTGCTGTGGTTTCAGATCAAAATTGATTTTGTGTTTATTGCATAAATTTATAGAAATAAAAAAGGATTTCTATCTCAGGAGAGCAAAATAGCTTACATTTTAAGACTCCAGTTCCACATTTTGAATCATGTCCACCTCCTCCCACGTCGGATCAATTTTACAATTTACATTTTCACAAGCTGAAGGTTTGTGCCATAAAACTGGACCACCTCGAGCAATACCACGGCCTAAAAGGATTTCCTGGAAAACTAGGTTACCTGGATGTAAATGTCACTACAAAGCAGGGGGCAGTAGCATGTTTTTAGTACGACAATACATGCGTGTGCAGTTTATTGGCCCAGCCTCGGCTTGCTGGAGGGCCGGCTGTAAATGTGAACTGTAAAATCAATTGGCCCTGAGAGGCAGAGACGTTTATGAAAACACAGAAACTTAGAACTGGTGCTCGAATAAGATTTTTTTAACTCTCATGAGAGAGATCTTTGTTCCCTGCTTGTGGATCCCTGCCCTATACCCAGTGTTGCCAGGATTAGCCTAAGATTCTTCATGAGCCTGACTGGGAATTAAAGACAAATTAGGTAGCAAGTAAACGCTTAATGTTTCATGATCTCTATATGCTACACATTTACATTTTCATCATGTATACTGACTGTCACCCACTCCTCTTTTTTTAATGTTAACCCTATAACATTATATACAATGCCTCTGGAAAACCCCGAACACATGACTGCTGCAAAATTCATTTATCATTCACAAATTATAACAACTGGCAATTAGAACAACTTCATTTTTACTCTATTCAAATTCCTACATAACTTTATTCAACTCCTCAATCAGACACCCTTTATGCCAATTACAAGGTCAAATATAACAACTGCACCACTAATGACCGTAAGAAAAATTAAATTGACATAAAATTGACAGTTCCCTGCCAGACCTGGAGGGGGTGTTGGCAGGCAAATCTCGGAAGCCTGCTTCTTTGTGTGTATTTCATGCCACGCCTTCCCCATTGTTTAATTCCTGCCGTGTCACCCGCTCCCCATTAGTCCTAATAATGTGCCCTATAAATAGGGATCCTTTTGTACCTGTCCTTGTCGGTCATTGTTCTGTGTTTAATGTTCTGTGTTCTGGTTAGAGTCATGTCCCAGTTCATGCTTAGATTTTGCTGATTTTGTTTTAGGTTTTGGTTAGTGTTTTAGTTTCATTTTTGTGTAACGTTATGTCCTTGTCATTAGATTAGTTTTCCCCATGTCTTGTGTTTATGTTAATAAAGCAGTGCTTCTTTGAATTGCGCGTATGGGTCTGTCTCCATGGCGTGTCGACACGCACAACTACCACGGAGGTCCGGGTTCGCCCGGATATGACAGAATGAATGACTGCTTTCGAAGACCCAGCGGGATTCCCAGCTAGTTCCTGTCTCCGGCAAGGATTTGCAGTCTGCTGGCTGGAGCCCTGGACTTCCGGTGGATGACACCCAGTGGACCACCTGCCCTGGAAACTGCTCCGTTTCAAGCAGGTGGATTCCTTTCCCCGTTTCCCCAGGGAAGTGCCTCCATCCTTGTTCAGGTCAAGGACGCCGCTCCGCGATGGAGTTCCGTGGAGGACGCTTCCCTCCCGTCTCTTGCCAGGGTTGGATGTCAACTTGCCCCTGGGACCTGGGGAATTGCCATAGACTGCACTCACGGACTGCACCTTGCCTTGCGCCTCCCCTCTATGATGAACTACATCTCCCACTTATCCTTGGGGTATCCCTCAACTACGCTGGAGGTGCTTCAGAAGCCGCACCTTAGAGGGGGGGTTATGTTAGGAACAGCTGGACAGTTCCCTGCCAGACCTGGAGAGGGTGTACCTGTCCTTGTCTGTCATTGTTCTATTGTGTTTATTCAATTTAATTTTTCAATTCAATTTATTTGTATAGTGCCTTTTACAATGGACATTGTCTCAAAGCAGCTTTACAAAAATAGAGAAACAGAAAGTAGAGGGGGAAAAAATAATGATTAAATTATTAAACTATATTAAACTATTTATCCCTAATGAGCAAGCCTGCGGCGACGGTGACAAGGAAAAACTCCCTGTGATGATATGAGGAAGAAACCTTGAGAGGAACCAGACTCAGAAGGGAACCCATCCTCATTTGGGTGACACTAGACAGTAAATAATGTAAATGTAAATAGTGTCCTTTCTACAACAGCAACCAAAGGCCCATGAGGAACTATTAGGTCAATGTAGTTTCTGAGTTCATTAGAGACACTAATTCCTTGCTGTCAAAGCTGACAGATGTAACAGCAGATCTGTGATGGTGTTATAGTCCTCAAGTGGCTCTGTCCACGGCTGTCTCCTGGTCACAGGCTTTCATATATGCAGGCTAGATTACTAGATTGTTTAGCATCACTGAGCCACTGAAAGGCTACAAAACATAAGAACCTTCTAGAGTCATAAGGAAAAGAAAGTACACCCGCCCTCTCAGTTCAATGGGTTTTTTAACAGGGCCTAAATAACAAATGTGTGGTCCACACCAGAGGGAAAATGTATGTCATATGAAAACGTTACTCCTTGTCTTTGAATGATGAACCATAATAATATGTGAATGAAATTTTGCCTAAAATAAATTTGATTCTTTAATAAGATCCTTGATTCTAGATTCTTCCATTGGAATATATAAGTAGTGTCAGGTGGCAGCTACTTGGTCTGTTTGCCAGGAGGTTGAACACGCATATATTTTTGGTTAGAACCACAGTGGTCAATAATTTGCCCCACAACAGTCTTATTGTTCCACTGAGATCCGAGATAATATCATCATCAACCTACTGATAGGTATTACATTTTAACCCTTGCATCTAATATCACCAATGTACAAAAGATTGAATTACTTAAATCTAAATTACTTAAATTACTTAAATCTAGCTGTTGATGTTCACTCATCTATATATTGGTCTACATGCATATTCATGTTGTGGCCAATAAATAAATAAATAAATAAATAAATAAATAAATAAATAACAAAAACACAAAGTATGCTTATCCCTGTGTTCTATCTCCAGCACCCTTAGCAGCCCCATCCTCATGCCCTTGCTAAACAAAAAATGACCAGTGAGAGCCAGAGAGCTAACAAATAAACCCCAGCGAGATTGAGAATGCAGAATGCTAATGAGGTGCACTGCTGAGAGAGAGCACCTGAGATGTGGATGAAGGGAATGGCACCATTCAGCCTGGCTGTGAGATGGGAGACGGAATATTTCTCCGGCTGCAGCTGGCCACTTTCATATTGAAATGAGCTTGTCTGGAGTGTGATTCGACAAAAAAAACAGCCTTTCACACTCTCTCATGGAGATTTAAAACTAATACGAGCCCCCCCCAGTCTTGGCATGCTGTGTTCCCTCTTATAGCCTCCTCAATTTATAGCAGCTCAAGTTTTATCATGCTGCGTTTTATTATTACTTTATTTTTTTAAGGTCCACGGGTGACATCTTGCTCAAATCATTGATAATTATGCAATAGGATATTAGGATATCATGCTCTCTGCTCACAGCATGATCATTTCAGAGAGAAGGATATTACAGTATATGGCATATAGGCTAAACTTGCAGTGGTAGTTATATATTAAACCTTTATAAATATTAAACCTGTTGTGATTATTGTTGTTTTTTTTTTTTGGAACATCTATTGTGAAATAGCACAATTTCAAATGCTGTATTATTTCTGATAATAATTCTTAACCACCAGACCACAATTCCACTTAAAACAAACTTCTTCTCTGGAGATGCAACCCTGTAACAACGGAGAGAAACAGTCTGTACGAGTCTATCACAAGGATTATGTGGATCATCGTGTCCGCAAATAGCTCAGCAAATATTCTAGCGCACAAAGAGCCCTGGCCAATTCAGGAAGACCTGTCGACATGATTTATTGCCAATTTCAGGCAGCCAATGAATACAGGCACTCAAACAGGCTGTTATTAAAAATCCAAGATCAACCGCGATGGCTCTTCCCACACAAACAAACATCACAGCCGGCTCTGGAAGAACTGCGAACAAACTCAACTCAAGCTAGCCTCAAACACCAACCCAGGACCCTGTCTGTCGGAAATATCTTGAAAGTGAAGTTTATGGGATGAAATGTGATTTACGAATCAGCAGAATTGCTTCATTAATGCATGTAATGGAGAGGATTTTCACAGAAAGCTGCAAGCACCAGATGCCTCGTGCGATGACTACAAGCCATGTGTCGGGGCTGTCTCAATCCAGGATTGAGTCACGCACACTAAGCCAACCAAATGTCCAAATGCATACAAACCTTTTTCCTCTCTCTCTCTCTCTCTCTCTCTCTCTCTCTCTCTCCTCTCTCTCTCTCTCTCTCTCTCTCTCTCTCTCTCTCTCTCTCTCTCTCTCCTCTCTCTCTCTCTCTCTCTCTCTCTCTCTCTCTCTCTCTCTCTCTCTCTCTCTCTCTCTCTCTCTCTTTTATCTGTGTGTGTGCAAAGCGTGTTCTAACCGCAGAGCACTGTTCCCTAGTCAGGGGTGTTACCTGTGCAGGATGGGAGGAGAGTAATATAGAAGTGGATTTTATGACAGAACAGGTCCGATTAAACGAGGGGGTGGTTGTCAAACAGTAGTCGGTGAACCCTCTCCCTCCAGCTGGCAGCACTGTTTGCTTCTCATTACTGCTCTGTTTACTCAGACTGACTAAAGCAGTCACCTTCATCCTCTGACCATCCACAGTGCAGTGCATTAGTAGCAGCAAAATAGCAGAAAATGTCTGTATTATTATCTTTACTGTATCATGCTGTACCAAATTACATATATCCAGCTCTCACTTCATTTCAAAGACGTGCTCTGTGAATCTGACACGCAGAAAGATCGCTAATTTGTGTTTGTCTGTTACGTTAGTGTTTCTCTAAGCATGAGGTCAGTAAATAGTACTTCAGTCAAACACGTGCTTTTCCTTCAAGGACTCTTCTGCCCCATGCAGTCTTTAGAGGTTAACATCTTGAAAGGATGTAAAAATATATATATATAAGTCTTCCACACTGCACAAATGGTAAACAATTCTATTGTCCATCAGGAAAAAAAAAAAAAAAAAAAAACAGGATTCCAAAAATTCTGTCAATGTCATCTGCATTTCAAACAACTTCCTAAGTGCAAACAAAAGAAGGTCAACATTGATTTCCAGTAACGTTCTCTACCCTTGAGAGCAAATTCACGTTAGGAGCCACTCTAGGGCATCATATTAACATTTTGCCTGCTCATTAGGAGACGACAATCAGTTTCTCATTAAACAGTACCAATAAAAAAAGCATTCTGTAAAATGTCAAATGTGTTTGTCTGATGGGTCGGTCATATGTTTATAATTTAGCTTCAGCTTCATTCACATCTCAAATCCTACTAAATGTTCCGATAACAGATGGACTTGTGCCCAAAATTATTGCAAAACATCCTGACAAATCGGAATTGTTCAATTCTAAATCTATACAGAATGTAGCTGGAAGTACTGAAACAGGATATGTGTTGAATTTGATCTAAGTATGAGCATCATCCAAGAGCCTCAATATCCACTACAATACCTCATGCTCTGTGACAACTCATAAGGGATAATCCTGGTGATGATGGGTCAAACATATAATACTTATTTAAATAACACAAAGACTTGTATAAAGATTTCAAAAGAATTAAAGTTTCTAATACTTTACCATGTGTGGGCTACTGTGAAACGCCGCTGTTTGTGAATGTTATTGTTTATTAACATGCGCCTCAACAGTCGAGGAGAGTTGCCTGGTGACAGCGTAGTAGGGGACAGCCGTGGAGACATAGAAGATGGGGACTTCCTTTCCCGGGGCCGCCGAGGGCGCGCCTGTTGAAGCAGGTTTTCCCTCAGTATCCGCACTAGGTCTTCATTAAGTCCTGCCAGTTCACCTTGGTGGAGCTGCTTAACAGGCACAGTCAGTGTATCCTGACTGCCTCCTGGTTGAGCCATCCCAGAGTTGGACAGTGATAACCAAAACACCACACCAAGTCTTGAAGAAATAAAAACAGTCCTGTCTGGAGTCCGATGCTAACTTTATCTAGTCAGCCGTTGCATGTTTTCCTCCTTCTGTCAGCATCCTGGCGAAATTTTCTCCTCAAAGATTACACAGTCAAAGCTCCAGCACCAAACGTATGAACTGAAGGGCTAGTGAGAGTATCCACACTGTGCAAGCGAAGAGAGCAAAGGAGGAGGCTTTTCGAATGGAAAGGAGAAGAGAGGAGGGGGTTGGAGGAAATCACTTGTCAGCTGTACCGACAATAAACAAAGCCAAAGGCATATTATGCTGGTTATTCAATAAACCAGCCTCTCCCATGTAGCAGTGGAAGGCTTCCACTTGTAAATATGTCAGAGACGATGTGCCAACAGCGGAGAAGGTAACTTTCATCGCTGGTCTTTATTTATCCGTCCAGTCGAGCTACAGCAAATAAGCAGGGCAAACAGAAACCTGAGCTGCTGAAAAAAGGAATGAACAGCCAACTAATTTTGGTGAGAGCTGCTGTCCACAATTGCTTGTCGCGCTAAATGAAAGCCATAATAGATAAGGTTATTTGCACAGCGAATAGCATTTCAGCGTTGATCAAACAAAGATAACTGACACTACAGGACAGCTGTGTTACACAAACAAAGCAGTCCTCAACTACGAATGAAAACATCTTGTTTTCAAATTTCATCACCTTAATCACACATCATGGCAAAGAGTACTGAAGATAGAAAGAAGATAGAATAGCTAGATGTCCCACTAGGGTAAATTTACTTACTGCTGTTTACTTGTGTCATCATCCGTGACTCATTGTTTTTAATAGCAGATGTAGTAACATTAGCCTCTTTACTTACTAAGATAGCATTTGCCTGATTAGGACCAATGAAACATTACAATGGTGCTACAATGCAGGGTATGTTATTACATAAGAGAGGTTTGCTTTGGTGAAAATGTTTCTTCCAGCATACCTTATGTTTTGGTTAGAAGTGTTTGATTAACTACATTTCGAACTAAGTTTCCATGTTTAACTACTTTCTTTGTGCTTCTAGTTTTTTTTACTAGTTTTTTTACTAGTTTAAAAACTAGTAAAAAAAAAACTACTAACTAAGCTCTTTAAGCACAGTGCTTAGAAAGCCAGTACACAACTGTTGTACATTATGTATATTTCAGGAGGATCTTCAAACTGGTTGAAACAATGGTGTATTTTGGTGCTAAAGATATCTGTTTTAATTATTGTTTGATTAATTTTGTTTAGAAAATTTGGCTAACAGATTTGCTATTCAAGGACACATTCAGGAACAATGCTGAAATCAAAACCAGCCACCTCAGCAGAGACTACCAGAGCTACTAGAAGAAGAAGTTGCTTTCGGCTGCTCCCTGTTCGGGGTCGCCACAGCAGACCAACTGGTCCGCACAACAACTTGGCAAATGTTTTACGCCGGATGCCCTTCCTGCCGCAACCCTCCCATTTTTCCGGGCTTGGGACCGGCACTGCATCCAGTGGCTGGGGTTGAGGCATTGGCTGGAATCGAACCCGGGCCTTCCGCATGATAGGCGAGAAACCTACCACTGAGCCACCAATGCCCCAGACTACCAGAGCTACTAACAGGACTTAATACCAAAATTGTTCATATCAGTACTAAGAGCTCGGATTTAACTTCACTTAACAAAACTTAAGCAGGATTTAGCATTTGAGTGGAAATTGCGTGCATGGGGAAGAGTTTGTCTAAAACAGAGGTTTGTCTGAGTTGAACATAAACGTTGTTCTTGTTGGACATCGACTCAAGTAAGGAGCAGTATTAAGTCTAGCTGAATTGAATGTTTTAGTAATGTGGAATGCTATTTAAACAGATAAAGATGAAGAATCACTAATGAATATTATCACCCAAACAAAATGTGCAGGGAACAATTTGACCCTTAAAAATAATATTGTATATGCAACAATATACTGACTATATACTAGGCACCTTTAGATGTTTATTTCAATGCATAATGCACTAATGCTTCGTATAATCCAACTGCTTTTTTTTTTGCTTTTTTTTCTATCACTGCTAATCCATTCTTCAGTGTCATGTGACTGAGTCAGAGGTGATGCCGATGCCACTGAGAGATTTTACTGAAACACTAACAAGCAGAACCAAAACAATCTAAAGCAAAAATCATACACTGAGGCCAGAATTCAGGCAATGAACAGACAACACTGTGAGAACAAATTCAAAAATCTAAAAACAGAGCAAGATCAAAAGTGGAATAATGAAACACAAAATGCTAGGCTTGACAAATTCAGGTGTAAGAGAGTGTTACTTCACACAGAACAAAGAAACATGAGGACTCACGCTGCCTTCATGTGATATTGGAATGATGCTCCTTCTCACTTCTGAAGTGGTAATTACAAGAATGTATGTGTTCATGTGCTTTGTTGCCGGAAAGAACATAAAACATGTATGAGACATTCATTCATACACATTTGTTTTTCTAATTTTATTTTTGCTTTTATGTTGCCACCATAACACACATTACACAGTTATCTAGCTTTCTGATGACAATGGAATTTTGGTCAAATAGCTATGTTCACAGTGTAAAAATGTTCAACATGCACAAAATGGTTGCTGATATACAAAAAAGAAGATGGACAAAATGGCAAGCACTAACAATTAAATAAAGTTAGAAAAAAAATAAACAAAACATTTTGTACAGAAACTGTACTCTCCTCCACTATGTTGAAAGTTTGAAAGGACTCTGTGTTTTCCAGTTATAATTACAACTTGAGGAGTCAGTAGGAAACTCCTGTTTACAAAACTTCCGACAGCAGGTGAAGGCAGCATTAAACACAAAGATTAATCAAGGAGCAAACTGAGCACAGGTGAAAGTAATTGTACCACACCTGGAAGACAATCAATGACAAAACATTGTAGGAGACAAGACAAGAACCCAAACAAAATGCATATGCCAAAGTAAACAATCCTGACAACAAGGGATTTTCTCGTTCATACAGCTAAGTGTTTATGTTCAATAAAGATGGTGGTCTAGTTGTTAATAAAACACTGTCTGAGATCTGGGAGGTGTGATCTGCACACAGGTGATTTACACCCTGAAAATAACTCATAACTGTCCACACAAATATCACTGTAACTTTTGGACTTTGACTGTGTGTGTGTGTGTGTGTGTGTGTGTGTGTGTGTGTGTGTGTGTGTGTATATGTGTGCACTGAATAGACCTATGTATCAGTGGTGTTCTTTCATAGCAACCAGTCACTAAACACAATTCTGCTCTAAGTTTAAACCATATATATATATATATATATATATATATATATATATATATATATATATATATATATATATATATATATATATATACACACAGTCAAGCCCGAAATTATTCATACCCCTGGCAAATTCTGACTTAAAGTTACTTTTATTCAACCAGCAAGTTTTTTTTTTGACCGGAAATGACACAGGTTTCTCCCAAAAGATAATAAGACAAAAGGCACAAGAGGCATCATTGTGGAAAAAAATCAGTCAGGAAAGGGCTATAAGACCATATCTAAATGTTTTGAAGTTCCAGTGGCTACAGTGCAAAGTATTATTAAATAATACAAGACGTTCCGCACTGTGAAAAATCTCAGAGGACGTGGTCGGAAGCCAAGAGTGACACCTGTGCTGGCCAGGAGGATAGTGAGAGAGGTAAAAAAGAATCCAAGGATCACCACCAAGGCCATCCTGATGAATCTGGGCTCTGCTGGTGGCAACATCTCAAGGCAGACAGTCCAACGGACACTGCACACCGCTGGGTTCCACGGACGCAGACCAAGGAGGACACCACTTCTCCAAATAAGGCACACAAAAGCCCGCTTGGCCTTTGCAAATGCTCATCTGGACAAAGAAGAAGACTTCTGGTCTTCTGTTTTATGGACAGATGAAACAAAAATTGAATTGTTTGGCCACAATGATGTAGCCTTCATTTGGCATAAAAAAGGAGAAGCCTTCAACCCTAAGAACACCATCCCCACTGTCAAACATGGTGGTGGGAACCTAATGCTTTGGGGGTGTTTTTCAGCTGGTGGACCAGGGAACCTAATCACAGTAAACGGCACCATGAAAAAGGAGCAATACATCAAAATTCTCAACAGCAACATCAGGCAGTCTGCAGAGAAACTTGGCCTTGGACATTTCAGCACGACAATGACACAATACACAGCAAAAGTGGTGAAGAAATGGTTAGCAGACAAAAACATTAACGTTTCGCAGTGGCCCAGCCAGAGTCCTGACTTAAATCCAATTGAGAATCTGTGGAGGGAGCTAAAGATCAGGGTGATGACAAGGAGACCCTCCAACCTGAAAGAGTTGGAGCTCATCGCTAAAGATGAATGGGCAAAAATACCAGTGGAGACATGCAAAAAGCTGGTCAGCAATTATAGGAAGCGTGTGATTGATGTAATAGCCAATAAAGGCTTTTCTATTGATTATTGAGAAGGGTATGAATAATTTTGGACATGCCACTTTTTGTTCAAATGTAAATAAAAGATGAGTAACAGTTTTTTCCACAATGATGCCTCTTGTACATCATCTTATTATCTTCTGGGAGACGCCTGTGTCATTTCTAATCAAGAAAAAACTTGCTGGTTGAATAAAAGTAACTTTAAGTCAGAATTTGCCAGGGGTATGAATAATTTCGGGCTTGACTGTATATCCCTGGGTAAATAGACAACCCAAGTCGCAACACTTGAGTTATCCTATTGGCTACTATTTAATTAATTTGTAGAGTAAGCCTGTAATATGCAGCTCATTTTGAATAGTGTGATTTGCTCAGCTGTGTTAGATACACAGGGTGTGCTTCTGTAACCATTACCTACAGGAGAGAAATGCCAGCGATCCAAGGATATCAGTGATTCTAACCCCTTCTGTTCTCAGGACTTGCCTGATCCACCATGAATCTCATGGTTACACAACTGATTACACCATACAGTACACCAATACTAAAGGGAAATATTCCATTATATATCAAGTGTCTAGTGTCAGCCAGATGAGGATGGGTTTTCTTTTTAAGTCTTGATTCCACTCAAGGTTTCATTCTCATATTGTCTCACCACATTTTGCCTCTGGCTTGCTTATTAGGGACAAATTGAAAATATCTTATTTATATCCTGAATTTATATATTTCTGTAAAGCTTTGTGACAAAGACATTTTTTGTAAGCACTATCCAGATAGACCTGAATTGAACTGAGTTGAAATAGGTTTCATCAAAAAAAAAAAATATCAAAAACAATACAAAGGTCCAGATTGGGCATTGGAACACATTGCGCATATTAATCATATTGGGCCATTTGTAATGGAGGCATTGTTAAACTAACCCAACCTACCCCAGAATATCCCAGAGCAAAAGGCTGAGTGATTTTGTGGTGAGATTAAAACATTTATATTGTTTTAATATTGTTGGATGTGTGATGACTGTTATGGGGGCAAGTGCCCCCGATGGACCACTAGGGGGCCTTTAGCAGGGGTTTTGTTTATTTAGTCATGTGTTTGTTCTAGCCACGCCTTTCCCTAATGTGTTCATGCCTGTCACCTGTTCCTAATGTGTGTGTAATCATGTTCCTTATTTATAGTGGCCATCTGTCTTCGTTACTTTGCCAGTCCTCGCCTTTGTGTTACGTCTGTGTGCTACATGTTCTTTTGTTTAATAAAACCCCTGTCCGCCGTCTAACTCCGCGTTGGGTCTGATCTCTTTACACCGGCACGAACCAGCGTGCTTCCGTCTCCATCAGCTCAGCTCAGCAGCATCAGCGTTATGTGACAATGACATCTCTGATGCCATTTCAAAAGCTTGTTGCCATTAGATTGTTCACAAAATCTCGACAACAGCGTGGTCTTTTCCATTTGTCCTTGAATTGTACTGGCAATGACAATTAGTTTTAAGAGCTTTTGCTGCATGGCCCCTCGAGTACCATCATTATGCACTGACACCATTGCAAGACTGACAAGTTGTAATCATTTGTTTTGTGATTTCATTTATGAAATCAGCAACATGTTCATTTCACTGTCATATTTAATAGTTTCTTTTAATTTGGCAATATGAAATGGCCATGTTAGTATCATCACACATTTTAAAAACATGCTGGTTGATGAACTGGCTACTCTAAATTGTCCCTAGGTGTGAATCAAATAACTAACTAACATCCTATCCATCACCACCCTGACCAGGATAACATGGCTACTGAAGCTCCATCCCTTTAAAAGAATAATTATCACAATTCCACAGTAAATGCTTTTAGTTACAGTTTAATTAACAGATTTAAAGAAAGAACTCAATAGTATACACAACACGTGGTAAGATCTTACTTTAATATAAGCCCAGATTTTATTCATTCATCTCTTATCTGTATCTCACTCTAAAGAAGAAAGCATTAGGCCTGAAGACAAGCATATCATATTAATATAGACAAGTCATCACACAATACAATACTTCTAGATAGCTAGTGTCAGCTAAATCAAATATGTTAATTATAGTTTTGTAGATGATGATGGGTAGTGGGATTATAAGTGATACACTCTGACCGCAGCGCTGGTGTTAAAAATAGAACAGAAAGACAATGAAATGCAAACATAATCCTAGCAAGAACCTGTCCACAATTCAGCACTGCAGCTACCAGACAAGATAAAGGCCTGGTTTAGCAAGGTAAATACTTACATTTGAAGAAGCCGTGTATTCATATCAGCATAGAATTTCAGTGAAATCTAAACTACATTAATCATGAATTGTACAGAAAGGGACACTAATAAGAAAGGCATGTAGTTTGTATTAATTCACGTATAGATTCTAATTCTGAAAAAATGAAAAATAAAAAATCAATAATTTTGAAAATTCTCAAGAAAGATCCCCTGGCACTATTCATTCATTCATTGTCTGCCGCTTATCCGATCAATTCTCGGGTCACAGGGAGCCTGTGCCTATCTCAGGCATCATTGGTCATCAAGGCAGGATACACCCTGGACGGAGTGCCAACCCATCGCAGGGTACACACACACACACACTCTCATACACTACAGACAATTTAGCGATGCCAATCAACCTACAATGCATGTTTTTGGACTGGGGGAGGAAACCGGAGCACCCGGAGGAAACCCCCGAGGCACAGGGAGAACATGCAAACTCCACACACACGGCGGAGGCAGGAATCGAACCCCCAACCCTGCAGGTGTAAGGCAAATGTGCTAACCACCAAGCCACCATGCCACCCACTCCCCCCCCTGGCACTATATTCAACCAAATTTAGTTTTATTTCTATAGTGCTTTTAACACCAGAACTTTTCGCAAAGCAGCTTTACAGGAATATTAAAAATTCAGAATAAAAAGGAAAAAGGTTTAATTTTAAATTTTATTTTATATTTATACCTAATGAGAAAGCTAGAGTCAGTGGTGGCAAGAAAAACTCACTGAGGTAATATGGGGAAGAAATCCTGAGAGGAAGCAGACTCAAAAGGGAAGCCATATTATAAGATTATAAATATATTACTGTATCTAGTCAAGGGAAGTCAATGGGGTATAATCCACAGCAGTCCTGTTTATCTCCAAGTAGTCCACATAGCGCCATCATCAGTAGCAGTGAGCAGCCTCCAAGTTAGAATACTATAATCATCCAACCTTCAAACAGGAACTGTAAGAAGTCTCAAAATGATAAAAGCTACTGTATATTACAACACCTACCCTTTTTAAAACTAATGGGCCAGATGATAAGTAAAGGATTGAGCTGCTACAAACGTCAAAGACAAGGTTTCAGTCACAGGAATGTGAGTAATATCTACTAATTATCTAAAAATGAGTAATACATCCCATTGTTATGAGAAGACGAGTGATAAGTGGCCTGACATTGGAAACAATATCAAAATATCAAACAATAATATCTGTGAAACATTTTCAACATTACAGAAAGCAGAAGGGGAAAATAATGTCTGGCATTTGTTTTTGTATTTCTGACAACACGCATCATCTCCTAACTCTGAAAATGCTGATGTTACAAATAACAAAGTTATCTAGAAAGCAGTGCAAATGAAGCAGACTTGCTTATGCAAGCAATCGAGGGAACATTTATGCATGTCATTTCAATTCATAAGCATATTGCAGATACAGATGAATCATGAATCATGTCATGACAAGCCTGCGAAGGATCATGGGAGAGAAAGACCAGGAAAAAAAGGGACATCGCAACTGACATAATGCTTTGAAAACACACAGCCGGGTGATCACAAATGGGAAAGAGGTTGCTTTTTATATATATATATATATATATATATATATATATATATATATATATATATATATATATATATATATATATATATATCTCAAGTAAAATAATATGGAGGTTTATAATGTAAGATAATATTTATGGTGCTTGCAAAGCTGCAAATAGAAAAAAAATAATCCGTACATTAAAGTAGGTCTGTGTCTCCACCTAGTGACTGAAACGTACAATTAACTTCACCTGAGAAGAGAAACATGGCAAATGCTTCGTATTCTAAAATAATTCAAATTATTTCCCTATGTAATCAAATGCCATGCTTTTTTTCTCAGTGCAAATATAAGGCTCATTGATACACACAAAAAAGCAGGCTGCAGTTCCCTGCATGACCAACAGGGAACAGGAAAAGATCAGGAATGTCCACATGCACTTCATGTAGTAATTTACTGGTAGAACACATATTACCTGCTGCTAACCCTGGTTGAAAGGGCTCGGTTAGTGCTACTTGTAGAGTAACTGTTTCTCCACTGATGGGTGGTGTGGGTGATGATGTGGGTGGTGTTTCTTCTCTGAGTGTGGGAATGGAAGTGCGATGGTTCAGCTACTGATTGACTCAGCATACTCGAACACCTTGTTGTGCTGGGTTCATTATAGTTTACATTTGATAAAGCAGACAGACAGACAGACAGACAGACAGATAGATAGATAAATTGTGTAAATCAGTCAGCACTACCAATTCTCTTTCTCAGTAAAGAGCAACTGATGTGGATGACTCACATCCCAGATTCCAGAAATTGCTGTGCACTTCAAAGCAGGGCGTCGTTTTATTTAAAAAGAGACTGATTGAATCACAGAAGACATAAAAGCCTTGGCAGTTTGTTCATAATTATTAAGTGCTATTCTGCAAGTAGGCTTTGTGGCTGGGTTATACACCGAGTGTGCAATTAGACTGCGCCTTTCTTTCGGGAGAATCGCAAACAATGTTACAGTAAATGTTGAGTAGAACAATGTGTAAAAAAAAAAATTTTAATAAGCGTGCTTCATAAAGTCGTCGCCATATACTGTAAATGCTGGTCATTGTAAAATGAGGCTTCTCAGTACTAGTTTCCAGAATAGCTCAGCTTCAGATTTCTTTGACTATAAGCAAGTTTTAGTGTCTTCAGATTGAACCTAAATGGATCTGATTTCAAGTGGTCATGTTTCTTGCAACAAGAGCAAAATCTGCATTTATATAGCATGCACAGAATATGAAAGCAGAGCTGAATAAAAACATCCAGAAAGCATTATCTGGTGCCTTTATTATTAATTAGGTATAGAACAGAATACTGTGTTCAGCACCAGCACATGACTTTGTGATATGTGACGAGTGCAATGATCTGGTGTTGATCTGTCACTATATCTATCAGTCTTATTTTGCATTAATGACGTAGAACTGATGTACAGATAAAGCAAGAACGGTTTCCAAGAAACATGGTCACTTATTTGTTGCACAAGCACGTCCTTGGGGATGGAAATAAATATGAAGCATTGGGAGCTTGGTGAAATTTTTGTCTCAAGAGAGACGTAATAGAAAGGTAGGCTTTGCTATCTAGGGTGTTACAGATCAGATTTGTCAGCAGGAAGCTTAATGTAGTGAAATAAAGCTATGGGCTAAAAGGGAATTGAACAGAATAGACCAATTACAAAGATTAGGCTTTGTGCTAAGCTGTTTACATCCATTTTCAGACATTCACTCAAGGATAAAATCACACAATGTTTAGACTGTGTGCAATGCTTTAGTAAAAAAAAGCAAAAAAAATGTGAAGCCATACATCCATCCATCCATCCATCCACCCATCCATCTATTTTTTGTACTGCTTATCCTAAACAGGGTTTCAGGGAACCTGGAGCCTATCCCAGGGGACTCCAAGCACAAAGTGAGGACAACCTGGATGGGGTGCCAGTTAATCACAGGGCACAATCATGCACACTCACACACCCATTCATAGACTGCAGACAATTTACAGATGACAATTAGCCTAGCTTTTGGACTCACGGAAGAGAGGAAACCCAGAGGAAACCCCCAAAGCACAGGGTAGAACATGCAAACTTTGTGCAATTCAGATCTCCTTGTTTATTGTCTTATATGTTTGTTTTTTTACATGGTTTACTTCTTCTGCTTCTTCTTCCTAAAAGCCTGGTGTAAATTAGCTGAGTAGGCAGTATTGTCAGATGCTTACTTTACCCAATCAATCAGGCTTGCTTTATCCATGTTAACAGATTTTTTAAATTTTGAGGCATGATAGTAATGAATCCCACCTAAGAACTATTTAGGGAAACTATGTTTTTTTAATATTGCTTGTGACTCAGACTGCTTTTGTCACACAGACCTTTGTCTACACAGATCCATACATCAGTGCTGTGTCGAAGGGAGGCCCACCCACGATAGCCATTTGTAGAGTCATTCTAAAGTGAAGTGACAAAAAGCTTTTCGTTTAAAGGGCTCCTCAAAAAACACATTTTCGAAAGGAACATTAATGGACATGTCGTTCTTGAGTTTCTTTGCACTGTTTTGAAGTGGAATTAAATAATGTCCAACTGCTTAAATGTATATTATAAATATACAATGAACATTGTATTTATTAATATTAAATTGATGAAATGAATAAAACGGCTGAAAGCTATATCAGCTAAAAGCTCAGAGCTCTGGTAATTTTTTTGTTTCTCTATGCATATGTACAAAACCAGTCAACAGCAGCTCCAAAGTAAAATGGGTGGCACCTTAGGCTAGTTCAATTTTCTCTTGTCTTTCTCTTCTCTTCTAAATTGGAATATTCCAGTTTGCTCTTTTCCTTGCCTTGTCTTGAACCCCTGAGGCACGGGTTCGATTCCCAGGCAGGGAACCAACCCACCCACTGATTATTGGTTAACTCTCAGTGCAGATCCCAAGCCCAGATAAAATGGAACGGTTGTGTCATGAAGGGCATCTGGTGTAAAACCCATGCCAAATCAAAATACGATGATCCACTGTGGTGACCCAGAACTTTGGTTTGCAGCTGAAGGACAGCAACAACTCTTTTCCTTGCCTAGTACCAATAGCAAAGTTGTTACTTCATGAGTGTTACCCTAAATGGGAAATGTAAGTCTAAATGCCTAATGTCCCCATTATGTCACTCTACTCATCTTTTTCATCTCCCTTTTGTTCAGGAGCTGATGAAGAGAATTCAAAGATGAATAAAACAGCTGAAAGCAAATATGCTCTTTGGTGTTTTTTCTTGCTATATCAGCTAAAAGCTCAGAGCTCTGGTATTTTATTTGTTTCTCTATGCATATGTACAAAATCAGACAACAGCAGCTCCAAAGCAAAATGTTACCCTAAATGGGAAATGTAGATCTAAATGTGTAAATGTCCCCATTATGTCACACTAGTCATCTTTTCCATCCTCCTTTTGTACAAGAGCTGATGAAGAGAATTCAAAGACAGCACGGATAACACTCTAATCTTTTGTTCTAATCCTTTGCTAATGAAAATAAGCTGGCTGTTTTTACCAACGTTGATACTGTTACAGGCTTAGTGCTTGAAATGTGAACACACAGTGATGTTTTTTATTGTCTCCATAAATTCTTGTGTGAATTGTTTAACTTTGTTAATTTTCCTAGCATCTTATCTTTTCAGGGAAGGGGGGTGAGGGGGGCAAAAAATGCTTAGCCATGACGGAAAATAGATGATGGACGATCGATGGCCAAATTGTTTGAGACAGAAGCATTTTGGACAAGCACTCACACAGCCCTGGCCTAAGTGACAACAGTGAAGCATGCCTCACAGGCTATGTGAATACTACTGGCTATTCATTACATTCCTCAGTGAGTGCCTTTACTGCATTGCAATACAGAAAAGAATTGCTGGCAGCAGGCATGGGCCAAATGCATGAGAGCTTTCAGTAGCACTATAGCCAATAAAAGTGCACAACTCAGGGGAGCTTGATAAAACTACAGCTGCCTCACAGATAGAGACAGAGAATGCCTGCATCTCATTATTTAAGCTTGAGACCCACTTTAGTGCAGAGTCCTGATGATCAGTGTTCAATAAAGGCATTAAATGCACTACAGGCTGGTTATAAACACTGTGAAACTGGAGCTGGCTCTTTCACCTGACACACATAACCATCACATACTGTATCATTTGGAAGATGCTTTTGCCCACAGAGTTTTATAACTGAGCTGATCGGATGAGGATTAAGGGCTTGGTTCAAACAGTCCACATCCCAAACCACTGAGCTATGACTTCTATGTGCATTCCAAAGTGCACTGAAGCTGTGACCTGAAAACATGGGACTGCATACTGACTGCAATGGCAGATGCAGAAGGTTAAGATTAATGCCTGCAGTATAGACATTGATAGTCTCACTTGTGGTCGAGGCTGATGAAGCCCTGCAGTTGAATGTAAAGATGCAATAGATCACTAGGATTGTTATACAGATGAGAGGGCAGGCTGACTCGAACGCAATTGCCGAAGACTTGTAAAAACACACATCGCTTTCAAATCTCCACTAGTATCTGTCAGGTCTCTGACACACAGGAATGGGGGGTGGGGGGGTGAGGGGTGAGGGGTGGGGGTGCTACACTGTCACTTTTTTCTATTCAAAAACACAAAACAGACATTTTTAGATGCCTTTGTATGCCATGAAGTTCATTTCACTGAATTAAATCAAGTTAATCAATTTAATTCAGTGAAATAATTCATTTAATTTGCCTTCTTAAAAAAGCGCAGCCTAACTATACAGGCTGAAACATTGGAAATCTTCAGCACAGATCAAATGAACCCGAAAAAATGACGCCCCATTGGACTAGTGCAAGGCAATGGCCAATACTGATTCATTCACCTTAGTGACTCGCCCAGAAAGACTAAGACATTTACGAATACAGCACATCGAGCCAACATACTGTTCCCCTGAGGTTGTGTTCAGGTGAGAAACTGCAGCAGTGAAGGAGGCTAGCATTATGCCAGAGATGGCTAATAAAGAAATTCAGCATGTCAAACAGGACCTTTGTGAGATTACTACTTTTCCAAATGTTCACGTAGTCTCAGTTTACAGCATAATTGCACACTTTCATAATAAGTCGCCTAGTACACAGCAGCCTTTTCATTAAAACCAACAACAAATTTTAGCAAAAACATGGCTGTATTATCACCATACTTAATCAGACACAAAGATCATTATTTAATATGAACTTCCATTTATTAACACTGCACATTAGTTTCTTTAATAAACTTGTATTTTCTAGGCTTTCTATCACTTGGCCATATCCACCACTGCACAGCATCTTTTCAACTGTAATTTACACCTCGCACACTTAGTAGGCGGTGCCAGGTGCGGTTTGCATGAAGGGCTACAGCCTTGAATGTTAATTTTAGATACATTGCAAGATTGTTTTGTGCCCATGGCTGCACATCATGACGTAGGTTCATCTGTCCTATAATGTAGAATAAAATAAACCCTCAATGTGATTTTTTTTAAATCGCTGTCAATTAAAGGATTCTTTCTATTTTAAAAAAAGGTTGTCTTTTACTGTATTAACTTTCTGTGGTGTACTAATGTGATTTCCACATGCCTCGGCACTTCTATAGTCAAAGAAACGCCATTCATGGATATGTTATTCATGTCAAACATTTGCACAGCTGTAACCTTGACAGACCACACTATTTCCAGTCTACATTTGCAGCAAAGTGATGATAAGCATCTGCCTATCTGCATAACTCTGTCTTTTCCTAGCTCTGTCATTCTGCCTTTCTTTCTCTCTCTCATTCTCTGTCTCTCTCCCTCTCCAGTGAATGTGGTGGCTGACCTTCAGCACTGAGAAAAGAGCACCCCAGGCCTTTATTAGGCAGTGCGGATAAAGGAGATCCAGCTGGAGACATTGACTTCTTCCCAGCATGCCCTCTGCTTACACTGCCCTCCCCTGGGAGAGAAACCTAACAATGAGCCTAAATAACACAGCCTATCCAGCCGCTGTCCACTTTTCCTGACTCAAATAACTAGACTTTTAACTCATGGCGGCACAAGCAAGCATATATATATATATATATATATATATATATATATATATATATATATATATATATATATATATATATATATATATATATATACATACATATAAGCTTTACATTTTCCTGTTCTTTCGGCAGATTATTTGACTTCATTCTAGAAAAAAATAGAATAAAAATAGTCCAACTGCCTTATTATTCTTAGATCTGGTTTATTGTGTAATGAGAAATGGCAGATACATTTGACTAGGTGCAAGATATTTTAACTTGCTAAGATGTCATTTATTGCAGTGAACAAAATTAGCAATGAACAAAAATAAGTCCACAAATAATTACAGGACCATTATTTACAGCTCCATGTTTCATCTCTTAATATTCCTTTGTTTCTTAAGTGACCGAAGGGAATAGCTGGAATATGTATACATATTATGTTGTATATAATGGTACATATGGTACATAAAACAAAATGCTATACATAAATGGTCAATTTCACACAGTTATAGTCACAAACTTCTCTTCAGATATGATTTGGAGTAAATGTGCATAAAGCTGTTGGTGCAAGAATAGCAGAAAGCATGACTGCCGTGGCTTCAGTGTGCACACAACTGAATCACGTTTCTCATTAAGGATGCCATTTATTTCTAGTACTACTCCATGTTTGTGGTATTGGTCAAAACCAACACTGTCACAGAACCTTTTATTGAGCTCTGTCCACCTTGGTCATGAGCCAACATATGTGAGCAGAGTGCACAGAGCAGTATCAGGAAGGATGCAGAAGGAACTGACCCTTGTGTGAGTGTGGCATGTTCAACGGCACCTTATGCTTATTTTTAATGACCACGCTCTGCGTTACTCCTAATTTAAAATAACTGTTTAAACATCATCGATTGTTTTATCAGGTGACATTTATTCTAGGAAGACCCAGTACTGCTACTCGCTGTCATTTAGTGTCGTCTGTCTTATAACACTGTTTGTTTGTTTGTCCCCACTGTATGTTTGATGAACGCTTTTTGTGTCACATTGACGATGTATAGCAGTAGGCAGAATCCATGTGGTTCTATAGAGTCAGATTTCCCTGCTGGTTGGTGTGGTGACTACTTTTTACTACATGGAATCAGCAGTGAGATAATAATAATTAGTTTCTTTATTAAATTAAGCATTAAAATCAGATCCTGGTCAATTTGTCTGCCTTTTAACGTTCACATCTGCTGGTCAGACAGTGATTGTTCCTATTCTGGGAGCTCTACTGACCAACAGTATGTGATCCACCTTTCCTTCATATCCTCCTCCAGCTCTAAGCTCTTATTGTACAGCAGCTGACTGTATACTTCAGATGTTTGTTTGTTTAGTAAGGAGGTCATTTATTATTTTGGCTTCTAGAATTTTTTAGCACACCACAGTCCCTTGAGTATGCAGACTACAAGTTCATGTAGGAGACACTGCAGACTACAAGTTTATGTAGGAGGTTTGACCCAACAAAGAAAACAATGTCAATCACAATTCATATGTCCCATGTCCCACCCAGGGTTTACCAGTCTGTGTTTTTATATATTGTAAGGTATAACACAACAGTAACATAGAACAATATATGCCCATAGACATGAGTGACTGGCTCATCTCTATCTCTAAATTGTAGTGTGAGAATAAGTGTGTGTGATTTTGCCCTGTGATGAGTTGGCATGAGTCCCCTGCCTCCCCTGTATAGGCCCCAGGCCCTGTGACCCTGTGTAGGATAAGCTGTACAGAAAATGGATGCTAAAATGATCCACATCAAATTACTAATTTGTCATTTCATTTTAAAAAATATGGCCAGCTGAAATGGCATGTCAAATTAGTCTACTATAACAATGCCATTGTTGTTCTGGGTGCCAGTATATTAATAAGACAAATGGTAATTCTTTTGTAAACCTACACTAGATACAGTCCATGAAGACATACTTTGCCAAGGCTGGAGTGGAAGAACTCGAATAGCCTGAAACTGTGGGATGAATTAGGAGGCTGTCTGTGTCTCAGGCCTCCTCGCCTGACATGAGAGTCTGACCTCACTAATGCACTTGTGGATAAATTAGCACAAATCCCCATAGCCATGCTTTAAAATATAGTGGAAAGCCTTCCCATAAAAGTGGAAGTTATTATAACTGCAATGGGAGACTAAATCCAGAATGGGATTTTTAACATGCACATACGAATGTTATAGTCAGGTGTCCACAAACATTTAGTCTATGTTGGACTATAGCAAACACTATGGCATGAAAATTAGTGCTTTCAAAAATAAATTATAAATAAATTAATTAATTAATCAATTTACTTTAATTAAAATAAGATGAGAATGGTCTAGATAATGGACTAGACAAAGGTATTATTTAACTATAGATATATTGCAGAATAAATCATTAAGGACTTTCAGATTTTTTTTTTACTTTTGGTCTACTTCATCATGTCATAATATACTTTCCCATATCCAATTTTTTTGTGCATTTGGGTCTGAAATTATACAGTTCCAGAACTTTTACAATGAAACAAGTATACAACTATGAAAAGTAGGTCAGGTTCATTAAAAGTTCCCCCAGGTTATATCCTGAAGTTCTGATCATCTCCTGGAAAAAAAATGGCGGACAGTTAAACAGCCTAAATGTCAGAGAGATTAGTACAGGAAAGACATTTAACTCAGGGTCCTAATAAGCCCCAATACAGTCAGGAAGCTAAAGTAAGGGAACTAATTCACTTATTTTTGATAAGCTGCATTTTTTAATTTATAGACAGCACTAGTCATATTCATTCAGTAAGTGCTTTACTCTGGTCAGGGATGTGGAGGAACACAGACCCTATCGCAGGAACACCAGGCATGAGGCAGGAATGCTATACACCTTGGATGTTATGGCAGTCTGTTCCAAAGCATGCACACACACATACACACACATACACACACATACACACACACACACACACACACACACACACACACACACACACACACACACACACACACACACACACACACACCCCTAGGGGCAATCTAGAATAGTCAGTCCTCCTACCAGCATGTTTTTGGGAAGTGGGAGGAAACTGGAGAGAAGGAAAACCCACACAAACTGAGGGAGAACTCTGCACAGATCTCAACCTGAGCTCAGGATCAAACCAGGAGCTGTGAGGAAGCAACACCTCCCACTATTATTATTATTATTATTATTATTATTATTATTATTATTATTATTATTATTATTATTCAAGATTCTATCATGAAGCTACTTTTGATACAGCATACAGAAAATGCAAAATAGGTGTTCTAAGCAGCAGGAGTGGTTTTGTGAAACATTAAATAAACTGTAAGCAAACACCAATTTGTAAAGAAGCACCACAACTACTAACCCCAGTCCTTTATCAAACGCTAACCTTATGCTTTTTATATAAATCGGTGAATCCTTATAAGCTCATGCACTGTCTGAAATTGCATGTGTGACTAAAGCCTTTAATTGGTGTATTTTCTGCCTCTCCATTCCCAACATGCTTTTGCTCAAGACTAATGTACTGTGGCTGGATGGAACTGTGCATGTCTCAGTGGAGACTACGCTAAAGCAAACTCCTGTGAGGTAATGGTGACCATTAGAGCCATTCAAGCTGTTAGATGAATGTCTGTGTGCAGAACATAGAGAGAGAATCAAAATTATCGAGAAGCTCTCTGTGTAGAGGCACATTTACATAAAGCCTATGGTGTTTTTCTGCTGAACAAGCTGAGTTTTAATGAACTAATGCAATGTTCCATAGAACTGCTGAAATATTTATTCAGTTGGAAAGATACCTGACTCCATGTACATGACAAAGTATTCAGTAAAAACATTAACAAAACTGTTATTCTTCATAAGTACCAACTGAGCAAGTTTGGTATTAAACTAAAGAGTGATTCTTCATCAAGTGTAAATGAGCGATTTATGGTGATAAGACTGCCACGACATTTGGATGAGGTAACACCGCATGTTGGCAACTGCACTTACTCAGAGATGAAGAAATGATATAGCCTACCCACACAATCTGTGCTGAGGGAGGAATATTGCTGGGGGATGTGGTGATTTCTGGACTGCTCAGTGAAACATTGCATTCATAAGACAGCATTGGGCTTAATCAATCTTCATTCCATAAAAAAATGTTAACAATTTCTCTGCTTTTGGTACTTATTCTAACTAGAATATACAGGCGCAGGACTGTTCAGCAGTCATAAAAAAACCTTCAGAAAGCACAAGAACCAATAAGGTCAGCACTTTTTCCCACATTTTTTCCATAACACCCTTTCACATTTCCAAATAATCTTGGCATCAATGGTAGTTTGGGTGGGGCTTTATGGGGTGGGGGGTGTCACAGTGGATTAATGGTTAGCATATTTGCCTCACACCTTCAGAGCTGGGGGTTTGATTACTGCCTCCACCCAGTGTGCACAGAGTTTGCATGTTCTCCCTGTGCTTCAGGGGTTTACTCTGGGTTTTCCAGGTTACTCCCTCAGTTTAAGACGTGTTGTAGGCGGATCGTAATCTCTAAATTGTCCCTAGTTAGTGTGTGTGTGTGTGTGTGTGTGTGTGTGTGTGTGTGTGTGTGTGTCTGATTGCATCCTGTGATGGGTTGTCGATATGCTTGCTGTGTAGGGAAGCCTGTGCATAAAGAGTACAAAAAATGGATGGATGGATGGATCAAGGTTGGTGACTCTGATCTCCTTGCAAATTTGTAGTCTACTGTCTAATATGTGCATTACATGAGACAAGCGGCAGATTTTTTTTCCATAGGGTCATTTATGAAACTCACAAAAAGGAGCCTGGAATCCAATGAAGAAAAGAGATACTGAGAAAATCTCCAAAAGTGCTCGGGAATGTCTATTCGTCATAGTTATTAACAAACTGTAGCACCAGTTTCTCCCAAGAGCTCAAATATCAATGCTTTTCTTGTTCTTTGTTCGCTTGTTTACTAGGAAATAGCTGACCAGAAGGCATTGGTACAAATACCCAATACATAGCTGATCACAATTATAGGGAAAAAAACATTTGCTCTCTGTTCAAAAGGCCACAAAGAAACAGGATGCACAGCACATTTTCCCATTAAGGAGATTTTCTTAAGCAATTGAATATCAAATAGCTCCCAAACCACTGACCAATTACTTCATGACTGCAAAATCCAGTCCCAAAATGGCCTGACTCTCTGGAGAATTTTTGCCAATTTAAACCAAATGGTGCAGAATGCACACTGGAAATTCATGACTATGCTTTAACCATGTTAGATAGCTAGATAAGTCAATAATTACTGACAAAATGTTATTCTTTATAACAGCTTCTTCATTGTCTAGAGCAGTGGTTCTAAAAGTGAAGCCCAGGCGTCCATGAAGGATAACAACTAGGCTGATGTACTTATCCAGAACAACTGACAGAAGTGAAAATCTAAATATATATATATATCTATATTCATATATCCTAGCGCTAATACAAACAGGTAAGGACTAATATTAAGCCAAAACCACATTAGAGCTGGTCAGTAGTATCCAAACCACAAGTAGGCCTGTTGAAACACTTGATGGGTTCAATAAATAACCAAAATACTTCATGGTATTATGTATTGTACTCTTAATTTCAAGAGCATAATATTTAAATATTTTAAAAGCAGCACAAGTAAGTACAACTTGTTATGGTATACTGGTTGGCTTCCAGTGTACCATAACCAGATGTACTTCCATGTGCTGGTTTCTAGCAAGAAGACAAACATTTAAATGATCCAATGAGCCTTTCAGTTGAAGAGATTGTCATGTGATTTAAAAAGACTATTTTCACTGGAAGCATCGGTAATGCAATTACTTATAATAACATTTACTGAATGATTGCTTGTTACTGGCAGATCAGCATGTAGTTGCATTGTAGAAAAAGTTCAGTGGAAGCCAATCAGTGTACCATAACTCTACCCTGATTCTGAAGCCTGTGGACAGAAAAGTGCATAAAAAAAACAAGCCTCTATTGTCTATAGCCAATTCCTAAACCAGATATCAAGCCGGTTGGCCAAATTGGTTTGGGAATCATCCCTGATACAAATCTAAAAAAAATAAAACAAAAAATAAAAATTAATCTGCTCATACATACAGAATAAGCTGTCATACCTGATATGCATGCTACATTTGCACAAAAACAAAAATTTAATTAGTTAACTTTACAGTCCTTCAGAGATTCAGGGAGGTCCAAACTGAAATAAGAACAGTAAGGTCAAATGCACTGATCTGAAATAGTATACTGAACCTGACCTTCGTATCAAAATCCTCAAAGGCGTCTCTAGGGCTATGCTGGCATTCTGGGAATCCCACAGGACGGGTATAAAGTGCAAAGCAAAGAGTTTGTGACCCCAAGAAAGTTCAAGACGATGCACAGATGGCTGGCAAGAAAGACGCTTTTTATAACGTCACTTAACTGCAATTCCAATTGGAATGAAAAAATTGATTTCAAAATTATTTTCCACTTTAATATTGTATATGGTGCTCTATCATCTGAAGGCTCGACTGATGATCTCACAACCATCCAATACAGTATAACATGGTGGGAAAGATGGCATTGCCGTCTCCACCTGTCAGTTTGAGTGTCACTGGCATCTATGAGCGCATGAATATATAGGAGGGCAGTTCATACTTTCATTTGAACATGTTCAGCTGCCCTTTGACATCGCATTAGCAGCAGCTGGAAATAATGTGATGGTTTCACATGTGTTGATGGAAGCCTCTGCACTATTGAGAACTTTAGGAGAATATGGAGAACCAGGTAGTTTGACGGAAAGGATAGATAATACATCAGTGGATCAAATTGGAAAGTATGCCAAATCTGATATGATACTAAATCAGCATTTCTGGTCAGTATAAACCCTCTTACCTGTGCTACCACAATGCTGACCTGCCAGAAACAAGCAATCTTGCACATAATGCTATTATGAATAATTTTATTCCTGGTTCTTGCACTGGATACTTGCATAATATTACTAATATTGTTATTATTATTGTTATTATTATTATTATTAGTAGTAGTAGTAGTAGTATTAGTAGGGGGCAAGCATTGAATGTGCTTAGACACCCTATTGTTATATTACATTTTCTTTTTCTTCTTCTTCTGGAAATGTTGTCTATGGCTGTCCATAGAACTGTCTGGTAAAAAGTTGTGAAATTTGGCACAATGGCTGGGAGGGGCCAATGAACATTCTGTCCAAATTTGGGCAAAGTGTTGGCAACACTTTAGCGCCACCAATGGGTCAAATTTGGGCCTAATTCAGAAGTGTTTTTAGGGGAGTCTAAAAAATAAAAGGCAGGCATCCAACAAATTTCTTGCCAGCGCCTGGTAAAAAGTTACAATAACATGCTAAAAATGCTATAAGGTAACGGGTATTTTATTTTACCAGCTAAATATTATTAATTTAAATATACAATTACTATTTATTTCATATATGATATATTAATGTTGTCACTACTGTATATCATTGTTATTATTTTCTTCTTTGTTATTATTTATATCACATCTGAATATAAAGGAAAAAAAATCTGCATTCAAAAATCACAGTAATGCAGTGTCACGGTATTAACTGAATGTTTATGAACCAAACAATTTATTAATTACAAAATCACTTAACAGGAGCAAATTCTTATACATGTTTTGTGCATTCTGAGATGCTTTCCTGTCCAACATGGTTGCAAAGTGAATCGCTATTTGAGCAACCTTCCGTTCAGACTTGACCAGTCTAACCATTCTCCTCTGACCTCTCGCTACAGACTGTGTTTGAAAATCCCAGAAGTTCAGCACTTTGTGGAATACTCAACCCACCACTGGGAAACTCTTCATTTCTGTTATGCTAACCAACAAACTACAGAGATCACTGCGCTTCACCTGCAAAATAAAATGCATCTTTTTTTAAAAATCATTGCTTTTCCATTTAAGACAAAATGAATCATCTCCGACATGCTGCCAAGAAGAACAAAGCTCTTTGTCAAATTAGAGCCATGATTCATGAAATGTGGTGACCTTATCAGACACCCATGTGAATTCGAAAGGTCGCACAGTAGCTTCTGAGAACCGTAAGACTTCACAGCTTTTAATGTTATTTTATAATATGCTTAGGAGCTGTCAGGGCATACATTAATCTAAGTGGTTCAGCAACGAGATCTTAGTAGCACTATGCCATACTAACACCACTCTTTTCCCCTTAACACATTCTGGACACATTCCGGGGCTGGTATTTTTTTTGTTTTTATATCCATACACATTTCTTGTTTTCTCCTATGGAGGAGAATGCATTTTCATCAAACATTAAATCTGTGTGACTCATTAACAGTCAGACCAGAGATGTGGCTCTGGACAGGAATAGCTCTAGTCAAAGCGGGTATTTTGTCTGCTGAGCCCCAGTCAGCCAGTGCAGCTCAGTGAACAACAACATACAATCTAATCTAACTTGTCAGCAGGGAGGAATGAGGTTCCCTGAAAGACTGGATCATGATACTAACATATAATCTTGTAGTCTTATTGTTACGGGAGGTAGGCCCTGTGTTGGGCCACTAGGGGGAGTTTCCGGCAGGGGTTGTGTTATGTCATGTTTCGTCATCGTTTATGTCATGTCATGTGTTTTGTTTTAGCCCCGCCTTCTCCTATTGTTTCCTGATTGTTGGTCACCTGTTCCTAATGTTTGTCATGATTATGTTTTGTATTTATAGTGGCCTTTTGCCAGGGTTCGGGGCTGGTCGTCGTCTTTGTGTAGCGTCTTCGTGTGGTGTTGGTCTTGTGATTATGTTTGTTTGTTTTCAGCTTAATAAACTCCTGTCTTTTGTCTATCTCCGCGCTGGGTCTGTTTACTTCCTGCCATGGACACCGGGAAACGTGACAGAACGACCAGCCTGCACCGAACAGACCCAGCGCGATGGTGAGCGAGGAAATTTTTCCGGTCATAATGTTTTGCCGGGTTGTGGATCATGTTCCGGCTCGGATTTTTTGGGGTTTTGTTAATTCCGGGCCCGTGCCCCGTTTATGTCCTCATGAGGCACATCGTCCCACGATGAGGATTTCCGTGGGAGGTGTGGCCTCACTCGTGGAGAAAGGAGGAGGTTTCCGGCAGAAATTTTTAGATTTTTGGGGGATTTTTTGGTTGGTTCGGCCCCGGCTCCGCCCAGGTTCCCGTGAGGGGCGTCGTCCCACGATGTGGACTTCCGTGGGAGACGCCCCCTCATTCATAGATAAAGGATGGGGTTTCAAGTTAGGTATTTCTTTGGACCTTGTCATGGAGGTTTTTTTTGGGGGGGGTTGGGATTTTTCTGTTTTTGATTCTGGGTTCTGCGAGGGACCTTGCTTCATTCTGGGGTGGTGAGGGAGCACCACCCCTTGGGGAGTTTCTGGCTTCGGCGGGACAGAGTTCGTCACTCGGCGCCGTCGTTCGGCATTGGACGTGGCTCGGCGGTGGACGTCGCTCGGCTGTGGTCATCTCTCGGCGCCTCCGCTCGATGGTGGACGTCGTGTGGGGTCCTTTGGCCTTGCCGTCGGGCCCCGTGCTCCCCCCACCTGTCTCGCTCTTGCTTCTCGCTCCCCCCACTTGCCTCGCCTTGATCTTCGCTCCCCCCACTTGCCTCGCCTTTGTTCCTCGCTTCCCCCCATCTGCCTCGCCATGCTTCTTGCTCCCCCCTACCTGCCTCGCTATGCTCCTCGTTCCTGTCCAGGACCTGCGGACTGCCCAGACTGATGGGGAGGGTCATGTTTTGGCGCGTCGGGAGCCGCGCCTTTGAAAGTGGGGAGATGTTACGGGAGGTAGGCCCTGTGTTGGGCCACTAGGGGGAGTTTCCGGCAGGGGTTGTTATGTCATGTTTCGTCATCGTTTATGTCATGTCATGTGTTTTGTTTTAGCCCCGCCTTCTCCTATTGTTTCCTGATTGTTGGTCACCTGTTCCTAATGTTTGTCATTATGTTTTGTATTTATAGTGGCCTTTTGCCAGGGTTTGGGGCTGGTTGTCATCTTTGTGTAGCGTCTTCATGTGGTGTCGGTTTTGTGATTTATGTTTGTTTGTTTGTTTGTTTGTTTGTTTGTTTTCAGTTTAATAAACCCCTGTCTTTTGTCTCTCCGCGCTGGGTCTGTTTACTTCATGCCATGGACACCGGGAAACGTGACACTTATGCAACAGTACTACTCATTGACATGGATAAAAAAGGTAAATAAAAATCATATAAAAACATTTCCTACTTTATAAGTCATATTAAAAAGGAATCAATATTTCAACTACTAACAACAACTCTTTCTGTTTTTATTGTTGATGTTTACACTTTAGTGATGGCAGAAATGTGAAATTACATACTAGCTGATTTAAAATGAAGGAGCCTCAGCGGTTGCAGATGTAGGGAATATCATGTTATAATTAGTCACTCAATCTCAGGACGCATCATACTCTGGCTATATATGGAAACAATGACGTCAAACCGAGGCTTTGCAAATAAAAAAAAAAAGGAGAGAGAGCAAAAAGAGTAACCAGGTTTTCATGAAAGTTAATTAACCGTGATCTGTGATCAACCCTAGTTATTATCCACATCGTGCACTTATTCTTTTCAATTCCTTACATGGTCTTTCCTGTACTTATTACCTAAAATACACGGTCTGTAAGCTTTAGCTTTCTAAGTCCTTCTACTTGTTTGTCTGAGTGTACATACAGATGTGTATGTTTTATAACTTTGTGTATTCCTACCTCACACAGAGCTGGTTCTGTTTGTTGTTGCGCTGTGGGATGAGTAAGTAAGGAAAAATATTTCACTACATTACATCATATGTTTGTGACAAATAAAGATTTTTGAACCTTTAACCGTGATCCTTTGTTTGCCTTTTCTGTGATTCCAGCCTCAAATTTAGACAATGCTTCTGGGGAAAAAAAATCTCTCAAAAAGGAAATTCGTTTCCTGAGTTTTCCTCCGAGATCATATAAATATATTAATTAAAAAATAACAAAAACTCTATGGCATTGCTTGGCATGTCACTCACAATATTTCTTTCCTAAAGGTGGTGAATGAAAATTGATAATCATGCAAGGTGTGTAAACAGGTAACAATTTTTCAATCTCTGAAATTTACTGTTTTGGAAAGTGTGTTACCGTCACATTGTCAGATTTATGGGAGTCTTTTGTTTTCTCAGTTCTCCCAAAAGAACTCCCATGTTGTACTCCACATCTCCAGTACGAAACCTCTCTTTAAAGCCAGTGTGTAAAAATTGTGAATGAGAAATGTAGCTTGAAATTCTATGCCTAATTAACATCGGTGATTGAGGCTGTGAAAAGAGAAACACAGTTTGGTGCTCATTACTGAGGAACGTATACAGCAGGTCAGGTTTGAGTGTTAAGGTGGTACTGAAAATTTCAGTGGAATCTGTAGTGCTACATTTGTAGTTTAAAAAAAAGCAAGCACAAGCGAGGTTCTGCAAAAATCCTGCGTACACCTCTGTAGCACATCAACACCTACAGCTCTCGAGAGCAATGATTTGAGCCTAATGGATAATCCTGCTTCCCACACAGAGAGCTCTACCAGCAGAGAGGAGTCTTTATCAGGACCAGACTTAATGGACTTCTCTTCTAATGTGATTAATATCAGCTCGAAAAACCAAGCAGCAATCGCTCAATGTCAGCTGAGGCTAATTCCTCATTGAGATGCAAAGTGTAAACAGTAAACGTATGCCCTGATCCTGAGATTAGTTCATTTTCTTTCTTTAGTGCTTCGTTTTAAACAAAGTGCAAGGGAACTAAAACTGTACGATTCTAGGTGCTTGGCTTCTCTCAAACAAACAAGCCAGAAAAGCAAGGTGTCCTATTTGCAGTGACAAAAGCCTTGCACTGTACAACATAAAGAAGAAAAAAAAACTAATCCTTTCAGATCCCCTAATTCACACTCACTTATGAGATTAATCATCAAACAAAAGTGTTACATGCCATATTGTGTTTTATGCAATATCACAGTACAGGTGCTGCTTACAGTACATCTGATCAAAGTTAGGTGCAGCAAAGCCTGGAGTGTTATATAAGTGTTACTGTGAATGTTGCGTTTTGCAGCAAGGACTACACAACAACGTTTTGGCTGCAAGCATGACCATTCCCAGGCCTAGTGAACTAGTGGTAAGTGCTGGGACTGTGAAAATAGACTGTCATAGCCTCACTCAGGGCGAGCAGGTCTAAGCCTTGCCTCTCTTTCAAGAAAGAAAAACACCTAAACATATCACTCAGTCTAAATGGTATCCACATCAACTTATCTGTTGTTGGCTGAAAGTGGATTATTTTTAACTATAATGCCACTATGAAATAGAGGCTGGAGCTGATTTTCTCTCTAGCTCTGACTGAAGTTTTACGCAGCCTATCAGAGACAGTCATGCCCCTTGATTTTGTGTTTGCATTTAAGCCCATGTTGCTGAGACACCATCAGCCGTAACACGTCATCAGCAGTGTTTCAAGAAGCGCACACGAAATACAGTAGCAGACAGTAGTCTACAAATAGGAACAAGATGCCTTTGGAGTACAGGTGAATAGCTTAAGTCTACATGGTCCGAAAAGTCAGTAAAACAATGCAATGAAATGCTTACCGGTGTGAAACTAAAAGCACAGGATTCTTCTTTTCTCTGTAACAGGTATATGAGAGCTGCACTCATGTTCAATGCAAGTTAACGAAAGTGGCTTTTGGCTGAATGCATGTTGTAATGGCATCTCATGACGTGTCTTGGCCCAAATTTGCAGAAAATCGGTCATTTTAAAAAACTGCAAGCTCCTCAGAATATCGTTGAGTTTGCTTGATTGGCAAATCTCAAAAACAGAATTCTGAAGACACTGTCTCTGAAGCAGAAAACTCATAACTAACTGTCAATCATTGAAACATCGATCTCAACAGTGTGCTCAGAGCTGCAGTAGTGGTCACTAACCTTAACAGTTCCATAATCCAGTATAACTTGCTGCAACTAGTACAGCTTGCTATTATACTGTATCTTTGTAACTGGTAAATACTTTACTTGTGTTATTTATTGTTGTTGTTTATTTATACATCTAGCTAGCAAGCTGACTCGCTTCTTGAGTGAAATTTTGATAGCTAAATTGAAGCTTAGCTGCTTTTTAAAACTACATGGCTTTGTCTACCTGATATTATTTTTTATATATTATATACTGTTTGTAAGCTGCTTTGAGACAATGCACTTTGTTAAAAGTGCTATACAAATAAAATTGAATTGAATTGAAATTAGAGAAGTATTTGGTGTTTTGGAGACCAAAGCAAACACGGATGATTACAGACTTGAAAAACTTAAAACAGTACTCATGAATCTTCTGAATCTTTCATCCAGTGTGTTGCTACTTCAGCTATAAAACTATAATGATTTTTTTAAGCCCTCACATTCAATATCCTTCACTGGACTTAACTCAGTGGAGTATAATCACAAATTCCTCACTTTACACTTTGGATTTACATAAATGTCAATTTTGTATACCATGTATTTGGTCTAAGGGGGTACGGTGGCTTAGTGGTTAGCACGTTTGCCTCACACCTCCAGGGTTGGGGGTTCAATTCCCACTTCCACCGTGTGTGTGTGTGGCGTTTGCATGTTCTCCCCATGCCTTGGGGGTTTCCTCCGGGTACTCCAGTTTCCTCCCCCGGTCCAAAGACATGCATTGTAGGTTGATTGGCATCTCTAAATTGTCCATAGTGTGTGTGATTGTGTGAGTGAATGAGAGTGTGTGTGTGCCCTGTGATGGGTTGGCACTCCATCCAGGGTGTATCCTGCCTTGATGCCCAATGATGCCTGAGATAGGCACAGGCTCCCCGTGACCTGAGAGTAGATCGGATAAACGGTAGACAATGAATGAATGTATTTGGTCTCATGTTCATTTATATACACACATCCAAAGGCAGATCAATTCTCAAGACTAGTTTTTAAAAAGAAAGAAAGAAATAATAAGAAAAAAGAAAAAAACAAGAGAAATATAATAACACCTTTGTTGTGCACAGGAGGAAAGATAGAAATCCTGCCTGTCTGAATCATCACCACAATATTCAACATGGTTGATTACATGAGGATTGGGTTTTCTACAGGGTTCATTTAAACCTGTCCTTCTTCATAAATAGAAGCTGGTCTGGTTTCATCAGCCATGCTGGAATGCTGGCTTTAGCTCACAAAAGAAGCTGTTGATTGAGCATGTTAGAGTGACGCAGCCTGCTTTACCTCGGTAATGGGAAGCTTCAAAAGACAAGAAAGATAAGCTGTACAAAAATTGCAATTTTTTTTTATAACATACATTTACTTCAATTATGCAGCACTACCCTGGCAGTAAGTTATAATATTTGGTGAATTATGCCCAAGGTTTAAGACGTGCATTGGATCTAATATTCCCTTACATTTTGACTGTTTCGAGATAAAGCGTAGATTTTCTCCACAGCCCCGACACAGCTAAGGTGAACGAATGCTGAGGAGGGTCCCTAGAGATCATGAAGCTATGGCATAAGCAGTTCATATTTCCCTACTCTCACAAATCCAACAAAAAAAAAAATCATGAGTGAAGCTGTGAATCAAGCCGAGTTTTGGAGGTGGAAGGATTGGGCTGAAGACTTAAATAAATAAAAAAAATAAAAAGTACCACATAGATTTTATTATTACCACCAAAGTCTCTGCAGATGTGTTTCTACAGTAACGATAATATATTCGATGAGCACATTATTCTAAAACCACAACCGGCATGTTAATCAACACCTTCTGACTAATCAGGTTTCGAAAATTTAAAAGCACTATGATCTAAACCTTTCATTGCCTCTCCTGCACTGTTCTGCTCAGGATTATGAGCTAGATTTGTGCATCAACTTTATCCAGCACCCACTGTTCAGCATGTTCACAAATACAGCGTCTCTCGATAATTGTATTACAATTACTCTTATTCCTGAAATAATTTGAATGATTCAAATGTCATCTCGAGTGTCATTGTAATTTGATTAAACAAGGGAGAAAGGGAGGGGAAGTCAACATGTGCTGTACCTCTCCAAGCATAAGTGGCAAAGCCATTAGCAAGATAATGATGTGAGATTAAATTATAACTGTAATGTCTGGAAGGGCAAACAGTGGGGCAGTGGAGGAAGAATAAAAGATGTGACCAAATCCAGGCCTTATTTTACAGGTCACGCTTGTTTGAGCATCTTAAATCGTATTACATGCATTTATAAGTGAGGATAAGGAGCGTAACACTTATTTTGATTGGTGATGATGCACACAAAAATAGTTTAATGGTTCCTAAAAACAAGAAAGAAGATACTAGGGAAATAATGGTCAAGGGGAAGTGAAGTCAAATCCTTTTCTGAATCATGCAACAAAAAAAAAATAATTTTAAACTAATAGGAAAGCCTCTTGACCAACTAGGAAATGGTGTATGAGCTGAGATTTGAACCTTGAACCTAATAATAATCATCATCATCATAATCATGAAAAAGCTTAGACTGCCTAAACAAAATAAAATGTATAGACAAAATATTACAAAAGTTTGGTGATGTTAATTAGAATGGACTTTTACAGACTTTTTTGACTTTTGTCCACTATTAGAATTTTTTTCAATTTACATTAATTGTCTCCTGAATGACTATTACGGTGTGCAAATATTAAAAAGTGAGAAACCCAGGGCCAAATTACACAAATCAGTCAAGCGCTTTTTCTCAGATGCACAGACCTAGGTGAAATCTCCATAAGCCATATATGAATGAAAAAGGTTTTTCATTTTGATAGCAAATATTTAAACATATGTCATGAAATGTGAAAGCTTGCCAAAGGTAATGATGTGGGGAGACTCACAGAAGTCTGTGAGCACTAGGAAAGAGCATTCTTTTAATATACACTCACTGAGCATTTTATTAGGAACACCAGTACACATACATGTTTATGCAATCAGCATAATTAAGTATCATCAGCCAATCGTGTGTGCAATTTGTAAATTAAGCAGATACGAACCAGGAGTAATGCATAACCTTTAAGTAATGCTCACATTGACCATCAGAACAGGAGAAAAAATGTGATCACAGTGATTTTGACCTTAGCATTATTGTTGGTGCCAGACTAGTTGGTGTGAGTATTTCTATAACTGCTGAGCTCCTGGGATTATCACACCAAACAGTATCTAGTGTATAGTCAGACTGGTACAATAAAGAAAAAACATCCAGTGAGCTGCAGTTCTGAGGATAAAAATGTCCTCAAAGGTCAATAGAGAATGGCCAGAGTGATTTTAGCTGACTCAAAGGCTACACTAACTCAGATAACCACTCTGTAATGTACGAGCAGAAGAGTACTTCAGAATGCACAACATGTCAAAGCTTGATGTAGATGGCATACAAATTGATGATACAACAGTAGGATATTGTTTCTGTCAGCCAAGAACAGAAAGGGTCTGCCTTGGTTACAGGTTCATCAAAACTGGACAGTTGGAGACTGAAAAAAATGTAGCCTGGTCTGATGAATCTCGATTTCTTGTAGGGTCAGAATTTGGGGCAACAGCACGAACCTTTCTTGTGTCAACAGTCCAGACTTGTGGAGGTTGTGTAATTGTGTGGGGGCTGTTTTCTTGGCATACCTTAAGCCCATAAATTAATCACAACTTGCATACCATAGCCTATTTGAGTACTGTTGCTGACCATCTGCATACCTTCGTGGCCACAATTTACCATCTTCTTTACCATTAGCTGCTTCCAGCATAATAATGCACCAAGTTGTCTCAAACTGGTTTCATGATCATGACAAAGTGTTCTTCAGTGGCCTTCTAAGTCACTGTATATAAATCCAATAGATAGATACAAAATCCAATAGAACATCTTGGGGATGTTGTAAAAGGATAGATTCACTGTATACAAGTGCACCTGAAAAATCTTTCATTGTCATGTAATCATCAACATGGACCAGAATGTCAAAGGAATGTTTCCAACATCTTGTGTAAGAACTGAGGATGTTTAAGAGCAAACAGATGCCTTTCCCAGTATTAGTATTAGTGTTTGTATTAAGTGTTCAGTGTGCGTAACCTGGCTGTATTCAGATGCTGTAAATGCTATATACAGCCATTAACATTAATAAATAAATGCATAAGTATACTGAACTCTGAAGTCTGATTTAGCAAGCTTCTCCAAAACAACTCACATTAATTCTAATTACATTACATTAATTTTCCTAAACATTCCGGATATAATGCTGGGTGGACAAATCAGTAGACCACATCCATAGATTGTCCAGGACAAGCAGATTTATTTTCCAAGATATTAGTATTTCATCTGTAGTTACCTTTGCTATGGCTTCATTTAATATGTAGCTATGTTTAAACTTCATGCAACACTTTAAGGTTTTGCAATGACTTTGATGCTGTGTCTGTACGAGAGAGAGTCCGGATGACAGACAATATTTTCTGAAGCAGGTATGTGGAAACACTGATGAAACCAAAAGAGGGGGGTGGGGGTTGGGAGGTTTGATCAAAGTTGTCACATTGGCTAACTTTCCTGCAACAAGTAACACTAACCTCACAGTCAAACATCAATCCATCTATACATTTTCGGTATCTCTTATCCTACACAGGGTTGCAGGGAACCAGCAAAAAAAGATCACCACGCCTCACAGCCAAAATGTTAAGAGGATAAGAAACCTAACCTTATTCCTTCACACACTTCCCTGCGTATTTTACGTATATCTGAAGGAGTAAATGCAACTCACTTGAATGGATGTAGGAAACAAATTTGTCCCTGTCAGTCTGGATTCCAAGTCAAACCATTAAACATGCTGACAAGCTCTCAGAAAATTTCTGCTGTCCTTGTAACTGCTGTCATGAGCTGGGTCTCAAATCTTGAGTCTCACAAACTCTGATCTTACATTCAAAGTGTTTACTAATACAAAAAAGACTGGTTCTCAAGTCTTAAGTTCTTAAAGATGACCTGTGCGTTTTTGTTTTTTTTATTCAAACATTAACCCGTAATAGGAAAATTGGTTTTGCCTTTGGAAGTCTTGAATAGTATGTGATAATATGAGATCTGAGACACAGCACTTGTTTTTTTGTTTTTTTGTTTTTTTAGTGCAAGTAAACTGCCAAGGAAATTCAGTCCCTTTAGGATTTTGCTTTTTCCAATCACAGAAATGAACACAAACTCAAGCAACTCCACTGTATTACAGGTGCATCTCAATAAATTAGAATGTCGTGGAAAAGTTCATTTATTTCAGTAATTCAACTCAAATTGTGAAACTCGTGTATTAAATAAATTCAATGCACACAGGCTGAAGTAGTTTAAGTCTTTGGTTCTTTTAATTGTGATGATTTTGGCTCACATTTAACAAAAACCCACCAATTCACTATCTCAACAAATTAGAATACTTCACAAGACCAATAGGGGGCATGGTGTGTGTGTGGCGTTTGCATGTTCTCCCCATGCCTCGGGGGTTTCCTCCGGGTACTCCGGTTTCCTCCCCCAATCCAAAGACCTGCATGGTAGGTTGATTGGCATCTCTAAATTGTCTGTAGTGTGTGTGATTGCGTGAGTGAATGAGAGTGTGTGTGTGCCCTGCGATGGGTTGGCACTCCGTCCAGGGTGTATCCTGCCTTGATGCCCAATGACGCCTGAGATAGGCACAGGCTCCCTGTGACCCGAGAATAGTTCGGATAAGTGGTAGACAATGAATGAATGTTCATTTACTGTACATGTACTCAATACTTGGTAGGGGCTTTTACTTTACTTTACTTTAATTACTGCCTCAATTCGGCGTGGCATGGAGGTGATCAGTTTGTTGCACTGCTGAGGTGGTATGGAAGCCCAGGTTTCTTTGACAGTGGCCTTCAGCTCATCTGAATTTTTTGGTCTCTTGTTTCTCATTTTCCTCTTGACAATACACCATAGATTCTCTATGGGGTTCAGGTCTCGTGAGTTTGCTGGCCAGTCAAGCACACCAACACCATGGTCATTTAACCAACTTTTGGTGCTTTTGGCAGTGTGGGCAGGTGCCAAATCCTGCTGGAAAATGAAATCAGCATCTTCAAGAAGCTGGTCAGCAGAAGGAAGCATGAAGTGCTCCAAAATTTCTTGGTAAACGGGTGCAGTGACTTTGGTTTTCAAAAAACGCAATGGACCAACACCAGCAGATGACATTGAACCCCAAATCATCACAGACTGTGGAAAGACTGGACTTCAAGCAACTTGGGCTATGAGCTTCTCCACCCTTCCTCCAGACTCTAGGACCTTGGTTTTCAAATGAAATACAAAACTTGCTCTCATCTGAAAAGAGGACTTTGGACCACTGGGCAACAGTCCAGTTCTTCTTCTCCTTAGCCCAGGTAAGACGCCTCTGACGTTGTCTGTAGTTCACGAGTGGCTTAACAAGCGTAATACGACAACTGTAGCCAAATTCCTTGACACGTCTGTGTGTGGTGGCTCTTGATCCCCAGCCTCAGTCCATTCCTTGTGAAGTTCACTCAAATTCTTGAGTCGATTTTGCTTGACAATCCTCATAAGGCTGCGGTTCTCTCGGTTGGTTGTGCATCTTTTTCTTCCACACTTTTTCCTTCCACTCAACTTTTTGTTAACATGCTTGGATACAGCACTCTGTGAATAGCCAGCTTCTTTGGCAATGAATGTTTGTGGCTTACCCTCCTTGTGAAGGGTGTCAATGACTGTCTTCTGGACAACTGTCAGTTCAGCAGTCTTCCCCATGATTGTGTAGCCTAGTGAACCAAACTGAGAGACCATTTTGAAGGCTCAGGAAACCTTTGCAGGTCTTTTGAGTTGATTAGCTGATTGGCATGTCACCATATTCTAATTTGTTGAGATAGTGAATTGGTGGGTTTTTGTTAAATGTGAGCCAAAATCATCACAATTAAAAGAACCAAAGACAAACTAATTCAGTCTGTGTGCATTGAATTTATTTAATACACGAGTTTCACAATTTGAGTTGAATTACTGAAATAAATGAACTTTTCCACGACATTCTAATTTATTGAGATGCACCTGTAATACAGTGGAGTTGCTTGAGTTTGTGTTCATTTCTGTGATTGGAAAAAGCAAAATCCTAAAGGGACTGAATTTCCTTGGCAGTTTACTTGCACTAAAAAAACAAATCAAGACATGCCAGGTGATGTCATCACAACACAAATTCAGCCCTCATTCATCAACATGAGTGAAGCCCTAATGTAAAGTACTTAAATACAGTATATGCCTTTACTGAGGGGACTTTAAAAGAAGAATCCTGTGCTTACAATTTTGCCAATTCAAGCAATTTTCTGCAAAAGTTGCATCACATCAAAGCTGCAGTAATTTCCAAGATTTTGGGCTGTAACAGTCACAGAAAAACTCCTACTGGACTATAAATTTATACATTTTAATTAAGGTGAATTTAGCTTAGTCTACACTGAATGACTTCAAGTTCAGCTCAAAATAAATGAAAAATAAATTCAAACAAAAGAGCAGATTGTGAGTTTCTCTTAATCCCATTTGTAAATCAAGCTGTGACTCTTGTTAAGGAACCTGTGCTTTAATCTATAGAAATTCACTTTATCCAGATAACTTTATTGTAGATTTTGCATGCCTGGGCTAACTAATGAATTTACCATTTGTCCACTGCTGTCCTATAATCTTATTGTGCATGTTAGAATATTCCCCTGAGCCTTTTAGTGCAAAATTTGTGGTTTTGAGAGAAATCTGTCCTAATTTAGCATAAAGGCAAGGAAGGAAGATTCCTACCATAGAAGTCTGTTAGAAAAACAAGTTTCATGAATGACTAAAAAACATGAAACAGGTCGCTTGGACCAATATCCCGATGACTGTACTCCCTAAAGAGTGTAGTTCAGAAGGAGCTATAAGAAATCAAGCTAGTACAGAGAAGTGACCAAGTGCGATTTACAGGCATGTTCAGCTCAACAATGTGATAAGCATTTCAACCCAAGCTCAATTCAGTTCATTCCACAGTGAAATCTACAGAAGAAATCCAGATGTCATGGTGTATTTCATAAGGACACATACTGTACTACTGAGTAGCTGAGTGGTCAGAATTGCCTTCTATGCATCCCACGCTACAGAAGCTGACAGACCGTCCTTTTAATCTTTGATGAGCTCCGAGCCTCAAGGAATGGCAAAGCATTCAATCTAACGTGACAGCTCTCTAAAACATGCTACCCCAGAGCTCTGAGTGGAAACAGCAGCTCGAGCAGAGAGACAGAGTAGCTCAGGAGGTCACAAATCTGCTAAACCGTTGCCTTTAGTCAGTGTCAGTCAATGCTTCCCAGAGCCATTTTGGAACAATGACTAAGCTCATGTCCTAAGGGGAAGAGCGGAGATAATGAATATTAAGAGAGCGTGTGCTGCTTAATAAATCTGATCACTGACAATAACAACACAATCCATAAGCACCAGACGCTCCACAACTTTTAGCTAATAGGTCTTTGAGGACTATGGCTAATTCTGACTAATGAGACACGCACTGGAAATAAACAACAGCATCCCAAAGCATCCGTATCCATGTAGTAAATTACACTAATATGTGATGTGACACTTTTGTTAGAAATCATTCTGTTGGGAAAATTACAGATGTCAATAAAGTGGCAAAAACAGTTCTGTTGTATGCGTCAGGCTACCCATGAGATGTTCTTAAAAAACATGATAACAATAATACAGCAGTTTCAAAATGAGAAGTAAACTTTCTTAAAAGCAATTTTTAAATCTCCTCTTTTTAAACCTACCCGAGTTGCTTTTCATGTGTTCCGCAGTTTTATGAGGTTATTTGTTATATGTCCTTGTTTGACAGTTCTATTTTTGGTTCCATTTTATTCCAAACGTAACACTTTAGTCTGAATGAGTGGTCTCAATGTGCTTTTAATTGCTTAATATATTAAGGTAATATATTAAGGTTAAACACTGTATGATGTTTATTGGTACACAAGTGTCACATACATTATATACTTATCCCTATATATACACAATACAATATATACTATATACTATACAATATCGCTTATATACTAAAAAAACAACAACAAAGATCCTTCTCCGCAAAACCCATCATTTCCATTCCGAGTGTCATTATTTCCATTCCGAAGAAAGAGTATGAAGATAGCACAAAAGATTATTTTCTTATAACGGCGATGGATCAGAATCCATTCCTCTTACATGACATACTGTACATGCTGGGTGAAAAAAGGATGTACAGACGGTTGTGTCAGAAGCAGTCATATTGCGAGCGTATAAGAGGCACGATACACAGAACAATTACAGAAAACCAAATGGGAAATAGATTTGGTTCCGAAACAATCAAAAAATGTAATTCTAAACTAATGGAAAAAAGCACTTGACCCATAGGGAATAGTATATGAGCTGCGGTTCCACCAAAATAGGGGGTGGAGAGCTTGTCATCAACACAACAAAAGAAAATGAACAGAAGACATTTTAGACAGAATCCAAGTACACTTATGATTGAAAATCATTTAAAGGGAATAACCACTGAAGGAATATTCTGTAACAACAGAAATGATAGAATTAAATAAAAAGCAAAGTGGTGGTATAAGATGCTCAAGAAAATACCTGTATTTGAAATCATGCATGCATGCATGCATAAATAAATAAAGGAAATAAAAGAAATAGATGAATAAATAAATAAGTAATACCCCAAATTATTCCCTAAGGTACTATCATGAGCTAATTTAATTCTAGTTACCCAATGTAGCCTGTACACTCCTTTATGCCACATGGGAGACGGTGATATGAATGCAGAAATATAAATATATAGTTTTGAGGGTTCGTGTTAAACCCAGATTCAATTCAAAATTAATAGGTTTCTCGTTCAAGCCAAATTAGGATAATTAGCCACAGGTGGGCAAAAAACTGGGGCGTCCCGTAACTGAAACGCATTAACATGTGAAATGCAAGATCTGGACGGGGAAAAGATGCCATTCTATCGGGAAAAGCACAAATGTCAAGGAAGTGATGCAGCTCTCAGGGTTTCCATAAATGATTCATTTCTGGAATGATTTTTATAGATAGTATCCTGAATGCTTGTCTTTTATGTCAACCTATTGCTGGCAGACCATCATTAAATCAATCCCAGTGATTAGAATGATTGTTCAGTTCTTTTCAAGCACACATTATATTTCATAATATGATAATATATACAGTATGGTACTTTTTTTTTGCTGTTTCATATTTGCCATAGATCTCCAGGAGGGTGACTTTCCTGCAATGTGTCACAGCGCAAATGGGATTATTATAAAGGCATGAAAATGACACGCATTTATGCTAATCTTATAAGGTTGCACAGTGCTGGACTTCAATCTCTACAGATCTCAAACATCCTGACACTCACATGAATCTGCTCTGCATGTCTGTAGATGCAGGTTCATTCTAGAAAAGTCAGCATGAAAACTGCAGTGAACTTAATTATCTCATGAGCCTCATGCTGGTAGACTGCATCACAGTTTAAAAGTCGATCATTTTGAATCTAATAGCCTAATCTTTTTTTCCTACTCAGTTGTATTGGATAGTTGAGTTTTGTCCAAAAATCTTCAATAATAATAATAGTAATATTAGTATTATTAATGTCAGTACTATTAATGCCAAATTCCTTCATATTTCTTGTTCATATTTTAATTACCTACAAGATTAAATTTGAAAATGTACTTATAATATTAATTTGCCTGTAATGTTCTACTGCTACAGAGGGAAGGATTATTAGGAGAACACTAAGCACTTGTATCACATAAACCATTGAAGGTGAAAATTGTGTTGATTTTACAAATGGGAATAAAAAGATGAGAACTTTTTCAGCTTCTTTAGCCTTGTGCTGTTCTCTTGTCATTTATGTTTAACTAAATGCCACTTATAATATTCTAACTTTTACCTCCTTCTATCGCTCCATGGTGCATTTCGGTGGTGGGGCAGTCAACCAAACAAAATGTGTGTTCTGACACCTTTCTGGCCACTTCCTCAGCGATCCTTGGGTCCTCAGCGAACCCTGTCTGTGGTTCATTGGTTGTCCTTTCTTGGACTACTGTTAGTAGGTACAAACCACTGCATTCCAGGAACTGCTGTTTTAGAGATGCTCTGAGCCAGTCCTCTAGCCTAGTCCTTGTCAAAGTCACTCAGATCCTTACTGTCACGGATGCACTGACCACAGCCACTCAACCACACCCCCAATCACCGGAGTTCTAGCACTGTCACCTGCACCCAATTACCAGCGCAATATTTAGCTCCCTCACTCCACTCAGTTGTTGGCTAGTATTATGGTTGCTTCCTCAGAGACTTCTCTTCCTGACTGTGCTCTGTGGATCTATCGTCTGTGCTTCTGCTGTTCTTTATCACCTTGGGACTTTGTTAGGCTTCTAACTACAGTGATTCAGTTTAGCTTGTTTTTTCAGTGTCTTTTATTTGTGTGCCATTTCAGTTTCTTTATTTTCACCAGTGTGTTTCGTTATTAAAGTCCACTCTGCACTTACCTGCTTCCTCTCGGTCCTCCTCCTTGGTAAAGTGTGACAGAATGCTAGCCCCAATATAAAGACTAAAAGTCACACCAAGATGGAAGCTGGAGATCCCACCACACCGGACCCAGTCACCGAACTTGTCTCTTCCCTGCATGCCACCCTTCAATCGTCACTCACCCCATCTACTCCATCTGCCTCCGCCTGTCCCATGGTCGTACTGGCAGCTTATTCGGGTGAGGTGTCAGAGTGTCAGGGTTTTCTGATGCAGTGTCAGCTGTACTTCAAGATGCTTCCCCACCAATTCTCTGGAGACTGAGCAAAGATTGCATTCATCATCTCACTGCTGTCAGGAAAAGCTCGTTGCTGGGCCGAGTCAATGTGGACCACGGAAAGTCTGGTAATGCAATCCCTTGACCCTTTTTTAGTGCACTTTAAGGACATGTTTGGAACGAGCACTTCTGCCTTATCCGTACATGACGAACTTTTCAGTTTGCGGCAAGCCAATCGTAGCTACTCCATGTTACCATGTTGCCGTGTTAATCCATGCCTCTCGATCCTTCTCGGTGAAAGTCCTCTTTGACTCTGGGTCATCTGGGAACTTCTGGCTGTCTTCACGAGGAGACATTATCTCTGCTGGTGCTGGAGGAGTCAGCGGTAGATGTCGTCCTGGGATGCCCCTGGCTGGCTAAACACCAACCGAACATCAGGTGGATTTCGGGAAGCATTGATCAGTGGAGCGACTACTGTGTACAACACTGTCTATGATCACTCCCTGTGTGCCCCCCAGAAACGGCCCTCATAGGGTCTACCACAATTGAAAGTCCGGTGTCCTCTACCCAGGCCAACCTCCCAGGGGAGTATCAAGATTACCAGGATGTCTTCAGCCAGACGGCTGCTACAAAACTGCCGCCACACCAACCATGGGACTGTGCGATCGACCTCCTGCCTGGTGCCAACTCCCCAAAGGAAGAGTCTACCCACTCTCGATCCTGGAGAATAAGGCCATGGAGGAGTACATCAGCGAGGCATTACAACAGGGATTCATTCGATCATCCACCTCTCCGGCAGCTTCCAGCTTCTTCTTTGTGGCCAAGAAGGATGGAGGGCTTCGACCCTGTATTGACTACTGCGTCCTCAACTCCCAGATGGTAAAATTTGCTTACCCTCTACCTCTAGTACCTGGAGGAACTACGCAGAGCACACATCTTCTCCAAGCTAGACCTTCGTAGCGCGTACAACCTCATCTGCATCCGTTGGGGAGACGAGTGGAAAATAACTTCATAACTCCATCGGGACACTATGAGTACCTGGTCATGCCGTATGGGCTCTCTAACGCCCCCTCAGTCTTTCAGAGTTTTATGAATGAGATCTTCCGGGACATGCTCCACAGGTTTGTCGTTGTCTACATTGATGATAATCTCATCTACTCCCCCAATCTTTCTGATCATGTAGATCATGTTAAACAGGTACTCAACCGACTCCGCCATTACCACCTGTACCTCAAGCTTGAGAAATGTGAGTTCCACCAATCCACTACCCAGTTCCTGGGCTACGTCATATCACCTGAGGGGATTCAGATGGATTGCGCCAAAGTGGAAGCCATTAAGAGCTGGCCACAACCCGGCATTGTGAAGGATCTGCAACATTTTCTAGGGTTTGCGAATTTTTACCGTCGATTCATCTCAGGGTACAGTGACCTCACCGCACCTCTCACCTCCCTCCTGCATAAGAAACCCAAAAATCTCAGCTGCATATCAGGTGTAATCGAAGCCTTCCGGAAGCTGAAAGCCGCCTTCTGTATGGCCCCAAATCTCGTTCATGCTGACCCAACCCGGCCTTTCGTTGTAGAAGTGGATGCTTCTGCGCTAGGAGTGGGAGCAGTCTTGTCCCAACGGAGAGGTGAAGCCCCAGTACTCCACCCATGTGCCTACTTCTCCAAGAAGTTATCCCCGGTGGAGCAGAACTATGATATCGGGAACCGTGAACTGTTAGCCATAAAATTGGCCCTAGAAGAGTGGCGGCACTGGCTGGAGGGAGCGAATCATCCATTTGAAGTCATCACGGATTATAAAAACCTGCAGTATCTCAGGGAAGCTAAACGCCTGAACCCAAGACAAGCTCGGTGGGCGCTGTTTTTTACCCAATTCAACTTCTGTGCCACCTACCATCCTGGAAATAAAAATACCAAGGCCGACGCTCTTTCTAGAATCCATTCCCCAGACCCAATGCCAGAAGAACCGGAACCCATACTCCCTCCAGACCTGTTTGTGTGTCCCATCACCTGGTCGCTGGACGATGATATTCGTGCTGCCACCGAAGAGGAACCTGCTCCGCCAGGAGGTCAAGGTGGTAAAGCATATGTGCCAACATCCCTACGTCTTTCCCTTCTGGACTCGGTACATGCTTCCCCAGGATCTGGCTACCCAGGCAGGCAGCGAACCCTCTCACTCCTCAAGGAACGATATTGGTGGCCTAACATGGCCGAGGATGTTGCCTGCTTTGTAAGAGGATGTGCCATGGTCTCCACCTCACATCATCTACCAGAGGGTAAACTGGTACCGCTCCCAATTACGCACCGCCCCTGGTCCCATCTGGGTATTGACTTTGCCAAGGATTTACCAGTTTCTAATGGCTTCACCACAATCCTCGTCACCGTAGATCGTTTTTCCAAGGCCTGTAAACTCATCCCGCTCAAAGGCCTACCTACAGCCCTGGAAATGGCGGAGGCCCTCTTCAGCAACATCTTCAGACATTTTGGCATTGCGGAGGACATTGTGTCTGATAGAGGGCCTCAATTCATTTCCAGAGTGTGGCAAGGATTCTTCAAGCTGCTGGGGGTGTCGGTGAGTCTATCCTCTGGGTATCACCCACAGACAAATGTACAGACTGAACGTAAGATCCAGGAGATCGGCGCTACCTCAGGGCCTACTGCCATGACCATCAGCACGACTGGAGCCAATACCTCCCTTGGGCCGAGTATGCACAGAACTCTCTATGCCAAGAATCAACCAAACTGATGCCCTTTCAGTGCATTCTCGGGTACCAACCCCCTCTCTTTCCGTGGTCAGCAGAACCGTCCGAGGTACCCACCGTAGACCACTGGTTCCGAGAGAGTGAGAGGGTATGGGAATCAGTGCACGTCTATCTGCAACAGGCAATCTGACGTCAGAAGGTTCAGGCGGATGTACGCTGCTGTAATGCACCTCTCTACCATCCAGGTGACAAGGTCTGGCTCTCCACTCGAGACATCCGCCTCCGGCTCCCCTGCGAGAAGCTGAACCCTCGCTACATAGGTCCCTTCACCATCCTGAGGCAGATAAATGACGTGCCATATGAACTTCAGCTTCCCCATCAATACCACATTTCACCGACCTTTCACGTGTCTTTACTTAAATCGTTTACTGATTCTGTTCTTCCTCCTCCGTCCGTAGAACCTGAGGTACCTCCTCCGCCCGAGATCGACACTGACGACACAATCTACCAGGTCCGGGAAGTTGTGAACTCCAGGCGACGCGGCGGCCGTCTCCAATATCTGGTCGACTGGGAGGGGTATGGTCCTGAAGAGAGGTCTTTGGTGGAGCGGGATGACATCCTCGACCCCTCGTTACTTGTGGAATTCCATCAGTGCCACCCAGGCCGCCCCGCTCCCAGGGGCCACAGTCGTCCTCGTCGCCGTCCTCATCGTAGCTTGTTTTTTCAGTGTCTTTTATTTGTGCGCCGTTTCAGTTCTTTATTTTCACCAGTGTGTTTCGTTATTAAAGTCCACTCTGCACTTACCTGCTTCCTCTCGGTCCTCCTCCTTGGTAAAGTGTGACACTTACACTTGCTTAGTTTTCCTGATTACTACAAATTACCGTCAAGTACTGACTGTTCAGTTGCTAACTTATACATCCCACCCCTTGACTGGTGCCATTGCAACCACAGCTGCTGCAAGTTATTCATGGCAATTGTCTATGTTTTAATGTTATGTCTGATCAGTGTAAGTTTGCTAACTAGTGGACCAAAATGCACTAATTACTCAAATAAGGGCCTCCAATACAATGACTACAGCTATTGCTGTCGCATATGTTCCGATATGTTCTGTAATCTAGTTAAGGACAGTCAGCCAAAAGTTATGAAATTTGTATTGGTACACAATTCTGGAGCTGTTTAGCTAGACAACTAGCGACTAACAGAAGGTGTTTGTGTGCTTTTCTGTATTTTTATGTTTTAACCTCAAGTGAGAACTCAAGTGAGAGTGAGTCATCTAGGACTTCTGTTTGCCTCTGTGTGTCCAAGATTTTTTTTTCCTATTATCTATCATGCTAACATTATCTGGTTAATTGTGAACAGGTTGGAAAACAAAAAGACTTCAGAATTTAAAATACATTCGAAAACAGACTAAAATACACCCACCGGAAGTAACTAGAGGTGATATATTTGTTCTGTATTTTAAATAGCTAGTAAGATTGAATGAGCATGTCATCAATACCCCAGAGTACCTGATTTGCATGTTTACCTTGTAGCCAAGCATTGTGCTAAAAATAGTTGTATACTCAAAATACATAATACTGAGGAAAACTTAAGCAAATTATTATATCCTCAGGGTCACAAATACTTTAACATCTCAAACTACATTCTACTGTACTCCACCACTGGTGTGATATGTTGGTGTGGTTTGTATTCTCTCAGAATGTGTGTTTACTTGGCCAATTCACAAATGTAACAGATATGCAACAGCCTAAAATCAAGAGAGGATAAAAAAAACTTTTATGTGCTTTTAACAGGGATATTTGTTTTGACAACCCTAATAGACAAATTAAATCTTGGTTGCATCAATTACTAACCCCTTGAAAGCATTCACATTAAATGCACTTTCTAAATAACTTAGAAGTCAAACAAGTCCCACAATGTGTAAAAATAAATGTAAAAAAATAGACACACACAATAATAATAGTAAGCTTCCTCATCAGATAACATATTCACACACACTATCAATAATCAATAATCTCAATAATCATTGAGATAGAGAGAGAGAGAGAGAGGGTATTTGCATTGCAAGGTGAAGGCTATGATAGTAACAGATAATAATCTCAAGATCTCAAATTTATATGAGTATGGATTAGAGAACCTGTCAATGCCTGAGGCTAAAGCCATTTTTCTTGGCTTCAAAGGCACCAACTAACACATATCTGCCTTGAAGAAAAACAAAAAAAGAACCAATAATAACAAATTCATAGAGAAAAATAGGAACAGGGCCTAAACACTATGCTAAATTATTCAACAGCCTCAACTCCTTCCCCAATCATTCCACATTCACTGCTCTCCATTCGGATTTATTATACAGGCCAAAGGTCTGTAAGCAGCACTTACTTTGAGACAGCTAAAATAAGATTTAAACACATTAACTATTGCAGTATATTATTGGAAATTTGTATTCCCAGTTGATTCTGGTTTACTAACTTGATTGGAGAAGTGATGAGCCAAGAGTGTGTATAGTTCCTATAACCTCACCAGATGTTTCACTGTGTGTATCACTCCACTCGTCTGTGTTTGCCATGTATAATTTAACTTCCTGTTTTGAAACGGTTACTACAGTATGAAGATGAAGGTGAAAAGGAGGAAAAGACATCACTTTTACCAGAAGCACCTTTAACATGAATGTACAAATCACTGAGCTATTTGGCCAGCTAACCGACAGGCTATGAAGTGGGTGTGGCTCCTCTGGGAGCAAAAATAAACAAAAGATTTGGCTGTATTGCGTCAAAATGTCACTTATCCAATATTAATTTCTTGGTTATGGAAATGTTGCACAAAATCACAAGCAAGAGTGGAAGTTATATTGGAATACAGCATGGCTGTGATCACCTGTCACTCACCCTGCATAGATCATGCTGATAATTTGTATATCTATTATTCTAAACATTCTAAACTAAGGTTAGAAATTAGTAATTTAGAACTCACATTTTTCGGCATAAGTGTAATGTGAGAGCGTCAAGTGTTAAATATTACTATCACTTAGTCATACTTATTTCGAGCATCTTAAGGCAAACTGCAATTATGTGCTTTTGGAATGAGTGCAGTTGGGGCTGATCATCAAAATTTCCCAAAATATTTCATTCGGTTGAAATACAATACAACGCATTCTTCCCAGATATTGCCTGTCTAAAGGAAAGACACAAAGTCATATTTTCAAATTAAATAAAGAGTACTGAAGCAGCGAGGTCTCAATTAAGTTCACTGAAGAATAAAAGCACTCTCCTGAAGATTTGCATTCTGAGTGGGTCTCATTCAAGCATGCTCAGGATTACAATTAACACTTCAGAGGGGAGTAGCACTCAAAGTGAAGAAGAAGCCTGACTACTGTGAAGCATCTCAAGCAACTCCCACTTTGACAAAAGCTTCTGGGTGTTATTAGGAGCATGTCACAGACACTTGCAACAAGCTGAGATTAAACAAATAAAACAGAAACTTGCCTTCATTTTTCATTACAAATATTGTCAAGGTGACTCTGACCTATACAAACTGACCTCTGTGACAAAGCTATTCTTTAATCCAACTGCTGCTCTTTCTCTTTCTTTTGAGACATCATTCCCAGGCTTGTGCAGTGTGCCTGTGGCTAGATCTCTGCAGTGATTTTAACACAATCCTATACACCCTTAAGGGAACATGATGTAAGGAATAAGACACCAGTGTTACAGGAAATAATCTATGACATGTAAATCGCCTTGTCTGCACTATACGCTCAGAGCCAGGCTGTTTCAGAAAATAATAACACCTTCTGAATACTCAGATTTGAGAATGCTTCAGTGCTGTAATATAAGTATTAATAATTCACAATTCTGCATTAGTGACACCAAACAATTTCCAGAAATGTGTCTCTATTTTGTAGAAACATAGTCTACAAAATGCATGTGAAATACAAGCATGACAAAATGTTGAGCACAAAAACATGTTAAGATCTGCATGGACAAGAAGCTACACTTTTATGGAATAATCACAGAAATATTTACTGCCTTATTGCCTTCTTGCTCTATAGGGAAATTATACCACAGATAATATAATATGATAGAAACTCAACTCAAGTATAAATCATTATAGAATCTCATTAAAAGTAATGAACTAGATGAAAACTAACACTAGCATAACATTAGCTATTTGTTCCCCTGTTAGTTGCAATATGTATTAAGATTTTTGCATGTATTAACACAATGATTCACAATACTGTATGATTTTTCCCTAGCCTAAATACATATAAAGAAAGCTATGGATTTATTTATTTATATGTAATTAGACATTCACACTGTACTGTACTGTAGGTTTTTTTTTTTTTAATTCACCATTATCTACACCACAGGAGAAGCCACACACACCAGCTTGAACATTTACTTGTTTTGTGTCTGTCTTAGCACTGCCTCATTAATATCCACATCTGTTCCTTATTTGTGGTCTCATTAGGATTTACTGTACTATACTGTAATCTCCCCAGTTTGCATATACTGTCAGAGAAGCTCAATCAGGATGTTGCCTTTGCAGTCTGTCACCCACATGGCTCAACCAAAGACGCCTCAGGAAAGCCTGGGCTGTAGATTTGCAACTTTGCATACAACTGTGAGTTTGCCTGGTACAGTGTAACAATAAATTAGGTGAGTATACATCATCTGCACCACTCTAGGTCATATAGAATATCCTGTTAGTCCCCTTTGCAACCTTTGTCAAGGTTGACCTGCCTCCATTTCTTGGTGAACGCAGTGGACAGGACTCCTGGTGAATGGAGTGCAGCTCTTAGCTTACTCACTTCCTGCAGAAGATAAAGTAACTAGCAGCATGTGGGCCTACATTTAGAGCTGGTGAAAGAGATATCATTCAATTTAAAAAAAAAAAGGAGTATCAAGATAGGAGGATGATTTCTGCCTAGTTTGGTCAAATTGCAAATTGGTTGTCATATAGGACATCTGTGTGCCAATTTAGAGTGACGTTTTGATGTGCTAGTTGGGAAAACAACAGGGGGCATCGGTAGCACTGTAGATGTTTACCTATTGGTCCATGATATGTTTCTGTCTTGTCTGCTCCAGTTCCTCTACTGCCTCTGGCCCTGATTTAGTCCTGTCCATGCCACAATCCAAATGAAGCTGTATGAGACTGGATGCCAAATGAATGGCCAAATGTTTGAGGACACCTGATCATCACATCTATATTTTGGTCTTTACCAAAATGCTGCCAATTGTCTAGAATGTCTTTGTATGCTGTAGCGTTACTATTTCCCTTCATTGGAACTAAGGTCCCCAAACATGTTCCTGTATGTGCACTAAGTGAGCTCCATAAGCATATTTTTCACCTAAACTGGGGTGAAAAAAATCAAGCAGTCTACAATGAAGCCTGAATTCACCCACCCTGAACACTGATGGGATGAACTGGAATGCCAAATTTGGAATCGGAGGCTCTACAATCACATGGACATGATGATCAGGTGTCCACTCCCTTTTGGCCACACAATATGTCTTTGTTCCACTGCTCATTACAACAAACTAGATGCAGTATGTCATCCTGTCTTTGCCATATCTTTGATGACCCAATGACTTGGTGTACCTGCCAAAAAAGTGACACCGGGTGCTTTTTTGAGAAAGCAAATTATTTTCTTTTGCTTTGTTTTCTTGAGAAAAGCAAATCTGTTACATCAACCCTGTTTTTCATTGTCTTTCCTTTCCAGATCAAAGTCTGCTTCTGCAGCATTCCTGAACCAACTCCTCCATCTCCATCTGTGCTCATCCTGTTCCAGTGAGAACTACTAGTAGAACTGAGAATTCCACCTTATTTCCCTTAGGGTCCTGTTTCACCACCACTGACCTGTTAGCCACATCAACAGTATCAACTGTATCAACAGTGCCACAGGGTGTTCCATAAGTGAAAACTCTTATTAAGATGGATCAGTTAATTTAGTCTACACGTTATTTGTTGAATTTTTTATGAAGTTGTTAGAGCTCAGAGGAAGCATTGTTTATGCTTGGATTTACAATCTGTTACTTACTGTAGGAATGGATAATGCTTTGCTAAAAACTGCTCATTTCAGAAAAATTACTAACAATTACAACCTAAGTGTTGTAAAGGTAGTGAACAATAATTGCAACTATGAACTACTCTGAAATGCTTATAGTCAACTGACCATAAGCCTCACTATACAATAATAACGGATCAACTGAGTGCATACTTTCTGCAGTTGAATTCTGTATAACTAGGAAAGCACAGGCGTCTTCTAGTAGAACATAATGCTGCAATACTATCAGGACAGATGGAGTAAGATCATGAGACCTCTCGACTAAGAACAGCAAGATGAAATGACCGCAGACTATTTTCCAAAAGTGAGAAGATCCTCTCTGCCTCCACATCAAACAATTCTTTAACACAAAGTTTTGCAATGCTTCTGAGGATTATTCTCAAAAGTCGACATGGAACATTGCTAAACTAAGCAAATTCAAGAACATCCTAATCAACGTATTTTGGTTCTTAGGCATGTTGTGTCATCAAATAAACGTGACTCAAAAGCAAGCTGGAGTGTAATTGGGAATTGATCTACGTAGGAATCGTTACTGAAGATAAATAAGAGATTCTTGAGAGAATCATTTTACGGGAATATCGTCTATGCATGGAAATGAATGAAGGCAGAGCACCAGGGAAAAAAAACACCTTGGCGCATTAATTATGTGTCCAAGTGGCAAGCCTAGTCTCAGTGAGGGCGATTCAAGGTGGAAAAACAGCCCTGATTTATAATCAGCAAACAGAGAATTAAGGTCAGCTTAAAAAAAAATTACAAAATCACTAAGAGATCATCAGATTAATTGAAATTAATTAAAAAAAATATGACCATATTGTGTTTTCCAAAATTGACAACTCCTGTGTGTACAAATAGCTAAAAAAGGGGGATATCTGTTAAAGGGAGTTGAATTTAATTTATCATATCAATTATTATAGGATAAATTTGTTGATGATAAGCTACTAAAATATTCTGTTCATGCATTCACATCCATATATTCTCTTTAGAGCACCCCCCCCCAAAAAATGAATAAATTATTTATTTATTTATTTAATTTTTTTTTTAAATCAAGGTTCATAAAATAATCAGTTATTTCCTGAGGCACAATTGTGTTTTCCATTTCTTAATACATAAATCCAATGGTACTTTGTGTAGTAGATTTTAAGAAAAAAATCATCAAGGGAGATGAGGACACATTTCATCTGATTAGCAGCCGTGAAATGCGCCAAAAAAACCATGGTACACATGTTTGTTTGTTTTTTGCACCTTTAAAGCAGGTGTTCATCTACTCGTCCCTACACTGCTCACTGTATGCGCTCAGTGCATTGCTGTGAAATCCCATGTAACTGCGGCAAGTCTGACAGTCCTGCCTATTATAATACAACAACGTGTGGGCTTCATGATACTGACACACCACCAATCAAATGTGCACTGAAGTCATGAAAGCGTTAAAGAACGATCCTAAACACTACCCAATGCAGAAAGTAACTCAGAAAGAGATGGAACTCAATTTGTGCTTCTAATCATACAGATAAAAACGAAACTTTCCGAGTTTCTGCTTTAAAAAACAGACAGCGTTATTGTGTCCGAGGGATAAATATTCATTCGTGTTAAAGAATGGAGTCGTCCACTTTACAGCCCTAACATCCCAGCAGATTTTTCCCCCAGGCTTTAGTTGATATGATGAGAAAGATAAAGTAGCATTGTCTAGCACCCTTCTAAAACTATTAATACGACTTTCTCATTTCTCTGTGTGTGTTTTTTAAAGACACAACAAACATCTTTGGGTTTCCCCGCAATCCTCCGAGCAAACAAAGTGCGCTTGACAAAGCCCACTCGAAGCCACTACACACCCATCCATCCCTCTCCTCTTTTACATGCACACAACAATAACGGCTCCTTACCGTCGAAATCCCTGAAACGAGGACGGCCACGACATCCGCGATTTTTTGAGCCCCGGTCGGTGGCCCGTGTCCACCGCGAAGCTTCGGTCCATTTCGGCGTCGGTCCGGTTTCACTTTGCCCTCGGTATCGGATCGGCCTCGCGTTCACCTCTTTGCGCTGTGGCCCTTTCTCTGCGCGCATTGAAGTGGCTGCTGATGCTGCTGCTATTGCTGCTGCTGCTGCTACTGCCTCCACTAACGCTGAACACGGCTCGCATTTCCACTCGCTTCTCCTCGAGCTTCCTTGTGACTTCAGCAAGTTCAACAACGAGTCCGCGTCGACACCCGCCGCTCAACCCACATACTCCTGGCATCGTTTATAGCACATTTAATTCTCTGTCTAACCTGTGTGTGCGTGTGTATGTCTCTCTATGTGTGTATGTTTGTGTCCGTCCAGGGTAAGAGCACGCAACTTCTGAAACTTGTACGTGTGACTGATTTTCAGTTAGGTGTGTGTGTGTGCATATATATGTGTGTGTGTGTGTGTATTATATATACATAAATAAAAACAAATTTAAATCATTGATCAAATGTGCGTTATGGTATAAGAGTAAAAACAAAGTACATCCTGTACACTAAAAATTAATATACTATCATATATTTAAAGTGTCCTTAAAACTGAATGATTTTGCTATTTAGCTAATTCTACATAAATGCCATTAAGGCTAAAATTGGACTATTTAAGTGCAAAAAATGGCTAAAAGTTTGTGGACACCTATCTATCACCATTCACGTGTGGTTCTTCCCCATACTCTTGCCACAAACTCTGAAGAGCACAGTTTCCTATATCGTCTCTGCACAGCAGCATTACAATTTCCCTTCACTGGGACTACAAAGCCCAAACTTGATCCATCATGACAATGCCCCTGTGCACAAAGTGAGGACCATAAAGTCTTGGTGTGTCAGTGTTGGAGGGAAAGAATTCGAATGAACTACACAATGCCCTCAGGGTTTCAATCTTTGGGATGAACTGGAATTCTGACTACATGCCCGGCCTTCTCGTTTGACCTCAGAGCCTGACCTCAATAATATTCTTGTGGCTGAATGAGCACAAATCCCCTCACCCACAACAAAATCTAGTGGAAAGTCTTCCCAGAAAAGTGCATGTTATTACAACAGGAACAAGCACTAATCTGAAATGGTATATTTAAAAAGTAAATTATGTCAGGTGTCTAATAACATTTGGCCATGTAGTGTATGTGAAGCCTTCAATGCACTAGCCTTTGAAAGAGCCACAAGATTAAACAGAAACCACTTCTTTACAGCTCAATTTAGAAGGATGCATGCTCATGCAGAAAATAAATTATGTTCGGCAGTAAATTCCTTGACTGTAGCACAGCCCATACAATAAAGGCACAGAAAGAAGGAAACAAGAAAAATGCATAGCTCCCACCCACTTGCCCTCAGAGGCCAGTGGGAAAGCTCTCTGGCCACATTATGTTCAAACATGGATCGCACATCCTCTTTTTCATCTCTAAACCTGAATATAACCTTATATAAACCTTATACAGTGGGGCAAAAAAGTATTTAGTCAGCCACCAATTGTGCAAGTTCTCCCACTTAAAAAGATGAGAGAGGCCTGTAATTTTCATCATAGGTACACTTCAACTATGAGAGACAGAATGAGAAAAAAAAAATCCAGAAAATCACATTGTCTGATTTTTAAAGAATTTATTTGCAAATTATGGTGGAAAATAAGTATTTGGTCACCTACAAAAAAGCAAGATTTCTGGCCTGTAACTTCTTCTTTAAGAGGCTCCTCTGTCCTCCACTCGTTACCTGTATTAATGGCACTTGTTTGAACTTGTTATCAGTATAAAAGACACCTGTCCACAACCTCAAACAGTCAGACTCCAAACTCCACTATGGCCAAGACCAAAGAGCTGTCAAAGGACACCAGAAACAAAATTGTAGACCTGCACCAGGCTGGGAAGACTGAATCTGCAATAGGTAAGCAGCTTGGTGTGAAGAAATCAACTGTGGGAGCAATTATTAGAAAAAGGAAGACATACAAGACCACTGATAATCTCCCTCGATCTGGGGCTCCAAGATCTCACCCCGTGGGGTCAAATTGATCACAAGAACGGTGAGCAAAAATCCCAGAACCACACGGGGGGACCTAGTGAATGACCTGCAGAGAGCTGGGACCAAAGTAACAAAGGCTACCATGAGTAACACACTACGCCGCCAGGGACTCAAATCCTGCAGTGCCAGACGTGTCCCCCTGCTTAAGCCAGTACATGTCCGGGCCTGTCTGAAGTTTGCTAGAGAGCATTTGGATGATCCAGAAGAGGATTGGGAGAATGTCATATGGTCAGATGAAACCAAAATAGAACTTTTTGGTAAAAACTCAACGTGTCGTGTTTGGAGGAGAAAGAATGCTGAGTTGAATCCAAAGAACACCATACCTACTGAGAAGCATGGGGGTGGAAACATCATGCTTTGGGGCTGTTTTTCTGCAAAGGGACCAGGACGACTGATCCGTGTAAAGGAAAGAATGAATGGGGCCATGTATCGTGAGATTTTGAGTAAAAACCTCCTTCCATCAGCAAGGGCATTGAAGATGAAACGTGGCTGGGTCTTTCAGCATGACAATGATCCCAAACACACCGCCCGGGCAACGAAGGAGTGGCTTCGTAAGAAGCATTTCAAGGTCCTGGAGTGGCCTAGCCAGTCTCCAGATCTCAACCCCATAGAAAATCTTTGGAGGGAGTTGAAAATCCGTGTTGCCCAGCGACAGCCCCAAAACATCACTGCTCTAGAGGAGATCTGCATGGAGGAATGGGCCGAACTACCAGCAACAGTGTGTAAAAACCTTGTGGCGACTTACAGAAAACGTTTGACCTCTGTCATTGCCAACAAAGGGTATATAACTAAGTATTGAGATGAACTTTTGTTATTGACCAAATACTTATTTTCCACCATAACTTGCAAATAAATTCTTTAAAAATCAGACAATGTGATTTTCTGGATTTTTTTTTTCTCATTCTGTCTCTCATAGTTGAAGTGTACCTATGATGAAAATTACAGGCCTCTCTCATCTTTTTAAGTGGGAGAACTTGCACAATTGGTGGCTGACTAAATACTTTTTTGCCCCACTGTATAATAACACTCTTACATCGACTTATAATCAAATTATTTTATGCTAATTAGTAATTACAGCAATTCATAATTAAGTACCTAAATTTGTTAGTATATTTGCAACACACTTAGGTCACTATAAGTTATATATAATTTAATTAAACTTTTTAAGAGGGTACAAACAAAGTACAGACTGTATTACATAATGGATCATAAATTGATACAGCCAGTTACTTGGCAACGTTTCTGTAAGGAATGATCTCCTCAACCTTGTACCAGATTTGCTGCCCAGGCCACCAAACATCATCATTTCCATCATAATCTGACTTTCTTGGAGATGTTTGATTCTTAGTGCATTCAGCTTAGACAGCTGTAAATGATTATGATATTTCTAATTTAAATTTGTGCTGGAAATATAAGTAACCCTTGGGGGCATATTCTACAAGGGGTATACATGTGTCCAACAATGTGAAACTCAAATGATCTATAAAAAAAAATTGTATATTCTGGATGTACCAATTATGATCTATGTGCGTTTATAATTGTTGGATAGTGGTGGCTCAATAGTTAAGGCTTTGGTTTCATGGTCAGGGGTTTAAGCCATGTTGGGCCCTTGATCAAGGCAATGTATCTTGGCTGACCATGTGATCTCTAACCCCAGCTTCCTAAGAAGCTATGGCATGGGAAGCAAAGAATTTCACTGTGCTGTATTGTATACAATATGTAACACAGTGGTGACCCAAGTGAATTGTTGATCAAAGGTTGGGATTCAAGCCCCAGCACCACCAATCTACCACTTTTGAGCCCTTGGGCAAGGTCTGAGCCCCAACTTTCAGAGCTGGGAGATGTGAAGAAAATGTGCTGAAATGTAATGTGTGGCAATAATAATGGCTGCTTCTTCTTTTATAGCGGCTTCTGATGTAATATAACACATGTTTATTACAACTGGAAATTCATGAAATATGGAAAATGTGACTCACCAAACACGCCAAAACACCCACCCCCTGTCCAATACTCAGGCCAGACTATTAATGGTAATCACATGGTGTCTCATTTTGCGCTGGTGTCACTCAATCACAATCAGTGAAATTGAGTTATGCAAGCTCATTTGCTTAATTTAATTCATCAAGCCAATGTGCTTTACTAAAAATGAAAGCTTGCATCTGAGTGAATTGTCTCAGATATTCTCATTGTTATTTTCTTTCTTTTATTTCAATTATCCTGACTAATAACAATTAGTCAGTCACAATGCAGCTTTCGGGATGAAAATCTGGATGTGGGTTTAGATCCCTAATCAACAAAGCTGGAGGCAACAGTGGCATGGAATAATTCCCTGAGACAACATGAGGAAGAAACTCAAAAGTGAATCTACTTCTGGAATTATCAATCAATACTATGCTTCAACTGTACACAACAAAAAGGATATTCATTATGTGTGTCAATGTTTAAGGATTACAGTAGAGGTTTTTAGGTTCAAGTCTACAGCATCCACATAATGTTATCCACTAAGGTTTGACTTTTGTGAGTCTTTGGCAAAAACCATTCATTTGGCAATTTGTAGGTTTATTTATTTGTGTGGTACAATCCATGGCAGCAGAGAGTGAGTCACACATTCAGAAAGCTCCAAGCAGAAGTACAACATGGGTCAGGCACAAGATGAAGAGAAACGTCACTTGCCCCCTTCACATAATGCATGACCACACCCCCCATGATCCCCAGTCTGTGACAATGTCACATGACACTCGATCACAAGCTTTCTCTCTCCTTGTTTGATAGCTGAGAAATGTCTGACAGTTGGGATTTGGGAAGTGACCAATTTGCTTATCATTTACCTGTTTAGTTTAAGCCAGTTGCCTTACAAGTTGTTTGTTTGCTGTTCTGATTCTTGCCTAGTCCTTTTGATTTGTTCAACCCACTCCTGCAGAAATCTTGACCAGTCCCACCCACTCCTACAAATATTATTTGTATCTGTCAGGCTTTTGGTATCTAGTGCTCTTTCAGTGCTCCCTATAGGGCTCCTCAGATCCCCGATCATTGGAGGGATGAAAATACAATGAAAAGGACAAAACATAAAGGGAAGCTCGAAAGGGAAACTCGGAACTCGGAACTCGAAAGGGAAACTCGGGAGGGAAACTCGGGACTCGAAACAAAAACAAAGAGAAGGAGAAACTCCCGAGGAGAAGAAGGCAGATCCCGAAGCCCGAGCACAAAACAGAGACAGCACCAAAGGCCCACCCGAAAAGCCGGCCACATAACCTCTAACGCCGACTACAGACAATTAAAGACCCCAACCCCGAAACCGAGAAACAAAGAGACTTAAATACCCACACCCGAACGAGACACATGTGAAAGCAATACACTAATTGCACAGGCGCAGGAGTTTCACGAGGACCTCTAGCGTCCAAAAACAAAACAGCCCAGAACCTGACAGGGCGCCCCCCCCAGGAACGGCTCCTGACGTTCCACCCTAAGCGAAGGGAGAAGGGGCGAGAAGACTCCTCGAGAACTGCGCGTCCCTGCGTGCATAGGTTGGTTGGGGTCTTTCTGTCAGGCTTTTGGTATCTAGTGCTCTTTTAGTGCTCCTTATAGGGCTCCTCAGATCCAGATCATCATCGGAGGGATGAAAATACAATGAAAAGGACAAAACATAAAGGGAAGCTCGAAAGGGAAACTCGGAACTCTAAAGGGAAACTCGGGAGGGAAACTTGGGACTCGAAACAAAAACAAAGAGAAGGAGAAACTCCCGAGGAGAAGAAGGCAGATCCTGAAGCCCGAGCACAAAACAGAGACAGCACCAAAGGCCCACCCGAAAAGCCGGCCACATAACCTCTAACGCCGACTACAGACAATTAAAGACCCCAAAAACCCGAAACCGAGAAACAAAGAGAATTAAATACCCACACCCGAACGAGACACATGTGAAAGCAATACACTAATTGCACAGGCGCAGGAGCTTCACGAGGACCTCTAGCGTCCAAAAACAAAACAGCCCAGAACCTGACAGTATCTAAACACAATATAAAAATTTGTGATTTGAACTATCATAACCTTTACCAGTGTAAAGCAGTTAAAGAAGGTAAATGAATGAATGAATGAATGAATGAATGAATGAATGCACTAAATGTCTAACACTCCCAATTTAATGAACATGGTCTTAATTTGTCCAGCAAGCTTCATATCTCCCACTCCCACGCTCCCACTCCTACATACATGAAAACTACACACTTATTTGTTGGGTTCTCATGGGATCCAGGTCCCTGATGCACACTTATATTCTGGTTGCTAAAGCCTGCACTGCATTCTTCCATCTGCCTTTATGCCATGTATTTATTGATTCTTTTTTTTAAGCCAAAAGAAATAGAATAAAGCAGGTACCAAAGAGCAAGTATAATGACAGCAATTTAGGGTTGAATTGATTGTATAATGTCATGCCAATGTGTGCTGTCAGCAATACTGATGCTGAAAGCAGCCAAGAGTGCTGTGTTTTCCATCAACTGGGAGAGCGATGGACCGGAGCGAGACACTGCGTTAATGAAATCAGAGATTTGGCATAAGCATATGTGTCGTTGCACTTAAATAATACAGTAGGAATTTGGCCCTTCTGCTAAATGAATACCAAAGCACAATTATAGGTCAGATGAACTATGTTGGGAATGATTCTAAATCTTCCCTGTCACATCGGCATAGCTGAGATGAAACAAGCGCACATAATGAATTAAATGTACAGATAAGTGACAATTGAAAGAAAATTTGAGGGTATATCTTTTAGAAGAATAGTGTTATTCTTTCCCTCCAGTGTCTGAATGAATTCAATCCAATTGCAGATTCTGAAAGTACTGTTTATATGTACCCTAAACATTGCAGTCTGATCAACAGTCTGATTAAATTATTCATTTACATTATTCATTTACTACACAAGGTAATTTTTTATCGGATTGAGAAAATAGTTCAATTCAAGCGTTCACATGGCTAATTTATTTATTATATCTACACAACCCCTTTCAATCTGATCTAAATGTCATTCAGATCGACTGATGTTTACATGAAGGCTTTTCAATCCAATTGAACTATCAACTCAATACCGGATTCTTTGGTTGCATGTGAACGTACTGACTGAAGCTGTACTAGTGGTTTGTGATAGCTCAGCACATTACTAAAACACTTTATGGTGTTTTTTACTTACATTTTTTTTTACTTTCCTTTAATTGAAGAATGCTTACCTAAGCAGTTTCATAGAGTCTAATCAATATAAACAACATAGCATAGCTATGGCAGAGTACAGATATAAATACCGCAAAAACAATTCGTTAGAATGGGAATAAAAGAGCTTTTCAGCAAATAGCTGCAAGAGGATGATGACTGTCAGCAGTAGGGTTTCATTCTGACATGTAGTCTATGCAAAAGCACACATTGAATAAGAGAGAACTAGTGAAAGCTTCAGATAGAAAGAGAACTAGAATGACAGAGACAGCGTGTCAGTATGTGAATGCTGAAGGTTGTGTGTGTGTGTGTGTGTGTGTGTGTGTTCAGGATTTGGCACAATATTCTTCAGCAAGGGTACAGTAATATGGTTCGCATATTTTCAAAGCCATTACAGCCTAATCAAGCCACAGTGACCAGTTCAGGGATCAGTTGTTATAGAGAGTGTTCAAGGTGAAAACTCAAAAGAGGTAGATTGATCAAAGCTGCTTGTTTCATTTTATGCAAATTAAACGAGATGGCCTTTCTTTGATGTTTTGTAGGGATGAGTCATTCTCTGAATACGGTAACAAACCTGTACCTTAAACTTAGCTGTCATAGATAAAAGTATTTAAAAATGCAACATATGACAGAGGTTGTCGTATATAAAGGATGCTAAGCCATGAAAGTATACAGTTTGAAATGGAAATTGAAAGACCATTAAAAATAGTTCACGGTCTACTGAAATGTCCAATATACAAATATAAAATGATGTGCTATTGTGTTTAATTATGTTTAAATATTCAATAAATGTGTCATGCAGGTATGCTTGGTATGCATAAACCGAAATGTGACGTCTTTTCTTTTTCCTTGTGTTTTAAGAAGAAGCTGAAGAACGTAATACCAAATTCCAGTGTGACTCAACAACTCAGAGCTGTGATGTGATTCACTTTCTGACCTGTTTGAGTCAGCCAAGGTGATGGCGATCAGAGGAGGCATGCTGAGAGCTAGTGTGGCGGGACGAGATGTTTGGTCAGACTCCTTCCAGTCAAACTGCTCGGCTTGCCTGAAGGCCAGAGGAGGTAGTTGCAGGGTTCTGCTGGATAGCCTGCGTACCTGAAAGCGCTCTGGGACTGGATTATCCTCGGCTTCTGAGGATTCCACGGAACTATCGCTTACCTGGTACAAAACACACACACACACACACACAGACACACACATTGGCATTACTTCACATTTCATTTAAAATGTGGATTTTAAAAAAGGAGGATTAAAAAATATATGCACAAACATTAATATCTTGAGTCTGGAATATTTAGCATAATGCCATTCATGTTTTTGAGGTTGTTCACTCTAACTTACTTTGTGTAATATTGGAATTATATAAATACGAGATATAAGGTCTGATCACTTTTGACCATCAGAGCATGCAATCATGTGCATGATCTCTAAGCTTAATTCTCTGTATGCAGGAAAGACAAAACCAGAGCTATTTTTCCCTTCTCCCACACCATGAAAGGTTCGAACTAGGTCAAATAGGGGATTAGTTCCCTCAGAAAAAAAAAAATTCATCAGCATCTTTTCATTGCAGCAACACATTCATCCAAGAACCCAAAGAATTTGTTTTGCTTCACTGAAAATCTCAAGGGATCCAATACTACTAACAAGCCAATGCTGACATGCATCTGATATCGGCTATTTCATTATGCATAGGGAACTTAAATAGCTGCAGATACTCCACATCAAATCTAGATCATAGCCCTTTACAAATAGAAACTCAGGTGGAAGAAAAGAAGTAGGACAATGCTCTGCGCTGATATGCAATTTTATTCAGCCTCTCAAGCACATGACTGCCACATAATTTGAGGATTTAGTAGGCCTACATTGTGTTTACTTTTTCTAGATCATGTGCCATGAGGGACGCTGATGTTTGTGCAGCACATCTCTTAGACTGGCTCCCACAGGGCCGGTTTTATGTTGCAGAGAGACGAGGTGAAGCTGCTAGAGAGCAGGATAACCAAATCGCTGTGCCGAACATTTCATCTGATTATGGTACAGTCAACAAGAAACCTATCAACAGCTAACACGTATGAAGTCAAATGTGCTAAAGGCACAGCATGTACAAGGACAGTCTTTCTCATCCTAATGTTTAGGCTTTGTGCCTTGTCTAATTGTGCGTTTCATCAATCAGTAAAGACAAAATTCACCAAAAAAAAGTCAGTAACTTTGCAATGGTATCAGCTTGCTTTCCATTTTGCAAAGAGTCTCTAATGTACAATTCATTATTTATATGATGAGACTGAGTCATGCTTTGAAAGCTTAGGGACATAATGCACTAAGGGGGTCATTTGTAGTCTGCGCACACTCTTACACCCAGGGAACATAAAATGTGGGCATGTGACCACATTGAAGGAAAAAAATAAGGGGCAAGGAAGCACAGTCAGCTGGTAATGATATAACATAATAAATAGATAATAGTACAAGATTCAGTGTTTGATTAGGGAAGGGTGAGGCAAGCTTAAAAAATTTAAATCTTTTTCTTACACAAGGTTAATTTCAGTGGTGCTTTGACAAAGCTTAAATACAAAATTTTTTTTTGCTCAATAATTCCAGTTAATGACCAGAAATCCTGTTCCTGACCTGCCTTTTGCCATGGTTTTCATTTTTTTTGTTTTTTTTGGTAATAAAGAAAAACCTCCTGCACTTGTGTCCTTATGACCTGCATCTGTTATACAGATCCCCACATGACAATAACAGTACCACTCCACTGGATAGACGCTCAGCTGAGAAACTACTGTAGGTAGACATCTCAGACAAGACACACAAGTCTAGCTATCTGGCCTTGAATACAGTCTGTAAAAAACACTGTCTGTCAGAACACTGAAATATGTCAGAGATGCACTAGAACACTTATCGTGGCAGACTATATGGGCTGAAGTGCTAGTACTTTGTACTGCCTTAGCTAGTTATTTTTAGATATACTATTATAGATCGTAATAATACTGCACTGTGTATAACACAGTGACCTTACAGAGGTGAAAGAACTTGATGGTAAATATAATACTTGGCAAAATAATTCATACATCACATGAATGTTTCACTCTTCAGATTGTGATATATGAACTATAATTCATAGATCCCCGAAAGCTCCACAACATCTTCTCGTCACTACTCAACCCTCCGGCTCCACCTTCTCCATCCTCCCTGACCGCCGAAGATTTTGCCTCTTTTTACACAGAGAAGATTGAGAGGATCTGCCAGACCTTCACGTCTCTCCCAACTTCACCTACATCACACAATCAGCACTCCGCTACTCCTTCACTGACGCAGCTCTCAACTGTAGCAGCAGAAGAGGTTTTGCAAATTACCCGGTCCTGCAATCCTACCACCTGCCCACTGGATCCAATCCCTTCAGCTATGCTCCAGACCATCTCACCTGACCTCCTACCCTTTATCACCACAGTCATCAATGGATCCTTAACGTCTGGTCACGTTCCAACTGCCTTTAAGAAAGCCAGGGTCATCCCCATCCTGAAGAAACCTGCTCTGGATCCCTCAGACATCAGCAACTACAGACCGGTATCACTTCTCTCATTCCTTTCAAAAATTCTTGAACGTGTTGTTTGTAATCAGCTGTCTGACTATCTCATGCAGAATAACCTCCATGACCCCAACCAGTCTGGCTTCAAAGCAGCACATTCCACTGAGACTGCCCTTTTGGCAGTCACTGAGAAACTACATGCTGCTAGATCAGCCAAACTGTCATCGGTCCTCATCCTCCTCGACCTGTCTGCAGCATTTGACACAGTAAACCACAAGACTCTCTTGTCCACCCTCAGGAGTCTTGGAATTTGTGGAACAGCATGGGAATGGTTTGCTTCCTACCTGGATGGTCGCTCATATCAGGTAACATGGAAGGGATTGACATCTGCTCCACGCAGACTCTCGACTGGTGTCCCGCAAGGCTCAGTGCTTGGTCCTCTCCTTTTCTCCCTCTATACTCACTCTCTTGGCAAAGTTATATCCTCACATGGCTTTTCATACCACTGCTATGCTGATGACACACAACTTATCTTCTCCTTCCCTCCCTCAGATACCACGGCTTCTGCTCGGATCTCGGCGTGTCTGGCGGACATTTCATCTTGGATGACTGCCCATCAGCTGAAACTCAATCCCAGCAAAACCGAGCTGCTGATAATTCCAGGTGATCCATCCCCAGCCCAAGACCTCGCGATATCTCTGAGCAACTCCATGATTTCCCCTACAGCCTCTGCTCGCAACCTTGGGGTAACCATGGACAATCAACTATCCTTTTCTTCCCATGTCACTAATGTGACACGCTCATGTTGGTTTCTACTGTACAACATCAGAAGGATTCGGCCATTTCTATCCACACAGGCTACTCAGGTGCTTGTTCAATCTCTGGTCATCTCGAGATTGGACTACTGCAACTCTCTTCTGGCAGGTCTACCTCTGAACACAATTCGCCCACTGCAAATGATCCAAAATGCAGCTGCACGACTTGTTTTCAACCTGCCCAAGTTCTCCCACACCACCCCACTGCTGCGTTCCCTCCACTGGCTTCCGGTAGCTGCACGCATCAGATTCAAAACACTAATGCTTGCCTACAAAGCCAAGAATGGACCAGCGCCATCTTACCTCAAAGCTCTCGTCACTTCTCGCACTGCACCTCGCTTACTCAGATCCACTAGCACTGCTCGACTGGTCCCACCATCTCTCAGGGAAAAAGGTAGGTATACATCTAGACTCTTCTCTGTTCTGGCACCGAGGTGGTGGAACGAACTTCCCTAGGTATACCCGAGTTTCTGACTGTCTTCAAACGGCAACTGAAGACTTACCTCTTCCTGAAGTACTTAAACTAGCTCTTATTTTTCCAGTTTACGTAATATGTTGCAACAAAAAAAAAAAAAAAAAAAAAAAAACCCAACTCAGTGTTAGGCTAATGGTATCCCAAGTTGTGTCTTATTGAACCAGTGTTAATGTATTCAGTGAGTGAGAACTAAAGCACTTTTGTACGTCGCTCTGGATAAGAGCGTCTGCCAAATGCCAGAAATGTAAATGTAAATGTAACTATCACTCAGTCACTTAGGTGCTGTCAGGATACACACATATGAAGTAAATAAAACATAATAATAAGGATGTTTTTTGTTATTAAATAAATACAGAGTGTGATGAAATTACAATTACAAAGTTGATTGCTGTCCTATATAACAGCATGTTTTAACAAAATCTTTATTTAATTATTTATTTCTTAATTTATAATGTGCCAGTAATCCTAAAAGCAAGTAGTCATTTAAATTATAGCATCTATAAACAGTCACAAGTTAATAAGACAAAAAGACACTTTATTACTGAGAAACTGCAAAGCTATCTGTTCTGAAGACATTTCTGTGATGGAAAACCTAAAAGAACACCTTTACCACTGACTGTCACGAAGCACTGAAACTCCATTCATAAATTCTTATGAAACTCTCCTTAAAAAAAAAAAAGAAAATCTAAAACGAATTGCTACTACAGAAATGATCATGTAAGTGTCAAGATTAGGAGGCAACACTGAATGAGTGAATGAGTGAAAAACAAACTAACCAAAAAACAAAAACATGGTAACACAAGAACCATAATACATGGATGCAAGGCAAAAAAAGACTATGAGCAAGGCTTTTAGCACACATGACAAATATGACAAGAACAATGCATCTTAATAATGAAACATACAAAAATTAGAACTTGTGTAGGGGTGCTTAGGGATAATAAGATTAAAGTGATCATACTGATCATGACATGTGACATGCTGAGACTGATGGATATGTATTTCAGTGTTGATTCCAACATAACCATGACAATAAGTCACAAATTTCACAAAAAAAGTACATTTTTCTGATCAGAAAACATTTCATTTGCTAAATACATATACAGAATATAATCTTTGTTATCTAAATATTTAACTACACAACATGACATATTTCTCCATTAAGCGTTTGGTATATTATCTCTTTCTTCTTTTTTGCAGTTGTTTTATTGTCTATTGTTAATAACTTCCATTTTACATGAACATGGCTTCTTATTATAAGTGTACAATAACAAACTGGCTGTTTATTGGAGCCTTTTGCTTTGCCTTATTGAAATTTGCATTCAATTATAAGCGATCACTAAAAAACATACAATAACTTTGATAATGGTGGGTTGTAATTTCCAGATTTCCAGCACTCTAGTAATAATAATAATGATAATAATAATAATAATAATAATAATAATAATAATAATAATAATAATAAATTACACAACCCTGGCAATGCTTCACAGATCCCTGGAGGTTTCTGGACCCTATTATGAGAACCACTGCACTAGACCATATTTATTTTCTAATAACAAATGTTTCCTGAGGCTTCTTTCAAATGGATGTATTACTGCAGCTCACAATGTGCACTATATGACCAATAGTATGTGGACTTCCCTTTCTAGATTTAGGTAGGCTTTGCAGTAGATATTGAAGCATGGTTCTGCATGCAAATCTATTGATTTGCACATTACATGAATAGTAATGTGATGCAGTGATGTCATGCAAGAAGGCCTGGTTCGTTGTTGACTTTCTAGTTCATACCAATGGCATTCAGGGCTCCGTGCAGGCCACTCAACTTCTTCCACACCAACCTTGGCAAGACATATCTTGACAGTATGCTACAGTATGCAAAGAAATTCTAGAGCAGGAGTGTCGAGTCTTATCCTCAAAGCTAGGTTTATTTATCCCTACCCTGTTCTAGTGCTTTCAGTCTCTGTTGGAAAAATTTTTCTGATAAGGACTACATAAGCATGTGAAGGTCAGGTATCCACATTCTTTTGGCCTTATAGTGTAAACGTGGAAAATCATGCTGAATTCTTCATGCTTCATTTTGGATTTTGGTATGAAATAAATTGACTTTGCTGAAAAAACATGCAAGTTTTCCTGACAGTTTTGGTTTTGATTTGGTTCCCTTTCCGTGTATGCAGATTGTAATAATAACTATTATTATTATGTATAATCTACATAAGGTGTGATTCTCTTTTTCTCCCCCTGAAAGTTAGACAATTGTTAGAACAAATTGATAATAAATCAGTTCTTTCAGAGGTTGTCAACCAGTAGACCCCCGGCACCCAGCAGCTGAAGATCCGCAAAAGACAGGCCTGGAGAGATATCCCAATAAAGAGACTAGAGTCTCAGTTTACCAAGACATCTCCGGTTTATTATGAGAAGGACAGAAGTATTTATACTGTGATACACACACACACATGTGGGAGGATCATTCTTGCAGAACAAGCACACATTTCACAGAGGAGGTGTGCACACAGGGCATGTTCATAAGTATTCGGACAGTTGTAGTAAATAATGAGTATAATGATAGTTCTTTACAGAAAATGCTTCAGAGGATAATTATAAAGTAATTAATCATAATAACACAGTTGTCAGGTATATTCCCAAAGGTATAAGTAAGGTTACATACTAGAAAGTTAAGTTCACACAGTGAGTACATAATACATGAGACATAGCTTACCAAAGGAAAGATACAAAAAGAGAGGATTTCATTCTAACAACTATCCTTTCCAGAAAACTAGGAAAGGATAGTCCTTACACAAGCTGTAGTGCTATTCATCTCTGGACACTATGAACAAAATGACGAGAAATATGCTGACATCGGCAGCAGAGCTATTTGTTTTTGGAGTGTACACTGACTGAATTTACACAATTAATTTTTTATACATCCAACATGATTTAAGGGTTTATTTTCAAAGACTTGAGCAAAATTAAACACTGAGCTCATACCTGAGCATCGAACCATCAACACTGGTGTTTTGCAACAGACACATTATTATGCACTGTTCTACTACATATATTTTATTCATGTAACTTAATGCCAATGTCAATATAGCTAACTCAATCTAGTCATTAACAACTTCTTTAGATCAAATATAATGTATAATCTATTTCTCATAAATCTGACTTACCACATATTCCTTTTTCAGTGTATTTACATGGTTTAGAGATGTGTTTTTCTTTGACTAGCATTTGGAGCAGAAAAAAAGAAAAAATCTTTCTTTGAAGAACGTTTGCACTCTTTTAGTCAATTAAGTCTATAGCCAGTAAACAGACAAACTGTACGGACAAGTGGTAGGTTTTGTAGACTGGTATTTCTTGTGCTACATTTACGTCATTGCCTTTCTTTTCTTTCCATTTCATCCTTTTTAGCTAATGTAAAAAGCATTCCTGTCAGACTTCTTTAAATAATGCGTGCAAACACAGTATCAGAAAAACACTCTTACAGCTAGCCTTGAAAATAAAAAATATATATAAACATTTAAATGTCCCTATTTATAGTATAAATACCAGTCTTGAATGAATTCACTTCATAATATGTACAGCAAACAGAAGGTGCATGTAAATAATTGGTCTCCTGTAGAGTTTTGTTTACAAGCACTTAGCACCAGATCACTCATTGGTGTGAAGAAACGAGTGATGACATATTTTCCTAGGTCACGTCAAACAGGTTTCATGTAAATAAGCAGAGTTTGCACACTATGTAGGTGTCAGTTTAAACACTATTATGTAGGTGTCACCTTGCTGATATATTTACCCATGTATAACTACATTGATGTGTTTAATTCATTATTTATTTCACTTATTTCATCACACTCATTCATAGGGGAATTTAATTGATTTTGCTCATCACTATTTCTATAGGTGTTGTGATTTTTCTTTATGTTTATTCACATTGCAGAAGCCTTTACACAAAAAGTTCACAAACCAGTATCGATGTTTCTTAAAGCTTTGTCAGGAGTGAATGAGCCTGAGCGGTTTGCTTCACAAGCAAACAGACCAGGTTGATGAGCTCATACTTTAAGCTACAATATTTTATCTTGTAACATTGTCCCTTGTGGTCACTCTAAATGTTTTTTTTTTCATTTATCATTAGTGTACAGCTGGTTATAATGTATTCATGGACATGAGCATGAAACTGTGAAACAATGTCCAGTGTTCAGTGTTTTTCATCCCAAGAGCCAGAATAGTCCAGTGCTATTGTGTTTCCAAGTGCATTCTCCAAAAAAAAAAACCTTTGCTGCAAGACCCATCTACTATATCTTTTTTTAATTGAAAGATGTTTACTCAATCCCTCCCTTGACCATTTGTACTTGACAACACTATCCATTATCAAACTCTCAGTGGGTGAACGTTATAGCATACCTCTGCTGTACAATGTTCCTTTAATGACAAACACTGACTAATGCCTTTGCTTCCTATTGATTTAGCAGCCATTTCCCTGCTACAGAAAGTTCAGTTGTGTCTATTATAGATTGCTAAAATCAGTTTCTTTTACAAAACACCTTAATATCTAATGTCCAGGAATAGTTCATTTATTGTCCAGAATCCTATCGATTAAAAAAAACTTTTAATAATTGTATAAGAAACATTATGTTTTAATGTCCAATTCCTTTTCATGAAAATGTAACTAGAATTATTTTCATGTACACAATGATACACATAATTCGGTTTTGAATGACAAAGCACACACATACACATACACACACACACACACGCACACACACACACACACACACACACACACACACACACACACACACACACAGGCATATGAATAAGTGATAAGACATAATTAAAGAGGAGAATGAAAGTAATGCTGCACCTGCTGCCCTAGTGGTGATTATTGATACTCTGAGCTAGGGTCATTTGAACTGGCAGACTCAGCTAAGTCGAATTTATGGGAGCTCTTAAATAGGTTGTGCTTGTCGTCTCCCTCAGCTATAACGGTGTTATTTCTCCTTAGGGATACAGAAGTATTGGTTTGTTCTTTACACTGCAGGTCAGTGAGAAAATGAGAAATCATTTTCAGAGCAACTGAAAAGTAAATAAAAAAATACTGCAAACTTATTCAGATAGCAGCTAAGAAACATGGAAATTCATCCATTCAATTTCAGCATGCAGTATTTATCCTGATGAGGGTAACAGATGATATAAAGCCTATTCTGGTGATCACAGGGTGCGATCACACACACACACACACCCCACACACACACACACACACACACACACACACACAGTCACTCTTTTAACATACATCATGTGAGTGTATACAGAGATGCTTCATATCTGTAGTTCCAATGTTTAGATAGTGTGATGAAAAAGTTACATGAACGTTACATGCAAAAACATTTTATAGACATTTTTATTTTTTCAAAACATCCATCATTATTACAAAAACTATTTTACACTAGGGTTGCACAGGGGAAGTAGCTGCTTCTAAAATCAAAGAGGTTTTTTCAAGATGAGGCTAAAATGATCTGCATAGCTTTGAGTTTTGTACTGGAATATAAGAGGAAAAAACACTAATGCTACCAATCCATACCGAAATAAAAGTATCAGCCAGTGCACCATTTAAAACTAATGCTGGCTAAATAAGACTTATGATTGTGCAGTTTCATATGCGTCATCCAAGGTTGCACTATTATTGCAAAATGAAAGCATCCTGGTGAAGAACAGCTCAGTCATGAAGTGGTAGACCATGAAAACTCCCAAAGAGCTGGAATATGGAACACATAAACATTGTCTATCCTCTGGACATATCAGCACAATTGTGTGTCAGGAGATTTATGAAATGAGTCTCCATGTTCAAGGAGCTGAACACAAGACTAAGATCACTATGCACATTGCCAAGATTCAGCTAGAGTGGTGTGAAGCATGCTGCCACTGGACTCTGGAGCTGTAGAAATATATTTCCTGAAGTGATGAATTATGCTTCACTATCTAGCAGTTGATGGCAAATCTAGAGTTTGTGAAGGGACAATTATCTAGGACATTTTTTACAGTTTGGCCTAGGCTTATTAGTTCCAGTGAAGAGTAATGTTCATGCTATAGCATAGAAAAGCATTTTATGTTAATGCTACAGCATAGAAGAACAACTGAATACTAATTTATGGCAACAGTTTGGGGAAGGCCCTTTCATGTTCCTGCATAACTGTGCCCTGTGCACAAAGCAAGGTCCATAAAAACTGGAGCTAAACTCAAATTTACTGAATGCCTTCAGGATAAACTAGAACATTAATCGTGAATCAGGCCTCCTCGCCTGATATTAGTCCCTGACATCACTAATGTTCTTTTGATTGAGTGGGCATAAATTCCCAGAGACATACTCCAAAATCATGTAGAAAGCCTTCCCAGAAGAGTGGATTTGTGGCAACAGTTCAAGGAATGCCACATATGGGTGTGATAGACAGATATCCACAAACCCTCTGAGACACCCACTCATCACACTTTAGTTTCATCATGCATTAAGTTCTTAAAATAATAAATGGTGCAAGAATTCACAGCCATCTGAATGCAAAAAGCTTTATGATAGAAGAGTCAAATACAGATGCTAATACTGTCCACACAATTCTACTTTAATTTAGTTTAATTTAATTTAATTTAATTTAGAGGAACCTGTGTCCATTATAGCCTCAGGTTCCCGTTGTTCACTGACAGGAGTGGAACCTGATGTGATCTTCTGTTGCTGTAGCCCATATGCCTCAAGGTTTGATGTGATGTGTGTTCTAAGATGCATTTTTGCTCACCACAATTGTAAAGAGTGGTTATTTGAGCTATTGTAGAGTGGGAAAAAGAGGGAGAGAACACATAAATACACACACACACACACACACGTATGGCGGAGGCGGGAATTGGACCCTCAACCCTGGAGGTGTGAGGCAAACGTGCTAACCACCAAGCCACTGTGCCCCCTTACTTTGTTTTTAATTAACATTTAAAAGAGCCATATATATTCAAAGAGCGCCATATGATCACGCTCATATAATTTACAAGAATTTCAACAAATGACTTCAATATAAAAACACGCACTTACTTTAGTTTAAAAGATGAAGTTTTCCGTTGTGTGGAGGAGAAACGCGCCAATAACGGTAATCCACATGATGTTTAAATTGGCCACTGCACGCATCACACATGCGCCAATGTCTGAAACGTAACAGTGCTTTTGTGCATGTCAACTTGCATTTTCAAGTCGGTTCAATAATTAAACCTTAGTTGACCCAGCGATTGTTTAATAAACTTCTTTCACTAGTTCAGTTGGCTTTTTCATGTTTTATTGTCCAGATTACTAACAAATAATCATTATGCCAACATTTTGCTACAGATTACAGTGTAATCATCACTAAAGGATATCATTTAACATGAAATAGTAACAACATATGCACCTTGGGTCAGTACCACTCTGACCTTTAGCCATTGCAATCTCCAGTGGTGTAAAAAAGTCAAAAGACATGCACAACAAGGGAATATGCTTGTACACATGAGTAAATTTAGGGTCGAATGAGGCATTAGACAGGTATCAAATATTTAAACTGCATTCACCTTGCAAAAGTTCACACAGATATGAACTGCCATGCCTGCCTTGAACATAAGCATGATGGAAGAATGACTCTTTATTATACCTATCTCTTGCATTTTCCTTGATTTGTCCTTTTGAACCACTTTTCTTTTGAGTTCGATGAGTCATATGGCTGGCTGCTCACAATCACACTGTGGGGGAGCTTCTATGTAGTGTGCTATGAGGTTGGCTTGCAACTTCTCAGAATGCCACCTCTGCATTCTGAGTTGGTGAGAGATGTCCTCCAAGAGTGATCAGAGTGATATGTGGACTTTTTTGAACACTCTGGTCCTGACCCACTCTTTTTGCCGACAGCAGGAATCACCTGTACCCACTGTGTTAGGAGATAGCAAATTTTCTATGTTGCCCCTGTCCATTCCAGATACCTGATAGTCCCCAACCAGCCGCTTGACCTCAAATGGCCTTTGCCACATGGTGAGTAATTCTGAGTTCAGGATGTACTGAACTTTATTTTATGTAGGTTCTGAACCACCATCTAGCTTTGTTTAAAATACGTCCCAGCACAACCTTGTGCTTCCACCCACATAAAAACCCTGCTGACGCATGGGGCAGGACTTGTGGTCCCTGGGCTTGCAAATGCAGACAGCTGGACAGCATCTGCCAGAGAGTGAGACTGGTGGTACTGAAGGGCCAGTACACTTCATCCACCTCCAGCTTTCTCAGATACCACAGCAGACAAAAGGTAAAGGTACATGCAAGTTGTTTTATTTGTGCTTGTGCCCACCTTTACTTAGCAATGCAAATCAGCTGTGTGGCATTTTGGATGAAGTCACAGAATTCTGCTTGAAATATAGAAAGTGAAATCAGACTGAACACATATCCAATAGAAAGCCATACCCATAGAAAGCATGTTCCCATTAATATTTTACCTTTTTCTACTCGTTTGAGTGTTTAGGAATCTAAGGGGCCATCCATGATTTGCTTTTTCATTATTTATATGACATGACTTATGAGTCATTCATTAAGAGGACACAAGTCTATTTTCCTCCTCACTGTTTGGCTAGAGATGCACCTCCAACTGTTATCTATTTTACAAAGGATCACAGTTGGAGACTTGAAGCATTTTGGGAGCCACCAATACTCCAGATTTTTACATTCCACCTCCTCCTCCAACAAATCACCTGGGGTGTCCCATAGTGTACATTGCATCATATACTACTAAGTCTAAAAATGAAAATGTGGCTTTCTCTGACAAGAAGCTACATTGGGTCATGGCTAGATCTTCCAGCACAACAGTTGCATCCATACCCTCATAGAAATGGTTGAACACAAAGGTAATTTTTTGGCCAGGCAATCACTCTGACCTATACTTGACTGAATAGGTGAGAATAACTGAAGAGGACAGTCCACAATCTATTATATTGATAAGAGCAGTCAGGTTCTAACCTTTCTACGACTCCTAGTTTGCACAACGAACATGCAGGAGAAGAAAATTGCAGGCAAAGAAGGGCAGTCGACTCAATATTACTAAAAATTTCGTTAAAATATTTATTTTGGGATTTTTTTTTACTTTGAATAAATATCAATTAAGTTTCAATTAAAGATTAGATTTCCCTCATATTTTCAGTGTAAAATTAACACATTACGCATCACCTTTTTACACATATTTTATTTTGTGTGCTAAATTCTGTCCATCACGTCCCGCATAAAGAGGTTATGACAGATATCACAATGTGAGATCTCAATACTGAGTTAAATTTGAACTCCATATAACTCCAAGTTATATGGAGTCATCTTCTGCATCCTCAACACTTGCACCCACACTGTAAAAAACCCAACTTAAAAAAAGTTTAAACAACTGCTTTTATTGTGTTGGTTGAGCAAATGTCAATGAAAAATGTAGCAGAACATCTTTTAATAAGTTCACTCATTGTATCCCAAAGTTTTCCTCATTAACTTAAAAAAATGAGTTTTCTGAAAAACACTTTTAAAGTTCAATCAAAAAACCCTCTGCAAATGTATACGTCATGGATGGCTTGGCTAATGCCCTGTTGGAACACTAGGAGGCATTCCAGCAGGGGTTTGTTTATGTCTGTGCCATGTGTCTTTGTTTGTTTTCTGGTCTCACATGTTTGCCCTGCCTGATCCTTAGCCTGTTCCCGCCTCTGCACACCTGTCCTTCATGTTGCACTGATCATCTCCCCTATTTATACCGATTGTCTTGCTTGTGTTGTTTGCTGAGTCCTCGTCGTAATTGTGTGCCTTTTCTGTTCTTGGGATTTTGCTTTGTGTTTAGTTTTCTTCTAGTTCTCCCATGTATGAGTTTGCTTAATTTTTAATAAACCCCTATTTCATGTCTAGCCCAGCAATTGGGTCTGATTTCTCCTGCCTGGCACCACATGCACATGACAATACAATTAAGTCAATGTAATAAATTCTGCCAGAGACCCCTCATGAACATTAACATATTAAAAATGTTAATATATTATATATTAAAAGTGTAGTAGCCATATTTTTTCTGTATTGTTTGGCAAAACCATGAATCAAACCCACGATTAGTTTGTAATAAACATGGTTTTATTACAGTAAATATGTTTTTTTGGTAAAACCATGGTAAATTTTCATAAGGGACTGTCCTCATATATATATATATATATATATATATATATATATATATATATATATATATATATATATATATATATATATATATGACCAAATGAAACTTGAAAATAAATGTCATATTGAGAAATATTTTTCAGTTTTTGGCTTGTTGAAAAAAAGTGATAGCAACATATTATATTTTCCTGTCCTAATGTAATATTATGTAGTACCAATTTCCAGCAGCATTTTCTTGTTCACTCAACTTAAATAATTTGAGTTGTACAGAGAAACAAAAAACAATTGGGCCAACTTAAATAGTTTTGTTGTAGAACAAGAAAACAAATAATCTTAAGTTAACTCAACTAGTTATTTTTTGTATCACTAACGACTAGTTTTAAGTCAGTATAACTGTTATTCCAAAAAGTTGAGTAAACAAGAAAAAGCTAGGGGAAATTGGTACTAAGGTTTTTTTTGTTGTGAAGGCTTAAAATTTTTTACAGTGCACTAGCTTCATATCCAATCCAGCAGAAGCCACACCTGAGTCTACTGAAAGTCCAAATCAACTTAGTAAACAAGTAGAATCAGGTGTGGCTCCTGCTTGATGGAATAAACACCCCTGATCAAAATAAAAAATATATCATATAATAATGCCCACTGTATTGTTTATTTCAAGCAGGCAAGCAATAAACAAACAAATAAACATACTTATCGTCCAAACAGCTTACTCCATAATGAAATGTAATGGTGGTAATACAGAATACGCTATACTGATTATAAGTACGTACCAATGGATTAAGTTAACTTCTATATTATACATGATAAAACCCTCCTTCAGTCTGTTTTGTACTGCATTTGAAAGGATGGGGAATTAAAACATGAAACCGGCATGACTATTCTATATTGCATTAAACAATATAACCCTAAGTATACTGAATGGCAGTACCATTCCTCATACAGAGTGGCACACAAAAAAACAGACACGAGCATAAACTGATAATGTTTTTACCATCTGTTTACTAATATGAAAATTGCATGGCTCCTCTGATTGAACAGGGAGAACAATGCTGCTTTCAGTGTTACATTACATGCTGTTGCTGCAATGATGATGCTATTCTATGTTGTTTTTGCATTTAATGATATCACAATATTAGCCTTTTACCCTGACACTCATATCAGTTTAAGTACTATTGACTAATACTATTAACTATTTGTTACCTTCATCTGATGTTGTGTATTCGGAGAAGGAAATGAAGCAAATATCAGCTGGTGAGCACTGAGAAGAAAAACCTCCATCGTCCACCATGCTTCCACTGCATGATTTATTGAAGCTCCCTAGCATACGAGCATCATATATGAAAATATAACTGTGACGGTGGGCTGGATTTCCCGTCTGCAGCATTGGAGCTTGATAACATCCAACCAGTGGCTACACACTGTATACAGTGTTGTATGTCCAGAAGGGATGACCAAATAGTGACATAAGGGAGTCAAAGCTTCTGATCTTACATGAGTGTTTCACTTGTCTCCTATGCAGATTATGAAGTTCAGAGACATCACATTCTATGCAAAAACATCTCCAGTAACACAAACTTTCTTTATGTATTTAGGATGTTAGTAGCTGTAGTTAAACTAGGAATGTTTCTCTTGTTGGATATTTATATGCAGATATTGAGCCTCATTTTCCTCCTTCTTTCACACTCACGTTTTGCTGAGTCATTTGGCATTAAAATCAGCTGATTTGTATAGAGAATACCCTCAAAGGAAGCCTTTGTGAAGACCTTGAAATGAAAGCTAAGTGCACGCTTTAACATTTGCCTATATTGAACGATTATAGGTTTCCATATACTGGTTTGATCTGACAACACTAGCTGCATTTACATCAACCACTGCAAGTATTTACAACTTTTTGCTTAAGTTTGTGTTATTTGCTGGCCACCCCTATGAACTATATGTGCTATTAGTCCACACGTAATGTCTGTCTGCGCTTTGGACACTGTAGCTGAACTCAGAATTTCTACCAATAGAACTGGTGCCACTGCATATTAAAAAATCTATCAACTTTAATGCTTTTGCAGTTGAGAATATACCCAGGCCAGCCCTGTGTCTAGCGAGAGTTCTCAAGTACTATGCAGGTGTGATTGCCAGCTGTTTGAGTGCTTTGGGAGGCACCAGGGTAAAGGAAGTAATTGCACAGGCATACCTGAAAGGAGGTCAAGAGGCCCTTCTTCCATTAAGTGTTATTTGCTAAGCACTGTGGCTATCTCCTATGTCAAATAGTGGTCTCCTGGGCAAAACTAGTAGTGTCTGTTTCAGCATATGTCTCACTTCATTTGAATATTGTTTAAAGGCACCTCATGTGCTCTGTGGTGTTTGATTGTTTGTGGTTGATTTTGTTATTTGGTCTCTACAAGATCCAAAGAAAACCACCATGGGTCATTTAGGATGACCAAAGTATGAATGCAAAGCAGGTAAGACCTTCTGTAGGTTGTTTTGTACAAAGCAAACTAATGGTTCTTCACTCTGCTACTAAACCACACTTAAGATGTATAACATTCCCATTTGTTTACCATCCTAAACCAATACCTCATTGAAAATGCATGCTCCAACCTCAAGCGTGTTTAGCCATCAAAAGCACAGCTTCCAAATGCCTAGAGCATGCTCTACTACAATGCATGCCCTCTGTTGTGGTGTTATATTTTCTAATCCACAGAAATGATACATCCCATCCTCTTTATAAACACCCTACAGCAAACACAATATTCTTTGCCATCTGATACACTGCCAATTTTGCCCAGAGGTATGCATCATATGGTCACTCTCAGAAAACTTGGCCAGAGTTTAAAGAATCACTGTTGGATGAATGTCACTAGTACATTTACTTCAGAGGACACTTTACAGCAGTTGTAGATGGGAGTCAAGTGTGTGCGCCTAGAAATGAGCATTCCATTCACTCATTCTTCAATCTCGGGAACTTTCACAAAATTTGATTGCAGCATGTAATGGTTCACAAAATGAGGTCCAGAAATCCCCAGTGGTCCATAAAACATAGCCAGACATCTGTGATGTTTTCATTTGTTACAGCTGTGGAACTCACAACTCACTAATGTTAAAAGTGATGAATTGTGGTTTGTCTGTGGAAAGTTCAAGAGCAAAAAGTACTATGTCTCCAATAAATAGGCAGAATATTATTGAATAGATCTGAATAACGAACATATTAAGGAATTGTTCATAAAATAGATGTACTGAGAGGGTCTGTGTTCCAGTGGTTTCAGAAAGTTTCATAAAGTGGGTCACTGGCCTCAAAAGTTTGAGAACCCCTGGTATAAAGGGTATCCTCACTGACTGGATATTTTATATGTGAATGGAAAGGCATTATTGTGTTCAAGTGTTGAAATTACAGTATGGAGACAAAAAAACAAAACAAAACAGAGTGGCACTTTCCACAAAGTGGACCTTATACCAAATCATTTAAGAACCACTGACTAGGGGATTGATATTTGACCATGCATAAGCATTACAACAAATAACTCAAATTTGTTAATAATACAGTTGCCTAAGAATGCACCTTTGATTTAAGAATGATATTCTCTGGACTTATTTTGTGTCCAGCTATCCATCTATACAAACCTGCTTAACAATCACAGGCAACTTCTCAAATAATACCTGGTTAGTAATGGTCCTCTAGAGATCACTTTCCATTAATGGATGGGATACAGTGGTAGCCTAATTGTGCATACAAACTAAGTATTCTTAGTACTTACAAATAGGACTGTAATCTTTAAAACTTTATTTTGTTAGCATTCATGTTTTTTAATCCTCAGACATCTATTCAAACAGCACACAATCGTGAGATGCGTTCATCAACAATTACATGATTCTAGATTGGATTATATGAATGAGAAAGGCTGACAGACGGATGCAATAAAACGTCCCTCTGATATTACATACATTGTCAAAGCATTCATTCTGCACCTGAAACATCAGGCTTTGGCCTTTTTCATTTAACAAAACACATTGTAAATGCAGAAAGGCTTTTAACAGAGATGTGAGAGAACACGGCTAATTAGAAAAAGTAATGGTAAGCTGCTCTAATGCTTGATGCTTTCAACAAAGCAAATGTTAAGCACAAAATGAGTGCAATGGAAACAATCAAGCAAGCAGATGCCACAGCTTCAAGCTTGCTAATGAGTCGTGATTGTTGCTCGCAGACACAAACCTCTGCATTTACAATAAGCAATCTGAAACATGCCCATCCCCTAATCTTTTAGAAATTACATTTCACATGCTTAATTACAAAAGCTTTTATTGACATAATATATACCATATACGTATACATATACAAGTTCTCTCTATGTGTCATTATAGTCTAGTATCATTAAGATTTGAAATTATACTGCTGAATAAATTTGCTTAGAACTTCTGCTGTATACAGTAACTAAGCAATCTGTAACTAAGTAACAGCTAAAGTTAAACTGTTTGGGTGCTCAAATGAACAATAATTGCTCTGGCACATAAGCTCTGGTACCCCCTAAATTATGGCATGTATGCTTAGCATATTATGTTCCTTAATATTTCCATGCAACAATCATTTTTGCCCTTTGTCATTCTATTCCGCAAACAGGATTATGATTTCTCTGTTTGGTTCTCTGTTTTGCATACCATGTTTGGTATGCAGAGGAAACACGGTATAACCCCGGTAGAGTACTACAGATTTCATCATTCTTATCACGTCAGCAATAAAAGTTTCCTTATGGTTTCATTGTCAAGCTCGCTTAATCACTCCCTCACCTTCAGTAACTGATTAACCGTGACCTGTGTAGCGGTGAATCTGGAACCTATCCTGGGAAACCTAGGCATGAGGCAGGAATGATACATCACAATGCAATATGCACACTTTGGGGGAATTTATCCTAGCAAATCCATCTACTTGCATATTTTGAGAAGTGGGAGGTAATCAGAGAACCCAGAGGATACCCACACAAGCACAGGGAGAACATGCACAGAAATTCCACAAAATCAGTCACTAAAGCTCTGGATCAAACCTATGGCCCTGAAGCTGTGAGATGGAAAGGCTACAATGCACCACTGCACCACACAATTTTCAAGCCACCTAATATTATGGCCAGTCATTACTGCTGCCTACACTACACCCTTGTTCAGCCTCAAATGTAATTGTAGCAGGAGCACACCATTTTCAGACTAGTGCAAAAATTGAAATTTCTACAATTCTGTTAAGATCAGGTGAGATTTATTAATTCCCCCATAATAAAAATTCAAGGAAATTCAGATTGTTCTGCAAGTTTTGCAGGACGTAGCAGATATTTCTCAGCTAAGAATGAGTATTCGGGAACTGACACCATGCAGCAATGTCCTTAAAAGTCCTTTAACCTTGCTTATAAAGCAATGGCAGTTTTCCTGCCTGTTCCCCAAGAACTGCCATGTCTGCAGCTGCTTCCAGTAGGTCTTTCCAGGCTGATCATGTTCCAGCAGTTTTTCATGGCCATGCCTAATTCCAGTAGTCCTCAGTAGTGTTTGGTTCTGTTAACTTGCATGCACCGCTAACTGGCTTTAAACTAGCCATGACAGCCTCCTTAAAAATGGCAAAATGGATTTTTTCAAGAATTTAAAGGAGGCTTTGACTGTCCTCAAATGCTCTGTGGCATGCACTCTAGCTAATATGATGAATCATGAGCAGGTCCATCATGAGCAGGACTGCAACCTTTTATGCCAGGAAACACTGATAAATGTAAAAACCTAGTATTCAAGCTTACAAGTGTACATGCCTTGTATACCCTTGGGTGGAATCTTCTGAAACCACAGAATCCACAAAGTTTTCATTGTTATACCCTAGAATTCAATTCAATTAAATTTTATTTGAATAGCACTTTTAACAAAGAGCATTGTCTCAAAGCAGCTTTACAGAACATAAGAAACAACAAACAGACAAACAGTCCTAGATGTTAGACAAAATTATCCCCAGTGAGCAAGCCTGAGGTGACTGAGGTGACTGTGGCAAGGAAAAACTCCCTTAGCTGGTATTAGGAAGAAACCTTGAGAGAAACCAGACTCAAAAGGGAACCCATCCTCATTTGTATGACAACGGAGAGTGTGATATGAACAATGTCCTTTCTGCATTTATGTATAGTCAATTGTGTGATGCAGATACAGCATGTGTAGAAAGTTATGTGTAAATTAATTAGGAGGTTGTTGTCATTCACATAGGGTTGGCAGCATTGCTTTGAATACCCCAGTCCTCACAAAGCAGAATCCGGCTGGAGCTGGTCCATCTCTGGATGCCACTGGAGCTGGCATAATCTCTATATGTCTTGGGATGGGTAGAAGAAGGGAAACAAATGGAAAGTAATTAGCGTAGCGTAGTATGAGCACTGTGGCACTACTTGAGCCATACATTTCTCAGGCCAAGAGTTTCTCTGTCATAGAGGAAAGATGAAATGGCTCCATTGTATAAACAGAGATTAGTCCACAGGGTAGTGGACATCATCACCATGGTACGCCATAGGTAGACTGCTGCTACTTGTCTATCTCCCTACACTTTCTCCAGTTCAGTTTCTCCAGGAGTTAATAGCAGCCTTCCAGATGGTGTATCCAAACACCTTTCCCTCCAGGTGGCATGTAGAGGTCATTTCACCACAACAGGACGTTACCCACATGATTATCATAATCCCGAGAGGTTAAGAGGTGTTAAATAAAGCCCTCAAAAAAAAAACTTACATTTTTTTTTAGTTTTGTGTTTGGTTGTTATTATTTTATTTTTACTCACAAGAGTCAATACCGACATATAGAGTAAGCCATGGAAGCTGTATATACATATCATGAAGAGTAATCTTAATTTCTTAATATTTGTTATCATTAGCAGGAAACAACTCCTTACATTCCAACAGCTTTCAAACATATCCAGGAGACAGCGACTTTCTGCATTGTTTTTGACAATTGTATTGTATGAGAACCAAACAGAGAGTTTGACAAAAAATAAAAAATAAATAAATAATGCCACATCATCAGATATAATCCAAGGCCAGTAAGCAAAAGCATTAGAACAATGGAGTTGTCTATTCTAAGATGCTCAGAATTTCTAATGATCTACTCTGGTGTTCTTGACACCTAAGAGATTAATAAATACCCATGACAGCAAACAAACACGCACACACACACATACACACACACATACAATTTATACTGCCCAGTGGCACGTTTCCTAATTGTCAGTGTTTTTTATGGTTTTGTAGTTGAGATTCAAGAGGCTGCGAGTGTGCACAGAAATGCCCTATTATAGATTAGGGTTAAATTAGACAGTTTGGTTTATTTTCATCAATTATTAATCGGTTATTCTTCTTATTCTATTACCATTCTATTTCTCAGGCAGGAGAAATGGATCTGATCAATTTTACTTCTTACAATTTTACTTTATTTGAATTAACAAGAAAAAAAATATGAATTAATTTCCATCTTACTTAAACAGGATCAGTCTTTGTCCAGACTTTTTCTATCACTGATCTACAGGATGTATTTTGCATAATCCAGTAATGCAGTTTCTTGCAAATTCCGTCAGTTAAAAACTTCTGTTCTCTGAAAATCCCATGCAACTCTATCATGCAGGCCAGATACACAACTTAATCTGTCAAATGTTAAACCAGGTATATAATTTTTATGCCTGATTTTTCAACGTCAGGCCATCTAGCTAGCTAGCACCATCTTCTAGCTTTATAATTTAGTTACTTCACATGTGACGTGAAGTAGCGGAGTCTGGAAATCAATGGTGTATTTGCTGGTGAACCCTCAAATTCTTCATAATTGTGACGTTCAGTTTGAAGCATAAGTAGTGTGTGAAGGGAAAATAGAAGACGATGTGTGCTGTGTAGTCACACTGACAATTTTGAGTTATTTGTATTTGCATATTTCTGTAATATGCCCTACGTATTACTTTTTACATTTTATCTTGAAATTATTTCGTCCACAAAAAACTCACAAACTGTTAAATACAGTTTTTTTCAGAGAGGCAGTGGACTGGATAATATCAGATTCAGTAAGTAAGTTATTATCCATCCATCCATGCATCCATCCATTCTCTACACTGCTTGTTCTACATGAAACTGGAGTCTATCACAGGAGACTTGACACGCAAGGCAAGTTACATCCTGGACAGGATGGCAGTCTATCACAGGGCACAATTGCATACACACTCACACATTGCAGACAATTTAGAGATGCCAATCAGCCTTCTATTGTGTTGGGAGGACACCAGAGAATCCGGAGGAAACCCCCGAGGCATGGGGAGAAATTGCACACTCCACCCACACGGCTGAGGTGGGAATCAAACCCCCCAACCCTGGAGGTGTGAAGCAAACAAACATTTAAAATCTAAACAAAAGCAGATACAATAAACACAGGTATTAACTTAAAAAGTTCAAAAAGCTTCAGTCTTGGTTTAAAAATCAATAACAGCGAGAACAGACCTATTGTCCAGTGACAGGCTGTCCTATAGCCTTTAGGCAGTGACTGTAAAGTCATGGTCACTACTGAATTGCAGCCAGGACTTTGGAACAGTTACAAGCATCAGACATGAAGCTCTAAGAGATTTGAAAGCAGAATACTGTCTGAGGATATCAGTGATCTGGTATGCTTTGCACCAAGACATCAAAAGCCTTTTCTTGACAATGAAGAAAAATGACCTCCAATCTCTTGACATGACATAACATATTCATATTCAGTAATTCTGAGTTATTTATTATACTGTGTGTAGATTTGATTGGGCCACAAAGAGTTTTGTTTCCATCATTAGGTTTTTGATAGCTTCAAGACACACATTGAGACTTCGACTGAGCACAAATCATCAAGCATCAAAGGAAGCTAAGAAGAAATCCAGACCTCGTATTGATCTTTGGGGTAGACCAAAGCCAATGGCTTTGAAAAGTAAAAAAGTAGCTGGCAACATTAATAGAGTACTACTAATACTACCCCTTAAGTGTATGTATGTGCTGTAGGCACTCAATAAAGATCTTGTGATTCACAGTGTTAAAAGGCAGCACTGAAATCTAACACGATTAGATCACAGTTACCAGACAACTCGAGCAACAGATCATTTGTCACCTTAAACAGGGCAGACTCTTTACAATGATGAGGTTATAAATCAGACTGAAAAAGTTTCAGATTTGTAATTTTTAATCAGCCCACAGCAGTGAAAAAAAAAACATTTCTTCCCGCATAAGCTTAGACCTTCTAGGTCTGTGATACTTTATTGTAGCATTAGTTTTATTTTAGTACCCTGATCCCTTACACCTACTGTATATCTTAAGCAAGTTCATTCTTTATACAAATAAGACAAATGGAGCTGAAATTCACTCACTGTCTCTTGTCTGTCCTCCATATCACAGTCACTACTTTTCATCATAAGGACACTTCCAGTTTGTAATGACTTAAATGGTTACAGCACTGAAAGAGAAAGAAAAAAAACATGTCAAAAAGCCAAGTCCTGGGAACAAGTTACAGTTTGATTTAGGTATTCATTCAAAGGTCCTTAATGCCTCATGGTGAAAACCAGTATAACACTTAAGCATAAAAAGATTATACTCAGGCCTTCTCTGAGCAAATTGTAAACATACACATAATATATATATATATATATATATATATATATATATATATATATTATATATATATATATATATATATATACACACAGTGGTGTGAAAAAGTGTTGGCCCCCAAGAAACTTGGTTTCTGCAGCAGGACAATGATCCAAAACACACCAGCAAGTCTACCTCTGCATGGCTAAAAACAAAATGAAGACTTTGGAGTGGCCTAGTCAAAGTCCTGACCTCAATCCCATTGAGATGCTGTGGCATGACCTTAAAAAGGTGGTTCATGCTCGAAAACCCTCCAATGTGCCTGAATTACAACAATTCTGCAAAGATGAGTGGGCCAAAATTCCTCCACAGCGCTGTAACAGACTCATTGCAAGTTATTGAAAACGCTTGATTGCAGTTGTTGCTGCTAAGGGTGGCCGAACCAGTTATTAGGCTTAGGGGGCAAATACTTTTTCACACAGGGCCATGTAGTTTTGGATTTTGTTTTCCCTTAATAATAAAAGCCTTCATTAAAAACTGCATGATGTGTTTACTTGTGTTATCTTTGACTAATATTTAAATGTGTTTGATTATCTGAAACATTAAAGTGTGACAAACATGCAAAAAAATAAGAAACCAGGAAGGGGGCCAACACTTTTTCACACCACTGTATATATATATATATATATATATATATATATATATATATATATATATATATATATATATATATAAAATAAGGAATAATCTTTCCTCAGCAACTTTCTGTAACATTTATGACACAAGTGAACCAAAAAGAGTTTAAGAAAAAAAAAAACACTGCCACATCATCAGATATAATCCAAGACCAGTAGACAACAGAGTCAGAACTGTAGAGCTGCCTATTTTCAGATCTTATTAACAATTTCTAATGCTCTCTGGTGTTCATGACACCTGACCAAGCAAATGTGCACACAAACACGCACGTATACACGCACACACACATGCAATTTATGCTATGCAACAAGAGGTGAGTTGTGTTTAAAAAAATTCCTGCCGCTTTTCATCAGCATGCCTTTGACAAATAGTTTACGTTTTCACACAGGCTTTAAAATATCAATATATTTCTACTATGTAATATCAGCTAAATCTAAATATAACCCTATTGTTCATCCTGTCTGTAAGAAATTGATACAATTGTCGATATATAGCATTTTGATTTTAAAAAAATGGTGGGGAAAAACATCATGATGTCACTTAACTCTTACTGCTGTTTCAGTGCTGCATCCATTTCAACACTAAATACTAACATGCTTAAGACTTAAAAAAAAATGAACATGATATTTTTCCTAGGGTTAGGGTGTTGACATGGAGAAATCTTCTTTTATAGAAGGCTCTTCAAAGAAATGTAAAGCTCTCAGAACCTCAACAGATTCAATTGGCTGGAACAAAAGCTGGAAGTTAATGTAATAATGTACAATGTTTCTTCAGGCTGATATATTAAGATAAATGAAAGGGAGCTGAAATTACAGAAGGCACGCATCTGCTTGCCATTTCATACTACAATGTCAGAATGCAACATCAGAGAGCTTCCTGACATCATCGTTCATCACGTAAGCATTGTGACCCTGTCCTTGTAAAGTCTGTAATAAATGTTTCATGTAGCTGTCCTAGAAGAAAGCAGTCCATGAGAAAGATACAATAAAACATAAATATAACATTGTAGTGTAAAGTGCAATAGTCCTATCAGCAATAGCTGATGTTCTTCTTCTTCTTTCGGCTTTTCCCTTCAGGGGTCGCCACAGCGAATCATCTCTCTCCACCTATCCCTATCTTCTGCATCCTCAACACTTGCACCCACTAGCATCATATCCTCATTTATTCCATCCATATACCTCCTCTTTGGCCTTCCTCTTTGCCTCCTGCCTGGCAGCTCCATGTCCAACATTCTCCTACCAATATACTCACTCTCCCTCCTCTGAACATGTCCACACCATCTTAATCTGGCCTCCCTAACTTTGTCCCCCAAACATCCAACATGAGCTGTCCCTCTGATGTACTCGTTCCTAATCCTGTCCAACCTTGTCACTCCCAAAGAGAACCTCAACATCTTCAGCTCTGCTACCTCTAGCTCTGACTCCTGTCTCTTCTTCAGTGACATTGTCTCTAAACCATACAGCATGGACGGTCTCACCACTGTCCTGTACACCTTCCCCTTGATTCTCGCTGATATTTTCCTATCACACAGAACTCCCGACACCTTTCTCCACCCATTCCAACCTGCCTGCACTCGCTTCTTTACCTCTTTCCCACACTCTCCATTACTCTGGACTGTTGACCCCAAATACTTAAACTCCTGTACCTTCTTCACCTCTTCACCCTTTAACCTTACTGTTCCACTTCCCTCCCTTTCATTCACACACATGTACTCAGTCTTACTACGACTGACTTTCATTCCTCTTCTCTCCAGCGCAAACCTCCACCTCTCCAGGTTTTCCTCCACCTGCTCCCTGCTCTCACTACAGATCACAATGTCATCTGCAAACATCATTGTCCAAGGAGACTCCAGTCTGACCTTTTCTGACAACTGGTCCATCACTATAGCAAACAGGAAGGGGCTCAGAGCCGATCCCTGATGCAGTCCCACCTCCACTTTGAACTCCTCTGTCTGACCTACAGCACACCTCACCACTGTCCTGCTCCTCTCATACATGTCCTGCACCACTCTGACATACTTCTCTGCTACTCCTGACTTCCTCATACAGTACCACAGCTCTTCTCTTGGCACCCTGTCATACGCTTTCTCCAAGTCTACAAACACACAGTGCAACTCCCTCTGACCATCCCTATACTTCTCCATTAAAATTCTCAGAGCAAAAATTGCATCTATTGTGCTCTTTCTGGGCATGAAGCCATACTGTTGCTCACAAATTTCCACTACCTTCCTTAACCTAGCTTCCACTACTCTTTGTAAGGGTGCACGTCACCCTTATTCTTAAAGATCGGCACTAACACACTTCTTCTCCATTCCTCAGGCATCCTCTCACTCTCTAAAACCCTGTTGAACAAACTAGTTAAAAATTCCACTGCTGCCTCTCCTAGACACTTCCAGACCTCCACCGGGATGTCATCAGGACCAACTGCCTTTCCACTTTTCATCCTCTTCAAAGCCTTCCTGACTTCATCCTTTCTAATCTTATCTACTTTCTGTTCCACAGAGTTCACCCCTTCTATTCTTTTTTCCCTCTCATTTTCCTCGTTCATCAGCTCCTCAAAGTACTCCTTCCATCTCCTCTGTACACTCTCCTCACTTGTGAGCACCCTTCCATCTCTATCCTTAATAACTCTAATTTGCTGCACATCCTTCCCATCTCGATCCCTCTGCCTAGCTAACCTGTACAAGTCCTTCTCTCCTTCTCTAGTGTCTAACCTAGTGTACAACTCGTCATATGCCTTCTGCTTGGCCTTAGACACCTCCCTCTTCACTCTGCGCTGTAACTCCTTGTATTCCTGTCTATTCTCTTCAGTCCTGTCCATGTTCCACTTCTTCTTGGCTAACCTCTTCCTCTGGATACTATCCTGAACTTCCTCATTCCACCACCAAGTCTCCTTATCTTCTTTCCTCCTTCCAGATGACACACCCAGCACCTTTCTCCCTGTCTCCCTGATCACTTCTGCTGTAGTTTCCCAGTCATCTGGCAGCACTACCTGACCACCCAGAGCCTGCCTCAACTTCTGTCTAAATTCCTCACAACATTCCTCCTTTTTCAGCTTCCACCACTTGGTTTTCTTCTCTATCTTTGACCTCTTCTTCTTACAGACCATCAGAGTCATCCTACATACCACCATCCTATGCTGTCTGGCTACACTCTCTCCCACTACCACTTTACAGTCACTAATCTCTTTCAGATTGCCTCTTCTACATAGGATGTAGTCTACCTGTGTTCTCCTACCTCCACTCTTGTAAGTCACTCTATGTTCCTCCCTCTTCTGAAAATAAGTGTTAACCACAGCCATGTCCATCCTCTTAGCAAAGTCCACTACCATCTGTCCTTCAAGGTTTCTTTCCTTAACTCCAAACTTGCCCATCACCTCCTCATCACCTGTGTTCCCCTCACCAACATGTCCATTAAAATCCGCTCCTATCACCACTCTCTCACCCGTGGGAATACTCTCCATCACCTCATCTAATTCACTCCAGAATCTCTCTTTCTCCTCTAACTCACAACCTACCTGTGGGGCATAACCACTAACAACATTCAACATCACCCCTTCAATCTCTAACTTCAGACTCATCACCCTGTCTGACACTCTCTTCACCTCCAGAACATTCCTCACAAACCCCTCCTTCAGGACCACACCTACCCCATTTCTCTTACTATCCACACCATAATAGATCAGCTTGAATCCTGCTCCTATACTACGAGCCTTGCTACCCTTCCACCTGGTCTCCTGTCCACACAGTATATCCACCTTCCTTCTCTCCATCATATCAGCCAGCTCTCTACCTTTCCCTGTCATAGTACCAACATTCAGAGTTCCTATTCTCAGTCCTACACTTCTACCTTTCCTCTTCTCTCTCTGTCTGTGCACTCTCCTCCCTCCTCTACTTCTTCGACCAGCAGTAGCCCAATTTCCACCGGCGCCCTGTAGGTCAACAGCGCCGATGGCGGTCGTTGTTAACCCGAGCCTCGACCAATCCGGTATGAAATTCGTACTGACGATTCGCATGGTTAAATTTGGCACATAAATTTGGTTAAATTTATGTTTTACGCCGGATGCCCTTCCTGACGCAACCCTCTCTATTTATCCGGGCTTGGGACCGGCACAGAAGTCACTGGACTGTGACCCCCATGGCTAGATTCAGCAATAGCTGATGTTACCTTGGGTAAAAGTTCCTTAGGTAAAATATATGACCAGGGATTGTCTTTGGAATTTTTATTTCCAACTATTCTGGGACAAAATTGAAGCTCAGCACATACCAGTATCAAGTTTACTTCTTTTTAGATGTTTCACATATTGTATTTTTAAATTAGAGGATGTGTATTAGTTTTAAATTCTCACTAATTCCCAGCTTGTAATGTGTAGCAACTGCTAATTCAAACACAAACAAATTCCTCCCCAGCCCAAAGACATGCTGTATAGACTGATTGTCATCTCTAAATTGTGAATGTGTGTGTGTGTAATTGTGCCCTTGTGATGGCTTGTCAACCCCTCCAGGGTGTCTCCCACCTTGCCTCCATAACCATTCAAGCCATTCAAAAAAATGTTATTGATTTTGTTTGTGGATGGAACTTATTTGACGTTGAATCAGACTGACATAAAGATTGATCCCATAGAAAATATTACTGCGTGAAATCAGTTTGTATTAAAAACCAATAAATGAATTAGTGCTCTTCTGTCTAGTAGATTTATCATCAGCATATCCCTCCTTGAAGCACATTATATAACCCTATTTACTAATATCTTTCCCAGAGATGCTCCTATAGGCTTTAGGTACTGTTCCTGCTGAAACATAGCCAGATGTTTCTTCCATCAGTGAACCCTTTTTCAAAACCTCTTAAATCTTTTACCAGCTGGATCCATAAAGTCAACTGGGCCAGCATGTCAACAGAAATGGAGATGATTGGGGTGTAGTTCATTGCTTACTCTTCTCTGTGTAACTGCTTATTTCTCTTTATTTAGTTTTAATCTTAGTCTGAGAGTGGGTTATGGAATCTTGAGTGCTGCACCTGCCTGGGGACAATTAGTGGTGGTTCCATTAACTTTCTACTTGCATATTACTGAACCTGGGATATGGTAACTTCTGCCTAAAGTTAGCCTCTGCTTCTGAATCCCTGGCAAGAAGTGCACTTTTAATTATCACAATTACTATCAACCTTTAAAGGCAGGATAAATGGGCTATGTAAGAGTAAGCCAGAGCTTTCAGCAGATATTGGCCATTTAAGAGATAAAACTCTGGATCTGGTCAATGAATGCAGATGTCTACAATGCTCTAATGCGATTTGAAAAGGCTGATCTTAAGAGTAATCATGTTATACACTTGATCCCAGAGCTCTGGCTCTGGGATAGAACAAGCGAAACATGGAGCATATAAAAGGAGGCTAGTGGCAATGTTCTATATTATTCAGTTCTTCCTTTTGAAAATGCAGACACTCTCTATAAACCCATGTAAAATACCCTATTTAAAAGTACAGACAGTGATATGAAAGATATGATCAAATCCAGACAAAACACCAGAGCAAAAGCCAGCACTTTGATCAAGGTGTACTACAGGGCATTATTGCTTAAGGCACAATTATTATACGCAATCAGAGCAGTTCTATACTAGTTTATTATTTTCTTTAAACAGAAAATTGAAACCGAAACTTTTTCCATTACATTGTACACTGTAAGCCTGTAAGATTCAATATAAGCCAAATTACACATGCCCATATAATCCTGGTAATGTGGCACATTCATTTAGGTTCTTCTTCTTCTTCTTTCGGCTTTTCCCTTCAGGGGTCGCCACAGCGAATCATCTCTCTCCACCTATCCCTATCTTCTGCATCCTCAACCCTTGCACCCACTGGCTTCATATCCTCATTAATTCCATCCATATACCTCCTCTTTGGCCTTCCTCTTTGCCTCCTGCCTGGCAGCCCCATGTCCAACATTCTCCTACCAATATACTCACTCTCCCTCCTCTGAACATGTCCAAACCATCTTAATCTGGCCTCCCTAACTTTGTCCCCCAAACGTCCAACATGAGCTGTCCCTCTGATGTACTCATTCCTAATCCTGTCCAATCTTGTCACTCCCAAAGAGAACCTCAACATCTTCAGCTCTGCTACCTCGAGCTCTGACTCCTGTCTCTTCTTCAGTGACACTGTCTCTAAAGCATACAGCATGGCCGGTCTCACCACTGTCCTGTACACCTTCCCCTTGATTCTCGCTGATATTTTCTGATCACACAGAACTCCCGACACCTTTCTCCACCCATTCCAACCTGCCTGCACTCGCTTCTTTACCTCTTTCCCACACTCTCCATTGCTCTGGACTGTTGACCCCAAATACTTAAACTCCTGTACCTTCTTCACCTCTTCACCCTGTAACCTTACTGTTCCACTTCCCTCCCTTTCATTCACACACATGTACTCAGTCTTACTACGACTGACCTTCATTCCTCTTCTCTCCAGCGCAAACCTCCACCTCTCCAGGTTTTCCTCCACCTGTTCCCTGCTCTCACTACAGATCACAATGTCATCTGCAAACATCATTGTCCAAGGAGACTCCTGTCTGACCTCCTCTGACAACTGTTCCATCACTATAGCAAACAGTAAGGGGCTCCGAGCCGATCCCTGATGCAGTCCCACCTCCACATTGAACTCCTCTGCCTAACCTACAGCACACTTCACCACTGTCCTGCTCCTCTCATACATGTCCTGCACCACTCTGACATACTTCTCTGCTACTCCTGACTTCCTCATACAGTACCACAGCTCTTCTCTTGGCACCCTGTCATATGCTTTCTCCAAGTCTACAAACACACAGTGCAACTCCTTCTGACCATCCCTATACTTCTCCATCAAAATCTTCAGAGCAAAAATTGCATCCGTTGTGCTCTTTCTGGGCATGAAGCCATACTGCTGCTCACAAATTTCCACTACCTTCCTTAACCTAGCTTCCACTACTCTTTCCCATAGCTTCATTGTATGGCTCATCAACTTTATCCCCCTATAGTTACTGCAACTCTGCACGTCACCCTTATTCTTAAAGATAGGCACTAACACACTTCTTCTCCATTCCTCAGGCATCCTCTCACTCTCTAAAACCCTGTTGAACAAATTAGCTAAAAATTCCACTGCTGCCTCTCCCAGACACTTCCAGACCTCCACCGGAATGTCATCAGGACCAACTGCCTTCCCACTTTTCATCCTCTTCAAAGCCTTCCTGACTTCATCCTTTCTAATCTTATCTACTTTCTGTTCCACAGAGTTCACTCCTTCTACTCTTTTTTCCCTCTCATTTTCCTCATTCATCAGCTCCTCAAAGTATTCCTTCCATCTCCTCTGTACACTCTCCTCACTTGTGAGCACCCTTCCATCTCTATCCTTAATAACTCTAACTTGCTGCACATCCTTCCCATCTCGATCCCTCTGCCTAGCTAACCTGTACAAGTCCTTCTCTCCTTCTCTAGTGTCTAACCTAGTGTACAACTCGTCATATGCCTTCTGCTTGGCCTTAGACACCTCCCTCTTCACTCTGCGCTGTAACTCCTTGTATTCCTGTCTATTCTCTTCAGTCCTGTCCATGTCCCACTTCTTCTTGGCTAACCTCTTCCTCTGGATACTATCCTGAACTTCCTCATTCCACCACCAAGTCTCCTTATCTTCTTTCCTCCTTCCAGATGACACACCCAGCACCTTTCTCCCTGTCTCCCTGATCACTTCTGCTGTAGTTTCCCAGTCATCTGGCAGCAATACCTGACCACCCAGAGCCTGCCTCAACTTCTGTCTAAATTCCTCACAACATTCCTCCTTTTTCAGCTTCCACCACTTGGTTTTCTTCTCTATCTTTGACCTCTTCGTCTTACAGACCATCAAAGTCATCCTACACACCACCATCCTATGCTGTCTGGCTACACTCTCTCCCACTACCACTTTACAGTCACTAATCTCTTTCAGTTAGCCTCTTCTACATAGAATGTAGTCTACCTGTGTTCTCCTACCTCCACTCTTGTAAGTCACTCTATGCTCCTCCCTCTTCTGAAAATAAGTGTTAACCACACCCATGTCCATCTTCTTAGCAAAGTCCACTACCATCTGTCCTTCAAGGTTCCTTTCCTTAACTCCAAACTTGCCCATCACCTCCTCATCACCTGTGTTCCCCTCGCCAACATGTCCATTAAAATCCGCTCCTATCACCACTCTCTCACCCGTGGGAATACTCCCCATCACCTCATCTAATTCACTCCAGAATCTCTCTTTCTCCTCTAACTCACAACCTACCTGTGGGGCATAACCACTAACAACATTCAACATCACCCCTTCAAACTCTAACTTCAGACTCATCACCCTGTCTGACACTCTCTTCACCTCCAGGACATTTTTCACAAACTCCTCCTTCAGGACCACACCTACCCCATTTCTCTTACTATCCACACCATAATAAAACAGCTTGAATCCTGCTCCTATACTACGAGCCTTGCTACCCTTCCACCTGGTCTCCTGTACACACAGTATATCCACCTTCCTTCTCTCCATCATATCAGCCAGCTCTCTACCTTTCCCTGTCATAGTACCAACATTCAGAGTTCCTATTCTCAGTCCTACACTCTTACCTTTCCTCTTCTCTCTCTGTCTGTGCACTCTCCTCCCTCCTCTACTTCTTCGACCAACAGTAGCCCAATTTCCACCGGCGCCCTGTAGGTCAACGGCGCCGATGGCGGTCGTTGTTAACCCGGGCCTCGACCGATCCGGTATGAAATTCGTACTGACGATTCGCATGGTTAAATTTGGCAATGTTTTACGCCGGATGCCCTTCCTGACGCAACCCTCTCTATTTATCCGGGCTTGGGACCGGCACAGAAGTCACTGGACTGTGACCCCCATGGCTAGATTGGCACATTCATTTAGGTTATTGTTGAAATTTGAAATAGAAATCCTATTACTCTAAATAATCAAGGAAGTAAGCAAGCAAATGAGTAATCAAGTAAGAAAATTAATGAACAAGCAAGCATGTACAGTTGAGATGAAAAGTTTGCATACACTGAAGCTAAAGACACACATTTTGAGTTACTATACAAATCCTGTGTTAAGTCAATTAGGGTATGTAAGTATGTAAGTAAGCATGTGAGTAAACATGGAAGTAAGAAAGTAAGCAAGTAAGCATGTGAGATAGAAAGGAAGTACGTGTGTAAGCAAGAGAATAAATAAGTAAGAAAACAAGTAAGTAAGCAAAAAAGTAATCAACCATGCGAGTAAGAAAGTAATTATGCGCATGAAGGAATGAGGGGATGATAGAACAAATGAACCAATGAATGAATGAATGAATGAATGAATGAATGAATGAATCATAGGTCTGTCCTAGCTTGTGCAGTGCTCTTTGCTTCTGACTGCAGAGCCTAATGAAATTGCCTTTGCAGTCTTAATGTATTCAGGAAGCAAAGACGGGAGTTTGGCCAAAAAACATTTTAATAAGTCAGAGATTTAATTAATTTGAGGCTGTAGCATAAGCTTGTGCTTTTGTGCATCAAAGTGAATAAAAAGTAATAATTAACATTAAACATTTAAGTCAGCATATTAAGCATCTTAAGCTAAGTGCCACAATATTGCAATTAATTATATTCAAGAATTCTACCAGCTTCTTTATTTGCTGGGATTTCTTTATGTGCACATAATTGAGGAACAGAACATGTCAAGTGCACATTACCTAGCCTCTCAGTTTATTTATGTGAGAATAAATAGCCTATATTAATATGCTGCTGATTTTTCATGCCTAATAGCACAAACACCACAAGACTCCTTTTGCAGTTGTCTGTGGAGAATTTCAGGCGTCTAAGTCAGAGATTCTCAGAGTGGGGTCTAGCCCCCCTGAGGAATCTGTGAAGCATAATTTTTTTTTCACATTTTGTTACAGTAGTAAAATTCAAATCCCATTATTATCAAAGAATATTAATTATAGAGGTAATTATCTTGTTTGACTCATCGTCTGAATTGAATGGGTTTAATTCAAACCTGATCAACTGAAAAACAAATAACCTATAAATAATATCTAACTTGGACCTTATGTGCTCTGTCAATTCATAGTTGGGCAATAAAATCTTTAAATAGCCAGAAAAATATTATACATCATACACCCTGAAATACTGAGCCTAACATTTGACTAATAGGATTAAATTCATTGTAAAAAAAAATTTTGGACTGGTGGGTCTGTGGAATTTATTTTGCATTTAAAAAAAATGAAAATAGTTGAGAAGCTCTGATCTAGGTCATGTTAAATCGCATGTAGTAGGATGTCTTGAACTATGTGAAAATCCTAAAATGGCTTCAATAGTTTTACAGAATTGGAGACAAAAAACTGGTTTCATGCCTAATGACTCTGGTGTGATCTTGTGATGTCACATGTGTGAATCGCACTATATAAATAGTGAGGATTTTCAATGTGCGGTAAAACTAATGAAGCACCCCAGATTAGTGGCAAAATTTATCCATGAATGCTTGAGACATCATTTTAGCCAATTTAATTACTGCAGAACCTCCAAGAGGTTGTAAGTAGTATACTCAGATTCTTGCACGCACAAGAATATTTTTTTGGATTTGTGGCTTTCTTATCATTTCTACTGTTAACAACTGATTAGAGAAATTGCAGATGAGCAATTAGCTGAAATAGCTGACACTGCAAAAACATCTGTACCTGGTGTCATTATTAAAATTCAGCAATGTGTGTGAATTCAGCTAGCGGTGAATATGCAGAGTGGTTTTTTTTGAGACCACAAAATTTCCTGTTACCTTTGAGATCTTTTTAATCTTACTTGACCTTATTTCACGTCTCAAACAGAATTGCCATTCTCCTTTGCCTTTTACATGTGACCATGAAGCCCTGAAAAATTTGTGGTTCACAAAACATATTCATTTAAAAAAAAATAATATCCAGGCCATTTAAAGATATAGCAATCACACTGCAACTTTTATACACATTAATCCTTTTCATGTTTGATATTGGACATTTCTCAACACACAGTATTGAGTTTATGACAAACATTAACGGCCCATATTTACAATTCAAATGAATAAAGAGGTGTCAAATGCAAAGATAATGCACCACACCAGTCTGGAGTCATTTTAGATAATTTTAGATACTGATGGCACAACAAAAAAAAGTGAAAATATACTAAGGTCTCAGCACTTCCAATACAATTGCTAAGAATGTACTGATCTCTTAGAAACTCCTCAACAAGTCGCAGAGTAATCTGTAGATGGTGCTGTAACTTAATTCTGCATCTCACACCGCTGGTTCATTCTCCACTACAATAATAAAAGCAATAAAAAAGTTTCAAACTGGATCTGTATCTGTCTGTATCTTTGTTCCTGATGCAAAATAAATAAACATAAAGGCCTACTAAAGCCTGCTTTAACATGACATTTTACATGTTTTACAGAAGTAAAAGATTTATATCAGAATTACCACAGAATGAGTTTCACAACACTGAGAAAACAACACAACACACTACATACTGAGATCATAAAGAAAATTATCCTTATATACCTCTGATACAAACCTGCTACACAGTAACATGTCTTCTTAAGCAATAATTGAAACACAGAAAGTATGGGGGAAAAACAAACAGCTTACCTGTCTTACTTATCCTTGTGCGACTCTAACAACTCTAAAGAGCAAAACAGTCTGCCCTGTTACTCCAACACTGAGGACATGCCTACAGAAATCCTGGCCTTTGCTTGTATAGCTCGAAGCTGTATGCTCTTACGCACAGACATGAAGTGATGATGGTGTGTAACCACCCACTCCAAACCAGCTGAGCTGGCTTTGACTAACAGAGCTCGGGCAATGGAACACAAACACTGTATATTGAATGGTTCATTCAGGCTCTAATAGTCTGTAATCCCACATACTACTCACTCACGCTACTGTTTGCGTAATTACATCAGCACCACGCCTTACTCAGGTTTAAACATACTTGGCTTTCAGCAGGACTTGTTTAGACTAGTTCAGGCACAAGTCTATTACAATGCCATATCAAAGTAAAGAAGACTATTTGGGATACACTTTACACCTTTACAGTATTATGGAAAAAGCTGAGCTCTAAAAGGAAACTGGTCTGAACACGACGCTGGCTGTTTGAATGCACATCTCCATATAATCAAAGTTATGCAAATCTTGCAGAGCAGTAAAAAAGGAAAAAAATAATGAGTAGAGCAGAAACATACAGGCACACATAGCAGAAAGATAACACATTACCTACATGACCTACATGTCTGTTTTTAATTAATGATTTTTTATGGTTTAAAATTTATTTCCTGCATTTCTCAGACTGAATTCTGTATACAATCATAAATATATATTATTAATCATAAATTAATTCTCAAGAATTAATAAACTAATAAACTAATCCTCGAGACTCAAGAAATGTGCTGCAATGTTTCATATACATTCATATATAACTAGTGGGTTACATGGGACAAGAATAAAATAAAAATGACAAGTCTGGGCAGTTCTTTAACCCATAAAAGGCATGATAAACAAGCCAAACAGAGAGTGTGGGTTATTTTACAGCTTCATTCACCCCTAACAGCAGACACTGATGAACTACAATGTGAAGTATTTAAGTTACAGAAGAGTATTGGAAAATTTAAGTGCTGGAAGCTTAATTTATATTAGTTTAAGTGTAAAACCTCTTGCTGGTCAACAAATGAAACTTGTGTTTATAAAGTTATTGTAAACATGCTACCCCAGTCATAAACAACATTTGATTAGTTTTATACCAGACTTGCTACTTAAATAAACTAATCAAATTGACTTCCTAACAAATGTTCTAAGACTAAGAAGCTTGAGATGTTCTTCTATTGACTCTCCCAGTTTGGCCTAAACTTCAGCATTTGTAATTTTTAGATTTTGGTGACAAACTGTGGAAGCTGTTGCTACCTGAGCTGCACGTCTGGGCCTGATCTCTGGAACCAGATGACCACAGAGAATCACACACACACCAGCTCCAAAATAAAGACCACTTCAGGCTTTTTAGATAAGGGAGTTTGATGTACATGGTTTAAATAGAATTCAAGCTAGATGGGACTGTATTTGTTCACATCAATGCTATCACAGTACCAAAAAAATTTATCCATCTGCTTTGTATATTTCCATTATATAGCCATACCATATTTATGGAATCTTTGTGATTGGGTTCCGATGAATTAATAAAAGATATGGTTAAGCTCAGGGCTAATCAATCAAATCAGCTCCTCTCATTAACTTTAAACATGAGCAGTGTAGCACAGTTTTCATGTCACCGCTGAGATCCGGACACGAGAGGGAGCCCTCGCCTGAGTTTTGAGCCACTTCCGGGTTTCCGCCTGTCACAACTCGCGCTAGAGTTGACCGCGAGAGGGAGCCCTCGCCCGTGTTTTGACTCTACTTCCGGTTCACCGGAGGATTTAAATACGGTGCGCACTTCCTGCTCGATGCGAAGTATTATTCATGGAATGTACCAAGCGCACTTTTCGGACGGATTACTGTGTTTGACCTGTTTATTGTTTATTCTCGCACTTTCTCTTGGAAATATCATTGTTTGGATTATCGACCCTGGACTGTATTTCGACTTCCCCTTTTGGATTTACCCTCTGGATACTAACGCTTGGTCTATCGTTTCCCTGTTGCCGACTTTCTGCCTGTCCCCGATTTCCCGTACTGTGTGTTTCCTATCGCCGGCTCGGCGTATGGATCTGGCCACTTCCGCCTCCGGTAGACCGCCGTCACACCGCCAGCCATAAAAGCAGCACGCACACTAGGTACAATGCAAAGTATCGTCTCTAGTGGACTACCGAGCGTTGCGTTACTGCTTTTGGATAGCTTTTGTGGATTTACTGGACTGTTTTTTGACTACTGATTCCTGGATTACCCTTTGATATTGTTGTTTTTGGCAATACCAAGCCGGTGCATGCTCTCATATCCCTGTTCATCCTCGAGGGGAGTCTGCCAGCCACCGAGAGGAGTATCCCAAGCCCATGCAACTCGGAGGGTCCCGGGTAACCAAGCAGGAACGTCAACGCCGTACACGCATGCGCCTGTGTTTCTACTGCAGTAGATCCGGACATCGGATCGAACGGTGCCTGGAGAGACAAGCCCCGGCCCAGGTTGGAGGGAGTTCGCTCCAATCTAATCTTACATTACCAGTCTCATTGTATTACGCTAAACGGCATTTTTGTGTCTCAGCCTTGATAGATTCAGGCACGGCCGGGAACCTGATTGATCAGACCCTCGTGGAGGAGTTTAACATCGCCACCCTTCCATGCACACCACCTTTAAGGATCACGGCCATAGACAGTCAACTCGTTGTGGGAGGATATCTTACCCGTCAGACAGAGTTGCTGGGGCTCAGAGTGGGATTATTTCACTGGGAAAGGATCGCGTTTTATGTCACTTGCCCTTCCTGTCATTTAAAGGGCAAACCCAAGAACCTGACATGAAATGATCTAGCCCAGGAGGCATTCATCAGATTGAAGGCTGACTTTACCACGGCTCCCATACTGCGGCACCCTGACCCCAACCTACCGTTCGTCGTAGAAGTGGATGATTCCAGTTGTGGTATCGTTGTGTTATAAATAGCTGTGCTATTTATTCCCGGAAACTCACAGCGGCTGGAGCCAACTACGATGTGGGCAACAGAGAATTGTTGTCGATTAAGGCTGCACTAGAGGAGTGGCAACACTGCTGCTTACGGACCACCGTAATCTGGAGTATCTTCGGGGGGCCAAGCACTTGATCTCACTCCAGGCCAGGTGGGCGTTATTCTTCACCAGGTTTGAGTTTTCCGTGAACAGCAAAGTGGACGCTCTATCTCGGCAGATCGAAACCATGAAACCCCCTCCTAACCCGGAACCCATCCTCTCACAGACTGCCGTCTTAGCCCCAGTTCAGTGGAATCTGGTTGAGTAGATTTGTCAAGCTCATGCCGTGGAGCCTCCGCCGGCTGCCTACTCTCCTGAAAAGGTGATGGAAATGTCCCTATGATGTTTCGATGCCAGGTCATGCAGTGGGTCCATGAATCTCCAAGCTCTGGGCACCCTGGAATTCTTTGCTCCGTGCAACTCCTGCGCTGGAGGTTCTGGTGGGCGTCGCTGAGACAGGATATGGAGGACTTCGTCAGGTCATGCGGCATGTGTATTCAGTCTCTTGTCAGTCGGCAACTGTCGGAGGGGCTGCTAGAACCTCTACCAGTCCCGCAACATCCCTGGTCCCACCTTTCCATGGATTTTCTCACAGACCTGCCCAGTACCGGCGGTTTCACAACCGTTTTGGTCGTAATCGACCGGTTTCCTAAAGCCTGCAAGTTGATTCCCATGAAGGGACTACCCACAGCACTACAGTCTGCGGAAACTTTCTTCCAACATGTATTTTGCAATTAGGGATTACCTGAGGACATTGTATCAGACATTGCCCTCAGTTTACGTCCAGGGTGTGGAGAGTGTTCTGCGATTGGCTGGGTATTAATATCAGCTTGAGTTCTGGCTATCACCCCCAGTCCAACAGTCAAGCAGAGCATCTGAATCAGGAGATTGGGAGGTTCCTCAGGACATACTGCAGTTGAGAGCAACAACGCTGGAGTGAGTTCCTGCCCTGGGCCAAATACGCACAAAATTCCTTGACCCACTCCTCCATGGAAATGACCCACTTCCAGTGTGTGTTGGGTTACCAGCCTCCACTGTTCCCATGGTCGGATGAGCCCTCCAAAGTCCCTACAATAGCGGAATGGGCGCGGTTGAGTCAGGAGGTGTGGGAACGAGCTCACATGCGCTTACAGAGGGCAATCAGGAGACAGCGACTCCAGGCTAACCAACGCCGACGTCCCCATCCTCCTTACGCAGGACAAAAAAAATCTCCAAAGTGTCTGGCTGTCGACTCGTAACCTTCGACTCAAACTGCCATTGGTAGACGAACCTCCTCCCCCGCTGGACGTCGAGGGGTCTGCTGCATATCAAGTGAGAGCACTGCTGAACTCCAGGCAGGTTAGGTCCCAGCTACAGTACTTAGTTGACTGGGAGGGGTACGGCCCGGAGAAACACTCTTGGGTGGATGCGGCGGATATTCTGGAACCAGCTCTGACAGAGGACTTTCATCACTCTCATCCTGGCAAGCCCGCTCCATGCACCAGAGGTCGCCCATATCGCAGAACACCAGGAGGTGTTCCTAGAGGCTCTGTCACATCACCGCTGAGATCCAGACACAAGAGTTTTGAGCCACTTCCGGTTTCCACCCGGGCATAAAAGCAGCGCGCGCACTAGGTACGAAGCGAAGTATCGTCTCTAGTGGAGTACCGAGCGTTGCGTTACTGCTTTTTGGATACTTTTTGTGGATTTACTGGACTGTTTTTTGACTACTGATTCTTGGATTACCCTTTGATATTGCTGTTTTTGGTGCTTTGATCTTGGACTGTTTTCTGGTCTCACTTTCGTTTTTCCCCCTTAGATTATTCTGCCCTCGCTGACTGTTTTTCTGGTTTTCGACTTTTACCTGTCCCCAACCATGCTTTCCCTGTGCTCTGTTACCTCCCTGCTACTTCGGCACATGGATCCTATCCCCACCGCCTCCGGCAGACAGCCATCACAACAGTGGCATTTTCATAATGATATACTATAATTAATAAAAATACTATTAGATTTCACTTACAGAAGTTGTGGGGATAAGTTATGGGGTAAGGCATCCCTTCTCAACTCAGGGAAAGCAACATCCAGCCAGGTGCTGATTTAGCACATTTTTGATTCTGGGATCAGACTACGGACCACACACTCACGGATCAAGCATCACAGACCATATACTGAACATACTCAACCTTGTGCCACCCTGATGGCTGAACTGATGTTTACAATGTTGACTGACCAGACCAGAACAAAACCAAACCAAACCAAAGATCTTGATGTACCATCTGCAATTCCTTCAATTCTGGCCTTACATCAGAAGGCCACAGAAGGCCACATTCCAGACCTGTGACTTCTTTGGCTGACCCCAGCATGCAAAGCAGACTCTGCAAGGTAGTTTTACCCACCTCAGACAAATCAGAACATACAACGATGCTTATAATACTGCGTGTTAACCAAGTTCATAAAAATGTGTCTCATATCCTGACCTATTTGTTCCCAAGTAAAAGGTGGGTTGTCAATCAGGACTAATCAGGAGGGATTGGCAAATGATACAATATCACAGACAAATACCATAAATCCTCACCAGAGAGTCGTTGATGCATTTGCACTTAGGACTTAAACAGCATATGGGCAAACTCCACCTGCTTGTTATTTATCATATTAGCCACAACACACCATCCAACCCTACTCAGGCTGCTACAATCATTAGAGGGGCTGTCACAGCTAGTTTAAAGCCATCTGTGCCTGTGAGCCGGCAAAGGATGACCCAGACCTTTTCTCAGTTGCTGATGAGAACAGACTTAAATATGGTGGCTAATCTGGTAGGACATTATCAGCCTGGAAACAGCCAGCTGTAGACACACTATTCTCACACTCCACTGATAAGGAGCGAGATGGATGGCTGATTTTAGTTGAGCCATGTTTGTTGCCAAATCATGGACTTGTTTACATAGTAACTCAAACTGTTTTACTGTATTTATTTATAACTATACTTTGATACTTAAAAGTTAAACCTCTAAAGAGTTCAGAAATGACTCTGATGCCCACACTCAAGCTCGACAGACTCTATAGTATAGAGTTATAGACAAGAAGTGTTTTCTAATCATACTATCCAGTGTCACCCATAAGAGAATAAGTTCCCTTATTCTCAAGGTTTCTTTGTTATGTCATCTCAGGGTGTTTTTCCTCTAGTTTAGTAACAAATGCTTTGTGACAATGTCCACTGTTAAAAGTTCTATATAAAACAATTTAATTTGGATTAAATTGTTTTCTGTGCTTCTTGTTGCTGGAACTGAGTGATCTAGAAAGATGTTTAGGCTGAGGAACTCGTGCCAGATTCAAAACCTCCAGCCAAGAGCATTGTGTCAACATAATCATCACCATGCAGTCAATACAGCTCATGTCCACGTCAGACACCGCTTCCGTGAGATGGCCAAACCCAGAAAGCACATATCTGGTGCTTGTCTTTTGCTTCTAAGAGATGCAGACACTGGAAGCATGAACACAAGACTGGATGCAAGTTTTCTAACATGGTTTATTCATTACTGAGCACTTGCTATAGCAAGATCTATGGGAGAAATCTGACCCAAGAATACAGGGAAAAGGATATTTTGCATAGAGGGAAATCCGACTCTAACCAAAAGAGCTATTAGCATAAATCCATATTGTTTTAAGGTCTCAGGCCTCTTATACTACGAGAGCATTGTCAGATTTATGCCAGAGCCACTTCAGCTTCGTTTTGGCTTGTGTTTCAGGTTGTTTTTCTAGTGTCAGAAAGTAAAAATCCTAACAGCATGTTGTACTGGCCTAAATGTCTTAAATATCCTAAATGTTGAGTTAGAGAGGCAGAGAGGTGTGTCCAGTTCTGGGTTGTTGTTTTTTTTTGTGACTCAAGCTGTAAATCTGACTTCCAATTAATGAAGTGAACAATAATGATAATATAATGAACACAAAGCATCTGTAAAAACATTTATGTGTAGTGAGATAAAAGAGAAAGAGAGACAGGAAGAGAGTTTGCAGCTAGAGTTCTTCATTTTGTGACCAAAATGCATGCTATTGTATGTAGGAATTTGACTTTAAGTGTAATATTATATATATATACATATATTACATATATACATATAATGTATATAATATTAAAAACGGTGTTTGAGCTGGCTAAACATACTAAATTGACAAAGACATTATGTACTACAGGCTTATAGTATAATATAAATTTTCTGTTTACAGTTTTGAGTTTCAGAAAATCAGAAAAATCCAAAGCTGAGGGCTGAGTCTAGACAAAAGTCAAGGACCATGTTGTTAGCTCATCCAGGGAGTGAGGCTTCATTACTATGCTGTCAAAAAAGATTTGTGCTGATCTATCCCACACAAACACACTTATCTATCTAAGTCTAAGTTAGAGATCACCAAAACACAAACCTTGTAAATGTAGGTTTTATTGATCTTCTGCTTTTTTCATCCATTCTGCAATAAAACACAAGAAATTTGTATAGTTTTTCATTTTTGCTCTTCAGTGGATGACAGCAGACATACAGTAACTTTCATGTCAACAGCGGATAAGGAAAATATCCAAATTTGGATTATTTTATTTTTTGTATAATACATTTGACAGTAAAACACCTCTAGTTTTGTAAACCCATAAATACATCAGTGTTGATTTACATCTTCAATCTTAATTAGGCCTAAGAAGCCAGTGATTTAAAAAAAAAATTATAAAAATTTAAAAAATTGTTTAAAAAAACCCTGCCAAAATACCATTCTGTCAGAAGATGTCTACATCCTGGCTAAATAAAACAGCTTTCCTTTTTGATGAAGCAGTTGAATATAAATGTACATAATCAATTCTGTTTGTAATGATAAATCCTCTGCCAAAATGTCTGTGATGCACCCATGCTGTCACATCATCATCATCATCATCATCATAAAAACAAAGAAAAGAATCTGTTCAGGTGAGACATTCAACATGTTTGATTGACCTCATTACAATTTGAGAGGTTTAGAAAATAGTATGGAATTAATCAGAAATTATTTCAGCACCAGTGTAAGAGAAAACAGTTGTCAAAAGAGTAGATGGTGATGATGGGGCTTGTGTTTAAAATTCCTTGAGTGACAATTTAATCAAATTTAGCAACTTGCTCATTGTCTCTGTGACATTCATTAATATGTTGATTAATATAAGGAGCTATTTTGAGTACATTTAAATATTTTTCTGTGATTTTTGGCGATTAACAAAAATATATATAATGGGGAGCCACATCCTGTCGTAAACTTACGCTTACAATCAATCATGCAATCATTGCCAAAGCTTTCCGTGAGCTCATGCTCGCATATGGGGTTGAGATTCCATCATCCATCATAAAGTAAGCATATTTGTTATTATCAAGATGGCAGAGAAAAAGTACGAGTAGCATTTCAGAGATAACTGGTGTAAAGAGCCTGTACAAAACCTGTTAAATACTTTAAAGTCATACTTTAGTAAGTCAGATTTTTTTTTTCAGATGCACTGACCACCTAGCACGTTGCAAGTGTCTATTCACAGACCAGTGTTCATTTCCATCCATGTCACCTAAAAATCCCTGTTGCTGAAAAAGAATGCGCCTTAACTTAATTAATGTAATACATTATGGAACATGGATCAATCAGCAGTGTTGTCCACTTAGCAAATTCAAATAAAGCTTGTGTTAAAGATGCTGCGGCAAAACCAGTTGGTCTTCCACCTGATTCCTTTTTTAGTTAATGTAAGCACTTTACTATTTACTATATACAACTGTGATGCTCTATTTTATCATACATACATGCAGACCTGTATAAAGTGTATTTTCTTATTTGGTGACTTGGAAGAAAAATGGAAGCTTTTGAGGGTCTTTCTGGGGATTTTCAGAGGGATAAGTTTTTGTTACACTGATTGCAACCAGTGTGCACGCTGTGTTGACACGTAATTAAGCAATTAATCTGTTAGCTAGCATGTTGCACAACATATTCATTGCAAATTAAACATTCTGAACAATAGGTAGCTGGATATTAAGGCTTTTGGTTGTGTAAACTTTTTGCCGTTTTGCCAACAAACAAAAACCACTCACCACAACATATGCTGTTCTCAGTGGGTTATTTCTTTTGCTGGGCTTAAAACAATCAAAAAGGCGCTAGCTAGTAGGCTAAGCCATCTTGAATAAGCTAGCTAGCTAGGGTGGTAACGATACTGTAAGATACGATAACTTTCACTCTAATTCACTCCAGATAACGTACATTCTATTCACACTGGTAATGAATGAGGGGGAGGGACGAAGGAAAAACATTATTAATATTTTCAAACAATTTGTGTTGTTTAACAACTAAAAGTTAATGATACCAAAGGAACGAATGTCTGTTGCGCATGTAGGGCGGCTGTTGTTTGGGATGTCATATACCAATCAGCAGTAACATTATGACCACCTGCCTAATATTGTGTTGATCCCCCTTTTGCTGCCAAAAGAAATTGTTTAAAGAAAAATGTGATTCATCAGACCAGGCCACCTTCTTCCATTGCTCCGTGGTCCAGTTCTGATGCTCACGTGCCCATTGTTGGTGCTTTCGGCGGTGCACAGGGGTCAGCATGGACACCATGACTGGTCTGCAGCTATGCAGCCCCATACGCAACAAAACGTGATGCACTGTGTATTCTTACATCTTTCTATCAGAACCAGCATTAACTTCTTCAGCAATTTGAGCAAAAGTAGCTCGTCACGGGCCAGCCTTCACTCCCCACATGCATCAGTGTGCCTTGGCCACCCATGACCTTGTTGCCGTTTCACCACTGTTCATTCCTTGGACCACTTTTGATAGATACTGACCACTGCAGACCAGGAACACCTCACAAGAGCTGCAGTTTTGGAGATGCTCTGATCCAGTCGTCTAGCCATCACAATTTGGCCCTTGTCAAACTCGCTCAAATCCTTACGCTTGCCCATTTTTCCTGCTTCCAACACATCAACTTTGAGGACAAAATGTTCACTTGCTGCCTAATATATCCCACCCACTAACAGGTGCCATGATGAGGAGATAATCAGTTTTATTCATTTCACCTGTCAGTGCTCATAAGGTTATGGCTGATCAGTGTATCTTTCACTATTTATTTATCTTTGATTTTTTTCAACCAATAAAATGAGATCAGTGTTTAGGAAAGCAACTGCAGTCTAAAATATCTATAGCTGGATTTAGGGGGATTACACTGTGGTCAGCGATTTTCAGGGGAGGCTAATATATGCTTAAAAAGTTGCTAGATTGCGTTACATGCTAATTTGCATATTCATTTATTCATCATGATGAGTTGCATATCAAAATGTTTAAGATGAAGGACTTTATCAAGACACATTTAATAGAACAATATAGCTATAGCTTAACACAGTTTAGAAAATACTAGATACAATAAAAGTCTTGCTACCACCAACTATGATAAAGTGGTTACATTGTGGATGGCCCCACACACCCCTAACACACACTGTTCACCCTCCTGCCATCTGGAAAGAGGTACCGAAGCATTCGGACCCACACAACCAGACTGTTGAACAGCTTCTTCCCTCAGGCAATCAGTTGTCTTAACAGAGAACTGAACTGAGTTGAACATGGACACACACACACACACACACACACACACACATTTGATCTTGTTTACATGCACACATCACTTTAAATATTTGAATTATTTAATAACACTTTAGCTGTGTATCTGTTTATCTGTATAACTTAAATAACTATTTTTCTGCTGCTAACAGTCACTGTACCTAACCCTGTTTCTTTTTTGCACTTTGTATGTTGTATGTTTTTTTTGTTTTGTTTTTTAATTCGGCACCTTGATATGTATAGTTTAGCCCTGTTTGTCCACTTTGTGCTTCTTTGACTTTGACTTTGACTTTGATAAAATACAGTAATTAATACCAAGACTGCTGTGGTAGTGAGTAATTGGGAAAAGGAAAGAAAGGAAACCTTTACAATACGTCAGAGGGGTGTCATAAGTTGGGGAAAAGGGTGACTGAGTACATAGGGCCTTGGCATGTGAGGTACCCTCGAAGATTTTGTAATTAATATAATTAATTTCACAATCGTGAGATTGCACATGTACCACTTCACATGTACACATCTTCTCTGTTTGACAAGCCCTAGCACATGTCTGTGTACACGCCTCCCACCAGCACAGTATACACGCAATTTTGTATGATTTAATTGGTTGTCCAAACACTAATTGGCTGCGAGAGTGTAGACTTGGTTTCTGCAGCAGGACAATGATCCAAAACACACCAGCAAGTCCACCTCTGAATGGCTGAAGAAAAACAAAATGAAGACTTTGGAGTGGCCTAGTCAAAGTCCTGACCTCAATCCAATTGAGATGCTGTGGCATGACCTTAAAAAGGTGGTTCATGCTCGAAAACCCTCCAATGTGACTGAATTACAACAATTCTGCAAAGATGAGTGGGCCAAAATTCCTCCACAGCGCTGTAACAGACTCATTGCAAGTTATGGAAAACGCTTGATTGCAGTTGTTGCTGCTAAGGGTGGCCCAACCAGTTATTAGGCTTAGGGGGCAAACACTTTTTCACACAAGGCCTTGTAGTTTTGGATTTTGTTTTCCCTTATAATAAAAACCTTCATTTAAAAACTGCATGATGTGTTTACTTGTGTTATCTTTGACTAATATTTAAATGTGTCTGATTATCTGAAAATATTAAAGTGTGACAAACATGCAAAACAATAAGAAATCAGGCCAACACTTTTTCACACCACTGTATATAATACATATATAATACATATATATACATATATATGTATTATACATACATATATATAGATATATTTTTTATGGACTACATAGAACAATGTCTCTGTTAATAAAACATGTAATTAAAAAACAAAATTGAAGTTTTCATCTTCAAGGGGGTAGCTGAGCTGCTCTTTTTATATTTTCATATACCACAGTTTATAAAGAAATATGTTCTCCTTTAAAATAGATAAAAAGAACATGTTATATAATATGTTTATGTTTATATAATCTAGCCATGGGGGTCACAGTCCAGTGACTTCTGTGCCGGTCCCAAGCCCGAATAAATAGAGAGGGTTGCGTCAGGAAGGGCATCCGGCGTAAAACATTGCCTAATTTAACCATGCGAATCATCAGTACTCTGAGTTTCATACCGGATTTCAACAACCGCCATCGGCGCCGTTGACCTACAGGGCACCGGTGGACATTGGGCTACTGTTGGTCGAAGAAGTAGAGGAGGGAGGAGATTGCACAGACAGCAAGTGTTAAGGATGCAGAAGATAAAGATAGATGGAGAGAGATGATTCACTGTGGTGACCGAAAAGTCGAAAGAAGAAGAAGATATAATATGTTTATATGTTACACATCTTTTTCAATACTGTTGGTTTAAATAATGCATCAGTAATTCAGTGATCATCAGCAAAATTTGACTATATATTTATAACGGATGATGGGAAAGGGGCCTCCACACAATGTCTTTGCATAGGGACCAGGATTTTGTGCTACACCCCTGCTTATACATATAAAATCACAGCCATTCTTAATATTAGTACCTACATTTCATGGTTAGTTACTGAAGAAATTGTAACCAAAAGTAATTACATTTAATATTTACATCTAATATTTTCGCAATTGATTTAACACCTATTCAGGCATAGTACATATAATAAGCTGCCAAGTTATCTGGTTCCTATCTTGTAGATCAAATTCTTTCAGTGGATTTTGTATGCACAGTTTGTCCTCGTTTATCCCATCCATCATCAGACCACCACTAATACCTTTTTATTTAGGTCACTGCTATGAAGGTCGTGGGGGGGCCAGTGTTTGTTTACATCTAAACAGTAGGTGTGCAGGACAAAAACAGCTACACAATGAGTGTAGGTAAAAGGAAGGCATAAAAAAAGACTTGGCATAACTTTAAACATTATTTATTACATATACATATAAAAATCAATCATTTAAAAGCATTGTATGTTTACCTAGAGTGGAGCATTGTGCACATTTAAATATAAAACAGTGTTCTTCATAATATAACCATTCACTACTCATATTAGCTGAATATTTTTTTATCAAAGAAAGAATATAAAAACAGTTTCATGTGCACCACATTGTTTCAGTTACAGCCAGGAATGAAAACTGAAATATTAGTATAATTCAGCAGGAGCTCCAGCAACTATTGACGAGGTCCATAATATTACAAGTGGGCAGTGACTAATACTGCCGTTTTTTTTTTTTACAAAATGCATAAAATGAAGATCAAATACAGTGTTCAGTATGTAAATGTAAAAATGAGAGAAGGAGAAATTTAGTGATTTACTGCAGGAGGAATAGTTAGACAGCTTAGACAGTCATATAGCCCACACACATTTAGTGCCATGAGTGATTCATAATATAGGGGTAAATATCATTACCACCACCACCACCGCGGCCCAGGAATTGACGTCTGCGCCTGTCACCCCACTTCTACTTCATCTGCTGTAAAAAAAAAAATAAATAGCCCTCTTGCACACCACATATGGCATCTCCTTAAAAAAAAAATAAACCACAAAAATAAACTACAAAACCCAATAATTACATTACATACATAACTAAAGGAAGAACATGCATTATTTCAAATGTCAAAACATTTACAGATGGATTGACACATTGGATGAAGCAGAAATAGTTTTAAGAGGTTTCAGTTGTTGATTTTCAACACGCTTGACTTGTTTTTTTGGCAGCTTAACAGGGTCTAAGGTAGTGCATACAAATGTGTCATTATGTCACAATAAACAATGTCATACTCATTCCTGCACTGAATCTAGCCATGGGGGTCACAGTCCAGTGACATCTGTACCAGTCCCAAGCCCGGATAAATAGGGAGCATTGCGTCAGGAAGGGCATCCGACGTAAAACATTGCCAAATTTAACCATGCGAATCGTCAGCACTCTGAATTTCATACCGGATCGGTTGAGGCCCGGGTTAACAACGACCGCCATCGGCGCCGTTGACCTACAGGCTGCCAGTGGAAATTGGGCTACTGTTGGTCGAAGAAGTAGAGGAGGGAGGAGAGTACACAGACAGAGAGAGAAGAGGAAAGGTAAGAGTGTAGGACTGAGAATAGGAAGTCTGAATGTTGGTACTATGACAGGGAAAGGTAGAGAGCTGGCTGAAATACTGGAGAGAAGGAAGGTGGATATACTGTGTGGACAGGAGACCAGGTGGAAGGGTAGCAAGGCTCGTAGTATAGGATTCAAGCTGTTTCATTATGGTGTGGATAGTAAGAGAAATGGGGTAGGTGTGGTCCTGAAGAAGGAGTTTGTGAGGAATGTTCTGGAGGTGAAGAGAGTGTCAGACAGGGTGATGAGTCTGAAGTTAGAGATTGAAGGGGTGACGTTGAATGTTGTTAGTGGTTATGCCCCACAGGTAGGTTGTGAGTTAGAGGAGAAAGAGAGATTCTGGAGTGAAATAGATGAGGTGATGGAGAGTATTCCCACGGGTGAGAGACTGGTGATAGTAGCGGATTTTAATGGACATGTTGGTGAGGGGAACAGAGGTGATGAGGAGGTGATGGGCAAGTTTGGAGTTAAGGAAAGGAACCTAGAAGGACAGATGGTAGTGGACTTTGCTAAGAGGATGGACATGGCTGTGGTTAACACTTATTTTCAGAAGAGGGAGGAGCATAGAGTTACTTACAAGAGTGGAGGTAGGAGAACACAGGTAGACTACATCCTATGTAGAAGAGGCAATCTTAAAGAGATTAATGACTGTAAAGTGGTAGTGGGAGAGAGTGTAGCCAGACAGCATAGGATGGTGGTATGTAGGATGACTTTGATGGTCTGTAAGAAGAAGAGGTCAAAGATAGAGATAGAGAAGAAAACCAAGTGGTGGAATCTGAAACAGGAGGAATGTTGTGAGGAATTTAGACAGAAGTTGAGGAAGGCTGTGGGTGGTCAGGTAGTGCTGCCAGATGACTGGGAAACTACAGCAGAAATGAACAGGGAGACAGGGAGAAAGGTGCTGGGTGTGTCATCTGGAAGGAGGACAGAAGATAAGGAGACTTGGTGGTGGAATGAGGAAGTTCAGGATAGTATCCAGAGGAAGAGGTTAGCCAAGAAGAAGTGGGACATGGACAGGACTGAAGAGAATAGACAGGAATACAAGGAGTTACAGCGCAGAGTGAAGAGGGAGGTCTAAGGCCAAGCAGAAGGCATTGAACGAGTTGTACACTAGGTTAGACACTAGAGAAGGAGAGAAGGACTTGTACAGGTTAGCTAGGCAGAGGGATCGAGATGGGAAGGATGTGCAGCAAGTTAGAGTTATTAAGGATAGAGATGGAAGGGTGCTCACAAGTGAGGAGAGTGTACAGAGGAGATAAAAGGAGTACTTTGAGGAACTGATGAATGAGGAAAATGAGAGGGAAAAAAGAGTAGAAGGGGTGAACTCTGTGGAACAGAAAGTAGATAAGATTAGAAAGGATGAAGTCAGGAAGCCTTTGAAGAGGATGAAAATTAGAAAGGCAGTTGGTCCTGACGACATCCCGGTGGAGGTCTGGAAGTGTCTAGGAGAGGCAGCAGTGGAATTTTTAACTAGTTTGTTCAACAGGGTTTCAGAGAGCGAGAGGATGCCTGAGGAAATGTGTTAGTGCCGATCTTTAAGAATAAGGGTGACGTGCAGAGTTGCAGCAACTATAGGGGGATAAAGTTGATGAGCCATACAATGAAGCTATGGGAAAGAGTAGTGGAAGCTAGGTTAAGGAAGCTAGTGGAAATTTGTGAGCAGCAGTATGGCTTCATGCCCAGAAAGAGCACAACGGATGCAATTTTTGCTCTGAGAATTTTGATGGAGAAGTATAGGGATGGTCAGAGAGAGTTGCACTGTGTGTTTGTAGACTTGGAGAAAGCATATGACAGGGTGCCAAGAGAAGAGCTGTGGTACTGTATGAGGAAGTCAGGAGTAGCAGAGTAGTATGTCAGAGTGGTGCAGGACATGTATGAGAGGAGCAGGACAGTGGTGAGGTGTGCTGTAGGTCAGACAGAGGAGTTCAAAGTGGAGGTGGGACTGCATCAGGGATCAGCTCTGAGCCCCTTCCTGTTTGCTATAGTGATGGACCAGTTGTCAGAGGAGGTCAGACAGGAGTCTCCTTAGACAATGATGTTTGCAGATGACATTGTGATCTGTAGTGAGAGCAGGGAGCAGGTGGAGGAAAACCTGGAGAGGTGCAGGCAGGTTGGAATGGGTGGAGAAAGGTGTCGGGAGTTCTGTGTGATAGGAAAATATCAGCGAGAATCAAGGGGAAGGTGTACAGGACAGTGGTGAGACCGGCTATGCTGTATGGTTTAGAGACAGTGTCACTGAGGAAGAGACAGGAGTCAGAGCTAGAGGTAGCAGAGCTGAAGATGTTGAGGTTCTCTTTGGGAGTGACAAGATTGGACAGGATTAGGAACGAGTACATCAGAGGGACAGCTCATGTTGGACATTTGGGGGACAAAGTTAGGGAGGCCAGATTTAGATGGTTTGGTCATGTTCAGAGGAGGGAGAGTGAGTATGTTGGTAGGAGAATGTTGGACATGGAGCTGCCAGGCAGGAGGCAAAGAGGAAGGCCAAAGAGGAGGTATATGGATGGAATTAATGAGGATATGAAGCTAGTGGGTGCAAGTGTTGAGGATGCAAAAGATAGGGATAGGTGGAGAGAGATGATTAGCTGTGGCGACTCCTGAAGGGAAAAGCCGAAAGAAGAAGAAGAAGATTTCTGCATTGAAGGATATTCATTGTTGCTTTTAAAAAACTAATAACTATTGTAGTGAAAGGTTCTGTTGAGAAAGTGGTGTCGTTCAGTATCATAGCTTTCTACAGACATGTTACTCGACAATATAAGTTAAAAGTTTTGTACAATAAAAAAAATAACAACAACAACAAAAAAAAAAACCCAGCTCATCCATCCTGAGCCCAGGTTCCTGTGTGCCTATGGAAGTTCACATGTTCTTCCTGTGTCCGTGTGTGTTTCTTCCCACCTCCCAGAAATATCCTGGTATTTGGATTGGCGATTTTAAATTGCCCTCGGGTGTGAATGAATGTATGTGTGTGCATGGTGCCCTGCAACAGCCCTCAATCCTATCCAGGACATATTCCCGGCTTGACTGACTGTAAAAACTTCAAACAGTCAAGCGAATTATGATGATTTTTAATAAAAAATAAAACCACAAAGCTGTAATCATGAAAATCAGTCACGAAAAGGAACTCTATGTTTTCAGTTTGGGGATTGATTAAAATCTTTCTCTCTCTCTCTTTTTTTTTTAAACAAATAGATACATCATGAAGAAAATAAATGATAAAATTGTGAGAGATGAAACTAAACAGTAAATAAAAGTTCATGGAACTGAACATCCAAACATCCATCTGTCCTATAAGCAGTTATTAAAAAAAATTGGAATAATTCTTATTGTAAAATATCTTTTCAGTTTCAAAAATATCAGTTTCTGATGATTCACAAGATATCTGATACAGTGTTTAATCATAAATAGGATTTTATTTGATTTGATAAGTAGTTGCTTAGAGTAAGGGGGGGGCATTACGTATGGAAGAGTGATAAAAGGTGAGTAAGGCACACGAGCAGGCTACAGAGTATAAAGTATGCAAAGCTGAATAGTGTTTACATACCTTTGTATGAGCTGGTTAATATTTAACACTGACTAGGCACTGCTCCCTGGTGGACATCCTGAAACACAACACGATGGAGTGTCATAAGGCTAAATGAAAGATATGAGATCGTGGGTTTAGTTTCAAAGTCATGACAGATAATCAGTTCTGTGGTCTCAGCCTTAATGTGGGTCTGTGTTGGTGTCAGTGGATAATGAATAGCCTAATGTCTATCTGGTGCTATTGTACAGGGTTTAAGGAAGTCAGTCTGACCCTGAGAATAAACTGTAAAATAGCTTGTATAAAATTAAACTGTAAGTTAGGTGAAAGCAGGTTGTTTGGTATAAATGGACCAGAAGAGCTTAAAGTTTTTAAAAATATAAAGTGTCATTTGGGGATATGGTGACATTGATTTCCCGCTGGGGTTTTGATTTCCGGCTATTTTTTTTTTTTACCAGTCCAAAGTCCCTGGGTATAGCCTTCAGGCTCTCCATAATCCTGTGTAGGATATTGTCTTTTAAATTAGGCCATGCTAGTTTCCATGCACAGTTCCTGATCATCATCTGATTTTATCACTATTTGGTGGTGAGAGCTAGGATATGTAAATGATTATTCAACGAGAAATGTATGTTACAGTAGATTCCAGGGTGACCTTAAAATATATTTTCCTACAATCCCCCTTTAGGAGTTCTAAATAACTTTCACAATTCGTAAACTTAGCATTTTATCAGCTTGTTAGTTTACACTTTTGTAATAGGTTTTAGCATTTAAGGGTATGAACTAAGCTATTGCTATGCCTTTGTGATGAGAATTAGTAGTCTGTCGTGTTCAACCTATGATGACCTGGAAGATTATGTAATGAAACTGGCTAAAACAACTATTTCTCTAAGCCATGACTGGTTATATCGGTTATATGGTTATATTATACAGTTTTATAAATATAGTGCTAATATCCTTTTGCAGTTTGTCTAGTCCATTGACTGGGTCAACCAGACCTGTGCAACTTTCATGTCCAATAACTGTGCAGGAACCATGTTTTGAAGCAAGAATATAATCCAGTCCTGCTCTGTTGTGCAGTATCTTCCATTAGTCCGGGCAGCATTAAGTTCTCCAGATGGTTCTCTATAGATGTAGATGGTTCAGCTCTAGTGGGTGCTGCAGTAATGAGTTCAGGAAACTGTGCACGCCTACCTCTGAACAAAAGAGGAAAAAAGAAGAAGAAGATTTAAGACAAACAAACAAGACAAAACAAACAGGACAAAAATGTGTGGGTTTTCTTTTTTATAGAATACTAGGTTAAACTTCATTTGATTGTATAGTGGTTTCATTTGTTGGTGTAGTTCCTTGCGCTAATCTACAAATACAAACCTATGGAACAATTAGGTAGGGATGAACTAGAAAAGGGAAACCTATGTGGAAGTCTTTGCGCTTGGGTTGGCCCACAAGGCCTATTGCATGGTTCTTCCTTGGGCTCCTCACTGGTCTGTGTGTCTTAGTCTGTCCCTGTTGGTGGTGGAACCACTTTGAAATATGAGACATGAGTCCACATCTTTTTTCCATGGCAGAGTTTAAGTTTAAATCTAAGTTTACACACAACTGTTGTTAATCTTTCCTGCCGAAACAGAGGATGAACTGTTTGTTAAAACACCCTACAGCTGTGTTTAACACTTCCCTGGCAAAGCAGAAGATAACTTAAATATTGGTCTGTAGGGGTTCTTTGATAGAGTGACACTCACCAAATTGTAGCTGAGTTGAAGATGTTTAGTCTGGATTGGTTTCAAATGAGCAGCTCTATCCGGGTCACGGTACCATCTGTTGTGAATTCACCGAAGCAGACCAGGGGACTCGGAAGTAGTGTTCAGCAGGAATGTTTTATTGGAGATCAGAACACACTGTGGTGGTACTATAGTCATCGAGTCCAGTGAAAAGGAACATACATTGCAGTTTAAAGGCCTTGAGTTGGCAGAACTTGAAGGTGTGACAGTACAAAAGCCTAGAGGTGATACTCTTAAACAAAAACTCCCAAGGGGAGGTAGACCTTACAGGTGTCAACTCCCTGGTATGACAATGCAAATGCCTACAGGTGATACTCTTAAACAAAGCACTGAATGGGAGAAAGATCCCCAGAGCCCCCCCATCTGATGCAGTTCAAAGAAATGGCCATCACAAGCTAGAATCAGTTTCTAAAACTAGAACATGTCTGTTTTTCTCCAGTTGGAGTTAATTCCCCCTGGGAATGAAAGCAGTGTTCTAAGCTGTTGCTGAGCAAACAGTGCAGGTCACTGTGGTCAATTTAATACATGAAAAGCCCCAGAGGACTTTTGGGCCTGAATAAAATAAACATCTGTTAACCAGAAAAGACTTTAATTCTATGAATAACACTATACAAAAACTACTTAGAATAAATGTATGAATAATAATAAGATCTGATCATTGATCACTGATATGAAAGATCATTGATATGAAAATAGTGGAACCTGAAAGAATTTAGCTTTTTTTTTTTTATTTAGCATTTTAAACATCCCTTTAGAGAAATTATTTTTCTAATCAAACTCATCCTTGTGGCTGTTTTGTTGTGTCCCAAACAAAACAAAGCTATGTCTCAATGCTCAAATCAGCATTCTTTACATTTAAACGTTCAGTTAAATTTGAATGATGTACAGCATTAGTTAGTTGTTAATAAATAATCCAACAGTGAAAACATCTTGAATAGTAACTACTTATTTCCCCAGCTAATTTTTTTTTACATACACAGTATGCATTTAGCATAAAATTGTTGGTATTCTTGGTAGCACAGGTTGCTTGCAGTCAGATGGTTTAAAGATGTACTTAGTTGATTTAGTTTTATTCCTTACTTTTACAAATAACCTAGAAGGTTTGAGGAACACGTTTAAAAAATGTATAAAAGTCATAGTTTTTATGCATTAAGGTAAAAGTGTATTATATGCTGAAATAAAGATTTCTTCCAGTCCGGAACGCTTGTTTGTGTTTGGATGTAATTTTAGTGAGGGACAACACAGTTTAGCAGTACACTGTTTAATACCACATCAAAAGTAGCAAAAATAAATATATCTTGTGGGGCAATCAATGAAAGTTAGATTTTGGTATTCCCATAACTTCTTTTCCCTCCTAAGTTTTACCTACTATAATGAATTAAATAGGCTAGAAGTTGCTTTCGGCTGTTCCCTGTTCGGGGTCGCCACAGCGGACCGACTGGTCCGCACAACAACTTGGCACAGGTTTTACGCCAGATGCCCTTCCTGCCGCAACCCTCCCATTTTTTCCGGGGTTGGGACCGGCACTGCATCCAGTGGCTGGGGTTGAGGCATTGGCTGGAATCGAACCCGGGCCTTTCGCATGATAGGCGAGAAACCTACCACTGAGCCACCAATGTCTCAATAAATTAAATAGGCTGATCTTTAATTATTAGCGGCAGTGGTGGCTCAAGTGATTAAGGCTCTGCACCACCAAGCTCCACTGTTGGGCAATTGAGCAAAGGCCCTTAACCCTCTCTGCTCCAGGGGCGCTGTATCATAGCTGCCCCTGCGCTCTGACCCCAACTTCCTCAACTGGGATATGCAAAAAAAAGAATTCCTCTGTAATGTATGTGTGGTGATAATAAAGGCTTCTTGCCCCCTCTTCTCTTCTCAACACATCTAAGTAGTTTTGCATGCTTTATAAAATGAAAATATATGTTCTTCTGCATATCCATGTAACAAATTGGGTTAAAAGAATATGGACCGATACTTGGACACATTGTATGAAAAAAAACACAGTGTTTACAGTTTTCATTTTGAAGGAGCTTATGTCACAATTTAAAAAAAACTACACAAGTTACATGAAGTACTTGCGTTGATTTGGTGATTAGTGCTCTGAAATAATTTTGACTCATGAACCACGTGGAATATGAGGTTTAGCCCAAATTGTAAATATGTTCTATGTGTTTTGTGTTGCTGTGGATTGTTTTCTGTTTCTTTTTGTGTTTACAAACCCAGCTGGTCACTTTCCCTTTCACCTTGGTACTCTACCTGTTGCTGACCCTTGGAGAAACAACCTTACTGTATTTAAGGTTGTAGGTTAGTTGGTCAAATATTGTACACATGCTTTAAAGTAGACTTTAGTCACGTGGATGGTTTAAGTCAGTGATCATATCCTGTTAGAGAGAGGATTATTGGGTGCATTCCATCAAACTCAGGTTTGACATGTCTGTCAGCCAATCAGATTCATCCATGTCACAAGGTCCCGCCCCTTCACATCAATCAGATTCGTCTACGTCACAAGGTCCCGTCCCTTTTTCATCCAATTAAATTTGTCAACGTCACAAGGTCCCTTCCCCTTCAACCAATGAGGATGGTTGAAGCATAACTCATGAAGGGTTCTCACCAGACCCCTCCCCCCAAATATCACGCCCCCACATGCACAGACCATCACCCTGCGCATGCCAAACACACATATATACACACATATACACGTACACAAACACACCCCTCGCACGTGACACACATGCATACACATAATCGTTTAGATACATATGTTTCTATTGATAAAACACAATTTATCTCATGATCACAATCACACAATTAAACACATTAATGCACCATCACACCGGTACGTGACACACACACACACCCCAATTAAACACATTTCAGGAGTCCAACAAATGACTGTTCAAACTTTAAGAGACCATGGAACTTGTTCTAACTAATTCAGTTATATGTATTAGATTGATTGGCATTAATATTATTCTATATGGATTTTTAAAATATGAAATATTTAGAAGAATGATTTGTTCTATCTACTTATAGATGGGAACAGACATAAAGTTTAATTTCTAAACATTTTAATTACAGAACAAGGCCAGACTATACTTATATGACACTAGTGTCTAGGAAATCAAAACATTCCTACTAGGTAATTTCATTCTGTCTCTTAGAACATTGTTTTAAGATGAAAAGGTATAACTCACAGTACTAAGAGAAACATTTTTCCTGCTTTGTTTTAGACAAAGACGTTTTGTTTATTTCCGACGACGAGTTTCCTGAAACATCCACGCAAGGCCTAAGAATGACGGAACGTTTGGTTTATGTCCAAAGACTGACAGCTGTAGTACATCCCCAGCCTAGATCAAACCATCAAAATGATGGTAAGTCATACCATAAAATATAAATACTGTGAATTTTAGCAATTTTCCCCGGACCCCTCTTCAAGGGGTGTAAAAGCGCTCCCTTACATTTTCATTGTTTTCTGTTCTATTTTAGATGTGTGATATTGAAGAAGAAGAACAAGACGACGACGACTTTAAGGAGACGAAAATAACGGCGATTAAGTGGATAACATTCTAGATGAGGAGCATGAGGACGCACTGTTTGGATTTTCCCATCTAAGGGGCAGAATATTGGAAAACTTTGATCATCTGTATAATACACTTGAAAACACTTCAGGTACAGAATATCTACTAACTTTGTATGATACTCTTGAATGCTTGAATAGGTTTGTTACTGTTAATATAGAATTGTTAAGAAGATTTCACAATAGACATGGCGCAGAAGCGGTTGAAGCTCACAGTAACTTCAGAAGCTAAAAAAATATGTGTTGAAAATATTCCATCACCTCATGATTTCAGCTTTGATGAAAACCTAACTTTTTCAAGTAGTCTGTTACATCACGACTCATACACAACTCTGAGCCAGTATTTAACCAATGCTATCAACCAACTAAATGAGAGTTTAGGACCATCACATCAGCTTGTTAGTCAGAGCCCTAATACGGATCTGGTTAATACTCATTTTGAACATTCCAGTCATAATTCCGATCAAAATGTAACAAACACAACACTGACTACATGCGACATATTCAGTGAACTAAATCGGAATCTGATAGTGTTACAAAATACTCTAAATGAACAAGGTCATTCTATACAGTTAAACCCAGTACTATTAGATGCTGTGAATCATCTGAATGAAAATCTAAGAAGTACGGATCTGGTTAATACTCATTTTGAACATTCCAGTCATAATGTAACAAACACAACACTGACTACATACGACATATTCAGTGAACTAAATCGTCTGTTAGCATTACAAAATAGTCTAAATGTACAAGGTCAATCTACACAGTTAAACCCCGCATTGATAGATGCAGTGAATCAGTTGAATGATAGTTTGGTCTTATCTACTGAACAAAACATCAATGTCGTCTTTATTTCAGAAAATGATCATCAACACCATAGTCCGTTATCTCCGCATGATTTGTTTCATGATCTTAATCAAAGCCTTAATATGTTAAATGAAAGTTTTGTACACTATTCCGCAGTTATGTTCCACATAACCCTGAATTTGAATTGGCAAATGTTCAAGCGGAGAATATAACACCACGTAATATTAAAAAAGAACAAATAGGTAATGCTGAGAACATAACACCTCCTAACGTTGAAAACATACCCCCTCCTAACATTGAAAACGACCAAATAGGTAATGCTGAGAACATAACACCTCCTAACGTTGAAAATGTGCAAGCTGGTAACGGGCTAGATGCTAATATTAGAATAATTAATTGTGATAGATGTAATAACACTGAAATTAGGAGAAGAATAAATATTTCATCGATTGCTAATGTACAGTTTTACGGAATTTTATAATTATGTTTTAGAGATTTTAAGCAGTTTGTTAGATGTGGCTAAAGGAATGATTTCACCTAAGGATCTGGTAACCATTGAAATTAGAGGTGATACACTCATTTTGTCATCGCGCATTCAATTAGTCAATGGGTCCATCGATTTACAGTCTTTTCTGGCCATGCTCGAAAATTCTGTTTAAAATAGATGTGCAGTTTTTATGTATAATACACTTGAAATAGTAATCCAAATAGTCCAACAACCTTGCAGTGGTTCAGCTAGAAGAAGAAAAGTAGGTGTAGGTACATTATTCAGTTCAGAAGTTGTACAGAAGAAGATGCAACACTTGTATATATTTCATAATAAAGACAACATGTGTTTTACACTATGCGTTACACAACTTTTGAACCCCACAAAAAATGTTTTTCAAATAGAAAAAAATCGCGAAACAAATCCAACACGTTGTAGGATTATCTGAAAAACTGCTGTCACATTTGCTGATGTTTCTAAATTTGAGACACATTTGAAGTGTAAAATAGTAATTGTACACTGTTCTGTCAACAAATTCGGCTACTCTTTCTTTCAAACCAGCAGCACTCCCCATGAAAAAACTATTTACTTGTTTTTTCATGACAACCACTATTATGGGGTTAAAAGCATCACAGGCCTTTTGGGTTGTCTTTACATCTGTTGTTTCTGCCACTCAGGGTATGAGGATGCACGTATTCACCGTTGTCATTTTAGCTGTAACGTTTGTCATGACATTGATTGTTACAAACAACATCAAGTTATAATTAAATGCCCAGATTGTTCGAGGTTATGGTAAGGTAAGTCTAAATATTGTTTTGACTTAAAGCAAAAATCCATTCAGAAAAAGGTGAATATTCATTGTGTGAAACGGGATTCTACTGTAGTATCTGTAATATCGTGAAGTATCAGGAACCCTTTAATTGTAAAGAACATGTGTGCAGTGAGAGGATGTGTAAACTCTGTGGTGAAAAACTGGATTCAGATCCTGAGCATAACTGTTTTATACAACCGCTAAAGAAAGAACCAGCTAATACGAAATACATCTTTTATGATTTCGAGACTAGACAGGAAACAGGAACTCATACTGGTAATTTCTTATCTTGTATGAATTATCGTGGTAAGGCGTGGGTGTTCAAAGGGGAGGGTTGTGTAGCTGCGTTTTTTAAGACTTTCCGTCGTAACCATTTCAAAGGCTACACTTTTATCGCTCATAATGCTAGAGGGTTCGATTCCTACCTTTTGTTAAATCACGCCTGATATCCTTGCGCAAGGTGGAAAAATTCTGTATTTCACAGATTCTGCTTTTCAACAGAACTACATTGATAGTCTGTCTTTCTTAACCATGAAGCTTAGCAGCCTTCCTAAAGCCATGGGGTTCTCAGAAAAAAAGAAAGGATATTTTCCTCATTTCTGGAACATCTTAGAACACCAAAACTACATAGACCCGTATCCCGAACCTAAGTTTTACGGCATGGATAGCATGATGCCTAAAGACAGGTAAGATTTTTTCAAGTGGTACGCAACGGTGACTGATAAAGTTTTTAATTTTAACAAAGAGATGCATGAATACTGCATGAATGACGTTGACATTTTGAGACAAGGGTGCATAGCTTTCAGAAATGAAATTCTAGAAAGTACAAAAGTTGACCTTTTTAAATGTATAACCATCGCATCTGTCTGCATGAAAAACTTTAGAACCATGTTTCTCCCGCATAACACTCTAGCTATTCCACCGCTTGACAATTACATAAACAGGCAAAACTTTTTCTCAACAACCTCTATTCAGTGGCTTGAATACATTTCCGCCACGCAAAACCTTCCCATACAGCATGCTCTGAATGAAGGTGAAGCAGGGTTTGGTTTATATTTTGTTGATGGATATTGTGAAGTGGGTCAGACGTGAAAGGCATTTGAGTTTCTCGGCTGTTTTTATCATGGGTGTGAAAAGTGTTTTCCCTCATTGGTCCCCAACCCCCTTAGCGCCAATGTTAGCTTCGGTGATGTCCATTAAAAAACGTTGGAAAAAAAAAGTATTTGCAAGAGACCCATAATTTGCAAGTCACAACAATTTGGGAGCATGAGTGGAGTGAAATGAAGAAAAGCGACAACAGTGTGATAAACTTTCTAAAAGAGTTTGACTTTCCCGAGCGTTTAAACCCTCGAGATGCCATTTTTGGTGGTCGAACTAATGCACTTCATTTACACTATGTAGCACAACCTGGTGAGAGAATAGATTATTATGATTTCACCTCTCTTTACCTCTATGTAAACAAGACAAAAACATACCCAATCGGTCACCCTGAAATCATTTATCGTGACTTTGAACCTCTGGAGAATTATTTCGGAATAATCAGGGCAAAAGTATTACCGCCTAGAGGTCTGTGGTCCCCCGTTCTTCCATACCGTGTAAAAATCAAACTCATTTTCCCCTTGTGTAGAACATGCTGCGAGTGACAACAACAAACATGCAATCATTCAGACCATGCCCGAGCCCTTACAGGGACCTGGGCCTCTATTGAAATAGCAAAGGCAGTCGAAAAGGGTTACAAAATTTTAAAAGTGTTTGAAGTCTGGCACTTTCCTAATAGGTTTAACAACCTCTTTACCGACTACATTAAAATGTTCCTCAAAACCAAACAGGAAAGTTCAGGTTACCCATCCTGGGTAGTAGATGAAACCGCAAAAAATACATACATTCAAAATTACCAGTGAGCTAGATCACGGTGATCAAATTATAGAGTTTGTCAATGCTGGCCCAAAAACCTACGGTTACAAAACTAAAAAAGGAAAAACAACTATGAAAGCTAAAGGTATTACTCTAAATCATTCCAATTCTGAAGTTATCAATTTGAAATTGCTGACAGAGCTGGTGGGTGGTCGAGTGAAAAATCCGTGTCAACCCGGTCAACTTATAACATCGCACAACCAAATCAATCGAGATGAAAGAGGGTTTCATGTGAGAAATCAAACACAGATAATAAGGTTCAGGGTTGTGTATGACAAACGTGTTTTATTACCTGATTTCACAACTCTCCTTTACGGTTATTAAGACTGTTCATGATTATATGTGTATGTGTGATCTGAAGCGGGGGGGCACGGTGGCTTGGTGGTTAGCACATTTGCCTCACACCTCCAGGGTTGGGGGTTCAATTCCCGCCTCCGCTGTGTGTGTGTGTGTGTGTGTGTGTGTGGAGTTCATCATGTTCTCCCCGTGCCTCGGGGGTTTCCTCCGGGTACTCCGGTTTCCTCCCCTGGTCCAAAGACATGCAGTGTAAAAATTGATTGGCATCTCTAAATTGTCTGTAGTGTGTGATTGCGTGAGTGAATGAGAGTGTGTGTGCCCTGCGATGGGTATCCTGCCTTGATGCCCAAAGACGCCTGAGATAGGCACAGGCTCCCCGTGACCCGAGAATAGATCGGATAAGTGGTAGACAATGAATGAATGAATGAAAACTGAAGCAGCAGCAACTGAAGTTACGCATCCTATCAAAGATGAAGTTGTATAAGAGGTGCTTGCTAACGTAGCCTCAATGAGCAAAAGAAATGTTTCGTACATTATGGAGAAAATCTGAAAATCCAGGGATGTTTCTTCGTGGAATGATGATGGTGAATTTATTTTTAACGGAAACACAGTCAAAGGATCTCACATGGTGGACCTTCTTAGAAGTTTCACGGTCCCTCATAATATTTCAGACGACCGGTGGCCTTTAGGATGAACAGAATTATTACATTATGTAGCTAGCCTAAATATACCCTTTTCAACGATACCTAACGGGGGTGTTCGACGCAAAATAGCAGTCATAAAAAGATCTAAAGATCTTTCTCAAGTCGTCTCCCCTTCTTAACCCCCTAAAAGGGAGAGACAGTTCTTGGACCCCTGACAGAGTTTCCCCTGTTCTTAAACACCCTGTCTGGATAGATTTTTGAAATGACTTTCAAGGGACTACGATTGTTGCAATGTATTTTGATACATTTTATTTAATTAAACTAATGTTACATTGTATTTTGATACATTTTTTTTCAGTAAAATAACTTTGTAATAAGAAATATCTTGTGATGCATCATGATTAAATAGTACACTACACGTGTGAATGAAACATTTCCAAAGAGTTAACACATTGAACACATCTAAATGTTTGCTTTTTATTTACTCTAGGGTATATTTTTTTCACAAAAGACACATTATCATTTCTTTTTAAATCTTTGCTATACAAAGGCATAATATGGTTAAACAAAAAACCTTTAGCTCTATGACAGAAAAAATACACAGTGTTGTCCACAACAAACTGAAGTAAAATTTTGAACCTGTGTAGTGTTATATTTTATATCACGACAGTTCTTTCTCAAAAAGTAATGAATAGAATCAGGAAAGAGTTTGTAGTCTGGCACGTTTCCGTACGAGTCCGAGTTTTCATCATTAAGACATAAAGCTAACCAATGCTTACCCGGCATGTGTTTTTTTTCATGATGAACAAGGCAGGAAACTGTCTCAGGGTACTCGTAGGTAATTCAGCGAATGGCCAACACACCATGGAAAATTTTATCCATTTCACAACAACTTCTCATAACAGCCGTTAGTTCTCAGGTATCCGTGCGTTACTGACAATCGGTGAGCACGTTTCTCTGGTTGTTTATTTCCAGAATACTGTCAAAACTGGCGTAGATGATAAGATTCACTGTTCTCAGAAGGGCATTTCCAGTCGCATGTTTCCCGACTTTATTAATGACAAATGTTGTCCACAATCATCGTCAGGATTCAGGTTGAATGCAAAAAAAAGTATATCCGTTCGAATACTCTTCTCTGTTTATTGCCATCACTTGATCCTTTAGTTGCTTTCCCGTTGCTAAAATTAAAGAATGGAATTCACAAACCGCATTACCGGACGGGAAATATCAGATTGAAACAGTTTTGCTGGGTATTGAGTACCATCTACGTACAATGCTACAAACTCTGTATCGTAATGCTTAAAATTAAACGGGTTTTTATTGTAGGCTCCGCTGAAGGTGTCGTTGTCTACTAATCCAAAGATGATGGTTTCAGGTAAAGGTCCGAGGAACACGTTTTCTTGAGAACAATGGCGACTCCCCACTGCTAGGCTGAAAGTCTTCATACAAACTTTATCAATGGGATACTTTGCTGTGGCGGTAAGTAGCGCTTGAGCATGTCCAAGCTTTACCAGTGGGGATACAGAAACTTTCTTGATGAAAAGGGATGCGTTGAGAATTTTTAGAGTGAAATTGGCATTGCCTTCCTTCATCAAACAAAATTCATCTTTACTATGTACCATTTTAATTCTTAAATCTATACCATTCAGTAACAGCTTTTCTTAAAAAAAAAATATCAGAGTGAATGTAACCAATTAGGTCAAAGGTGTTACTTTCAGCACTGAAACAGGCCCTCTGTTTAAGACCCTCGTTTCGACCATCAGGATCAGTGGCATCAATATGGCGTGCTGTGTCTTTGTTGAATAAACCGGTGCAAAATTGTGATTCCAGGGTTTCTTTACAATAGTTGAGAAGACATTCAAAGATAGCACAGTAACCATAAGTGTTGCTTGATTTTAAAATTCTGCTTTTTGTTTTTAAAGTCCTAAATGGATCAGCCCCAAAATATCTCTCTGAACTTTTGAAAATAAATAACTCTGCTAGATCATTAAGGTCATCTAATCAAAGATTGCTGATTCCGAGATCTAGACTTAAGACAAGGGGTGACCGTGCTTTTTCTATTATTGGTCCAAAATTGTGGAATAGTCTTCCTCTATCTTTAAGACTAGTATCCACAGAGTCTGAATTTAAATCTAAGTTGAAAACTTACCTTTACTCTCAAGCTTATAATTATAATTGATTTTTAACATTGATTTTTTAAAGATTTCAAATTAGTGTTTCTGATGTAAACTCCCTTTATTATTGCATTATTATTTTTATTTACTTATCCTCTTGTACAGCACAATGGCCAACCACTGTTGTACTTATTGTGCTATATAAATAAATTTTGATTTGATTTGATTTGATTTGATTGAGATATAAGTCTATCGCCAAGCCAGTCCACTTGTGAAAAAAGCGATGCTATAGGATAATTAACAACCCCGACCTTAGCGTCGTTAGCTATGTTGGTCCCATCCGCATTGATGACTTTACAGGTGTAAAAAAGTGTTGTTCAAGTCCAGATAATCCTCGCCCTTTCCAGCCACAAAGAACTCCAGAGGACCATTGTCCGTCAGAGCAGAAAGCGGAGGTATTTCAACGTAAGTGTACTTTTCAATACTCGTTTCGGTATAAGGTAATGTGAAAATATCCAATTCAGACTTCGTGCACTTTTCGGATAGCCCGTGTAAGAAAGCCATGGTGTCAGAAAATGTTCAGCTGCTTTCTTTTGTGCGAGACGGGAGGACACTTGTTGCCGCTCTGCTTGGTCTTTTTCACACTGGTTTTGATCTTAGTTGTCCTGCGTCTTTTATTCGGAATTGTGTGCCGTTGTCCAGAGGTCTTTTAGATTTTTTACGCGAAATCAACGCAAGACCTGCTCTGTCCTGATTCTGTGTGTTTGCCTTGTTTATAACGTTGCTCACTTCATTGCTTACAATACCCTTGGCTGCAGTTTTTAAATGAGGTTTTGCAATAGCTAGCCCCCTCTTGAGGAAAGGAACTGCCATTCTAAACAGACCCTTGAACAGACCTCCTAGACCTGCCCCATACATGACGGGGGCCCCGTGAAAACCGGGGAGCATTTCCGACATCTAGGGGAAGTTTGTTCCACCACCTTGGTGCCAGAACAGAGAAGAGTCTAGATGAATACCTACCTTTTTCCCTGAGAGATGGTCGGACCAGTCGAGCAGTGCTAGTGGATCTGAGAGAGCGAGGTGCAGTGCGAGGAGTGTCGAGAGCTTTGAGGTAAGATGGCACTGGTCCATTCTTAGCTTTGTAGGCAAGCATTAAGGTTTTGAATCTGATGCGTGCAGCTACTGGAAGCCAGTGGAGGGAAGATAGCAGTGGGGTGGTGTGGGAGAACTTAGTCAGGTTGAAAACAAGTCATGCAGCTGCCTTGTGGATCATTTGCAGTGGGCAACTTGCATTCAGAGGCAGACCTGCCAGAAGAGAGTTGCAGTAGTCCAATCTCGAAATGACCAGAAACTGAACAAGCACCTGAGTAGCCTGTGTGGATAGAAATGGCCGAATCCTTCTGATGTTGTACAGAAGAAACCGACATGAGCGTGTCACATTAGTGACATGGGAGGAAAAGGACAGTTGATTGTCCATGGTTACTCCAAGGTTGCGAGCAGTGGCTGAAGAGGAAATCATGGAGTTGTTCAGAGATATCGCAAGGTCTTGGGCTGGGGATGGATCACCTGGAATGACCAGCAGCTCAGTTTTGCTGGGATTGAGTTTCAGCTGATGAGCCGTCATACAAGATGAAATGTCCACCAGACACGCTGAGATCCGGGCAGAAGCTGTGGTATCTGAGGGAGGGAAGGAGAAGATAAGTTGGGTGTCATCGGCATAGCAGTGGTATGAAAAACCATGTGAGGATATAACTTTGCCAAGAGAGTGAGTATAGAGGGAGAAAAGGAGAGGACCAAGTACTGAGCCTTGTGGGACACCAGTAGAGAGTCAGTGTGGAGCAGATGTCAATCCCTTCCATGTTACCTGATATGAGCATCCATCCAGGTAGGAAGCAAACCATTCCCATACTGTTCCACAAATTCCAAGACTCCTGAGGGTGGACAAGAGAGTCTTGCGGTTTACTGTGTCAAATGCTGCAGACAGGTCAAGGAGGATGAGGACCAATGACAGTTTGGCTGATCTAGCAGCATGTAGTTTCTCCAAAAGGGCAGTCTCTGTGGAATGTGCTGCTTTGAAGCCAGACTGGTTGGGGTCATGGAGGTTATTCTGCATGAGATAGTCAGACTGATTACAGCTGATTACAAACAACATGTTCGAGAATTTTTGAAAGAAATGAGAGAAGTGATACCGGTCTGTAGTTGCTGATGTCTGAGGGATCCAGAGCAGGTTTCTTCAGGATGGGGATGACCCTGGCTTTCTTAAAGGTAGTTGGAACATGGCCAGATGTTAAGGATCTATTGATGACTGTGGCGATGAAGGGTAGGAGGTCAGGTGAGATGGTCTGGAGCATAGCTAAAGGGATTGGATCCAGTGGGCAGGTGGTAGAATTGCAGGACCAAATAATTTGCAGAACCTCTTCTGCTGCTACAGTTGAGAGGTGCGTCAATGAAGGAGTAGCGGAGTGCTGACTGTGTGATGTAGTTGAAGTTGGGGCAGAAGTGAAGGGGCAGGTCCTCTCTACCTTCTCTGTGTAAAAAGTGGCGAAATCTTCAGTGGTCAGGAAGGATGGAGCAGGTGGAGCCGGAGGGTTGAGTAGTGATGAGAAAATGTTGTGGAGCTTTCGGGAAATCTCAAAGAACCATCAGAGGGGTGCTGTCAGAAGGGAAGACACTGAGGAGTGTGTCCATTTCTTCCAAGAAGTCTTCTAGGGGACCAGGGGGGCGGTAGATGACAATGATGAAGAGGTTGATTGGAGAGGTAACTGAAACTGCATGGAATTCAAAAGAAGAGATGGTTAGATGAGACAAGGGCAGTGTTCTGTGGTGATATCCAGGTCTCAGTTAGTGCTAGAAACTCAAAGGAATAGTGGGACGCTAAAGCTGAGATGAAATCAGCATTCCTTACAGCAGACTGGCAGTTCCAGAGCCCACCTACCACCACTGTTTGAGACTGAGACAACAGGGAAGGGTAGATGAGATTGCTGGAAACATGACCTCTGCTTTGTGGATGAGAATGCCTGCATCTGTAAGAGGTAACAACAGAAAAAGGTTTGAGGCACATGTCTGTGGTCTTGTCAAAGTGAGGTTAAGTATGAAAAGTGAAGTTAAGGATGTAAGAGAACAAGAAAGAGATGTGACAATACTTACTATTTAAGTAATTAATGGGTCTTGACAAGGCAATCTGCAGCCTTCAATATAAATTAGTAAGCCCTGCCCACAATTCACACCTTAAGGGAGACCAAAACTATTCTTGATTAATCACCTGAGACAGCTAAGAAGCAAGGATCAACACTATAGGTTCAACAAGCTATACAATAACAGTTCAAATAACAACTCTAGAACCAACCAAGTTAAACAAATAGTACACAAAAGTCAGAATCCTACCTTACCAGATGGGAACAGATTCAAATGAAGAGTTAAAGCACACTATATCAGCCAGATAAGGCACCTCCGGGTCATTAAACGTTATCAGAGCGTTGGGTTGCAGACCTAACATATATGCTAAGTTTCCAGTAGCGCTGAAAGTGTAAGTTTTTTGACATACCATACGTATTTTATTTTTCATGGGGTTATAGGATAGCTCCATGTCAATATTATGGTTTTTCATTGTTTGGTTGATTTCACTAAACAGTTTTTCAGTACTTTCATAACACGCTTTAGTGATGTGACAGATGTAGTATTTAATTTTCTTTGAATCGGCCAGCAAAACCATGTGAAATTGACATCCTTGCTGGGTTACTGAGTGCCAGCTATGGGCATATTGAACCTCTACGAGTGAAATCTTCCAAGCTTCTTTCAAATCAATTGATTTAGCTAATTTAGTAGTATAGTATCCGGTCTTATTTTTAGGGTAAATATCTAATGATGCGTTGCTCGGGAGCGTCACATAGAATCCACACTCCTGCATGGTTTATTGATTATAGTTCGAAGTTATGTTTGCGATGAGCTTTTAAAAAAATTCTAATGCGTGATGTTAACTATGGCTTCAGCCAGAATCCAGGAATGAAACTTATCGGGCCACCCCACCCATTTTACCAGACAGACTTTTTTCCAGTTTTGAGTCTTTTCTGACAAGATTTTCTTTATTTTAAACGTCTTGTCTTTGCCAATAATAATCCTTTGTAACTCAGGTTCATAAAATGCTCCCTCAATTTTTTCTCTGTCATAGTCTTGTAATTTATATACCGGGGGATCTCTCGGTATCTGATCAGAAATTGTAAAATATTTATATGTAAAATTTTGCTTGTATTCTTTTTCAAACTGTCCTTTCGAGCGGGAAATTCTAACAATGTCGCCGATTTTATATTTGAATTTTACTTTCTTTATTTTCGGTGAGCTTAGTCTGTAAACAGTTTTAAATACCTTGATAGAATTGGCTTTGTTGACCTCTGCAGGCTTCATTTTGATACTGTAATGGTAATTGTGGTTGTAACCATAAACCCACTCGTCTGTGTATTTTCTCGTGTTAAAAGCTGTAAAATATCTCCACATCTTGGTCCTTAACGTTCTGTTGAATCTTTCACACACAGCTGCTTTCTGTCCCATAATCATGGCAAAGTGAACAATGTTGTGTTTTCTCATTAAATTTTGAAAATTTTTGTTAAAAAACTCCTTCCCTTGGTCAGTTTGTAGTTTTTTTGCGACTCTACCTTCCTTTAGAATGGATTCAAAAGCTTTAGTTACTTCACCACTGATCTTGTTTTGTAACATGCACCCAAGCATATTTAGATAAAATATCAATACATGCTATTAAAAATTTTGCATTGTTGTTACTCTATGACAGATTGGTCATATCAACTAAATCAGCTTGCCATTGTTCATCGATGTGTTTCACAAAACCCATGTTACGTTTAAACTTTGTAGACACCGGTTTATGGAGAGTGTATGCATCCTGCTCGGCTAACCAGTTTTTTATCTCGACATCATTAACTCTTTTACCCATTTTCTCAACTACGGCTCTATGCAAACTTTCAAATCCACCGTACTTCAAATACACCATCTTTCTCGGGGTCAGAACCGAGGTGGCGCTCTTTGAAGTTTCCCATGTATGTTGTTGGTCATGGGGCTCCAGAGACATGTGAAAGGTCCAGTAGTCCACAACGTCTTCATACATCTGGTCGCTGCAGATTTCCTTCGTTTTCTCTTTAGCCTCACTCAGAACAGTTTTGATGTAAGGCTCATCTTTCCAGTCACAAACAGTTGCTTCAGCGATACCTTATAATAATAATTTATAATAATATAATAATTTTCTCCAGGGATGGAGCATGCTTGATACTGCGCATTTTCAGTCCTCTAGCCACCGTGTATTTCAGCCACTTGCGCAGCCGTTGCAGTTGTCTTTGAGATCTTGATCAATAATTCTGTCCAGGAGGTCTCCCATCACTGAACAGATGATGGCTAGCATGGTAGTGGACATGCACCAGTCAGACTCGTCATTCGTGGCCAGATAGGTGAGATTTCTTTTTCCTAGGCATTCATCGTCAGAGCATCACCTCTTTAACCGCGGAAGCGGCCAGGCTGTAAAAGAGGGGTCTGAATTCCAGAGACATTTCATTCCGAGATGTTCAGAAGGTTTTAACTCAAAATTGTAGTCTGACTCATATATATACAGCGTTAGGGTGGAGCTGTTAGAAGGTGGGGTTTCTGCTCTTGAAAGATTAGTGATTAGAAAAGTTCTTCCAGTTTTACTTTTATTTCTTACATTTCTTTGATTTTTTCGCCTTTTTGGAGTAGTTCGTTGATTTGTTTAAAGTACTGTTTTAGTTTGTACCAACTAGTGCGATCGTACAGCACTTCGCTGTTCTCTTTGTTGTCAGATGCGCAGTTCTCTTTGTTGTCAGATGAGCAGTCATCGGTAGTAGTGGTAAAAATGTGTAATGAAACGTGGTCCTTGGAGAAATTTGTTGCTCTGACGCGGTATGTCAGTTGTGGAGATGCAAGGTTTTTCCACTTTCATCTGTAGGCCTCCGGTGAAAAGAAATTCAAATGAACGATGTACTCAAAGTTTTTACAGCATTTACAGAACTTTCCCCAGTCACTGCGATCAAAAGTTACAGCCTCAGAAGGACAGGTCCAGTGGATGTGACCCTCTCCAAATAACCTAAAAAGCATCACTTCTGCTGATTCTGCATTGAAATAAAAGCCGGCTGTACAGCCATTTGATAATGACCAGTATTGAATATTTTCATGGTCTAAAATGTTTGCAAATCTAGCCAAAGTAGATTTCGCCTTTTTCGGTGCATCAGGGCAAGAGGCCATAGCTGTGGTCAAAGAATCTACGATATTCTTCATGTAAATAGATGAAGTATTTATAGCGGAAAATTGGGGTGTTTCAGGTAATGGTGTGTGTGTGTGTGTGTGTGTGTATGTCTGTGTGTTTGGCACGCACCGGGGTGATGGTCCGCGCATGTGGGGGTGTGATTGTGGGGTGTGAGACACTTTCATGAGTGTTTTATCAATAGAAACATATGTATCAAAATGGTTATGTGTATGACGTGTGTCACATGCGAGGGGTGTGTGTGTGTGTGTGTGTGTGTGTGTGTGTGTGTGTGTGTGTGTGTGGCACATGTGGGGGAGGTGGTCTGCGCATGTGGGGGTGTGATATTTGGGGGTGGGGGGGGTGAGAGGGTGTGGGGATGAGAACCCTTCATGAGTTAAACTTCAACCATCCTCATTGGATGAATGGGGAGGGACCTTGTGACGTTGACGAATTTAATTGGATGAAAAAGGGATGGGACCTTGTGACGTAGACGAATCTGATTTGATGAAAAGGGGGAGGGCTCTTGTGACGTAGACAAATCTGATTGATTAGAAGGGGGCGGGACCTTGTGACGTGGATTAAATCTGATTGGCTGACAGACCTGTCAAAACTCAGTTTGATGGAATGCACCCAATAATCCTCTCTCTCCTGTTCATTATCAAACAACCTTCTTTAAAAAAGTTTAGACAAAATCAGAATTAAGCAACAATTACACGTTCACATATATGCACAGTTGATTTTTGTTAAACAACAGAGTCATTCTGCCATTGTAGGGTTTGCATAATGGTCCTTGACATGTAGGGTCTCTGCAGAGTCCCATCACTGTGCTCCAGATCATCCACTAAAGAGAGAACAAAACATGAGAGACCATTCCATTGGTGTGAAATTGACACATTTATTTGTAAATGGGTAAAATGGGTTTATTTGTAAATTTGTAAAAAAATCTTCTTGTCTTTTGTTATTAGACTAAATCAAACACAATAACAAATAATCTTCTTCTTTCGGCTTTTCCCTCCAGGGGTCGCCACAGCGAATCATCTCTCTCTGCACCTATCCCTATCTTCTGCATCCTCAACACTTGCACCCACTAGCTTCATATCCTCATTAATTCCATCCATATACCTCCTCTTTGGCCTTCCTCTTTGCCTCCTGCCTGGCAGCTCCATGTCCAACATTCTCCTACCAATACACTCACTCTCCCTACTCTGAACATGTCCAAACCATCTTAATCTGGTCTCCCTAACTTTGTCCCCCAAACGTCCAACATGAGCTGTCCCTCAGATGTACTTGTTCCTAATCCTGTCCAATCTTGTCACTCCCAAAGAGAACCTCAACATCTTCACCTCTGCTACCTCTAGCTCTGACTCCTGTCTCTTCCTCAGTGACACTGTCTCTAAACCATACAGCATGGCCGGTCTCACCACTGTTCTGTACACCTTCCCCTTGATTCTCGCTGATATTTTCCTATCACACAGAACTCCCGACACCTTTCTCCACCCATTCCAACCTGCCTGCACTCGCTTCTTTACCTCTTTCCCACACTCTCCATTGCTCTGGACTGTTGACCCCAAGTACTTAAACTCCTGTACCTTCTTCACCTCTTCACCCTGTAACCTTACTGTTCCACTTCCCTCCCTTTAATTCACACACATGTACTCAGTCTTACTACGACTGACTTTCATTCCTCTTCTCTCCAGTGCAAACCTCCACCTCTCCAGGTTTTCCTCCACCTGCTCCCTGCTCTCACTACAGATCACAATGTCATCTGCAAACATCATTGTCCAAGGAGACTCCTGTCTGACCTCCTCTGACAACTGGTCCATCACTATAGCAAACAGGAAGGGGCTCAGAGCCGATCCCTGATGCAGTCCCACCTCCACTTTGAAGCATGCACTGCTGTATTTCACTAGCATATTACCACTATTTTCCCTACTACTGCAGTGGTGCTAAACATACAGCTCCATTTCAGCACCACCGGTGTTTTGGACAGCCGAAGCGAACATGACAGAAGTGTGGGATACGGCACCTCAGGAGAGGTAAAGGCTAAATTCGGTCGTATAGTAACGTGCAATTCTTTATCTCCGCACAGTGCTACCCGGAGAAACCAAAACAGACAATGCCGTGCTCTGAGCCAGCCAGATGCCGCCAGACTCTTGGGTTCACTGCTCCATGCCTCAGAGAGCTCCTCCAACCTGCTGCTAAGGCTGCCTACTTCTATTCCTTTCACTTTCTGTTCAAGAGCACTTATTTGCCTCTTTTATTGAGCACTTATTTTTGCACACCTAAAGCTGCTATGTTAAACCTACGTTTGTGCCACTACAACATCTCTCCAGGTCTGTGTTCTACCCCACAGTTGCCACAATATTTAAACATTGCTTGGTTGTTATTGTAGTACTTACAGTAACAAGCAGCCAGCAATAGTTCAGCAGTTCTGGCTGGAAGATGTGAGGTGACACTCGAATGTCACCATTGAAGAAGCAGAAGGCCAAGATTCCTAAAAGGACATAAGAACAAACTCTCAGACTGTTGATCACCTCCAGCAGAGGTTTGTATTGTGTTATAAATGTTATTTTGCTGTAAGGTGACATTGTGTTTCATACCCATTGCTCTGGCCACCAGCAGTCTCCCGAAGTGCAGCAGCAAGTCCGTAACCTGGTCCACCACCAGCACCCTGTCAATCAATACCAAATACATGAAAGGCATTTGTCAAAATGACTTCACTTGCCTAATGTACACAATACATTTGCTATATTGCAATAATTAAAAAACCTTTTAAAAATTAACTACTCACCATTGTGTAGGTGTTACTGTTACAGTATTTTAAGACTTTATGTAAGGTGCAAAAGCAGCATTTTACATCTTCAGAGGGAAGCAACAGCAGCAACATCTTTGTACACCTGAGGAAACGCAGAGTATTAATTATTAATGTCATAAAACAGCAACATGAATTACACTTCCAAAAAGAATAAAGTGGGATAATGTAGTAGTGAGAAAAGGATTGTAAATATGCTGTTACTTTTGGTCACATTGGAAAATTTTCAGAAAGATCCGGACACCCTGGAACATGTTGAGGAAGATGGCGCCAAACGCCATGGAGCCAGTATGGTACCTTCAGAAAGCAAGGGTACAGGGTTAAAACAGGATGTGAGCAAATTGGACATGAGACAAGAGAGGAATGTACTGTACCATAACGTCTGGAAGAGCGCTTTAGATAGATTAGCACGGCGGATGTTCTATGGTTTGCTCAATGACCAATAGTAGTTGCTGAAGGTCCTCGCTAGTGTGCACTGGCCCAGCATGATGATGAAATGAAGGCACCACTGACACACCAGCAAGTTATAAATTTGAAGGTACTGCACGTGTCTTTGGAAAAAGCCTTCTTCCTCATCATATTTAACAAAGGCACAGAGCACAGCACAAAGGTCAATGAGCAAGAAAGGCATGACTTAAACACAAAAAAAAAACTTCTTGATTGATTAGTTAAAGGCTTTTTTTTTTTTTGTGTTAAAAGTATACTTGCTGCACTCCCTCATCATTGCCAGCACTGTGGCGAGTCCTTTTCTCAAACGATACAAGCAGAATCAATAGGAAAAAACTCCAGCGGAGACACAGTCACCACTGTAACATACACATCAGATCAAACATTATTCTCTGCTGTAGAAAATGCAAGATTTTAGAAAAGGCAAACTTTATTTTTACATTAAGTAAACAAAATTTGTTTTTACATTAAGTAAGCTAGTGGAAGAGGGTTGGTGCTACCAGGCACTGATGTTGGATGAGAAAAACTTGACTCCAAGTCACTTTACAGTTTGGGATAAAGAAGCAGGAGTACTTACAGCAAGCCAGCCAGAACTCCTCCATGTGAAAGTAGTCTGAGAGCGTGGACTGTAGACTGAGGTCACCAAGTGTGAGCTGAGAGTTCATGTGTTACTCATACTCCTGGTTACACTGGTAAATACCTATGACAGAAGGGCTTTTCACACTGCGCTAAACCCCGAGTAAATAAACGCTTCACACGTGTAATTTGTAAGAGGTGATAGCCCTGCTTTTTACCCGGGGTTATGCAACAAAATATATATATATATATATATATATATATATATATATATATATATATATATATATATATATATATATACACACACACACACACACACACACACACACATATACATACAGTGGTGTGAAAAACTGTTGGCCCCCTTCCTGATTTATTATTTTTTTGCATGTTTGTCACACTTTAATGTTCCAGATAATCAAACACATTTAAATATTAGTCAAAGATAACACAAGTAAACACATCATGCAGTTTTTAAATGAAGGTTTTTATTATTAAGGGAAAACAAAATCCAAAACTACATGGCCCTGTGTGAAAAAGTGTTTGCCCCCTAAGCCTAATAACTGGTTGGGCCACCCTTAGCAGCAACAACTGCAATAACTTGAAATGAGTCTGTTACAGCACTGTGGAGGAATTTTGGTCCACTCATCTTTGCAGAATTGTTGTAACTCAGCCACATTGGAGGGTTTTCGAGCATGAACCACCTTTTTAAGGTCATGCCACAGCATCTCAATCGGATTGAGGTCAGGAGTTTGACTAGGCCACTCCAAAGTCTTCATTTGGTTTTTCTTCAGCCATTCAGAGGTGGACTTGCTGGTGTGTTTTGGATCATTGTCCTGCTGCAGAACCCAAGTTCCCTTCAGCTTGAGGTCACAAACAGATGGCCGGACATTCTCCTTCAGGATTTTTTGGTAGACAGCAGAATTCATGGTTCCATTTATCACAGCAAGTCTTCCAGGCCCTGAAGCAGCAAAACAGCCCCAGACCATCACAACATCCCAGACCATCATATTTTACTGTTGGTATGATGTTCTTTTTCTGAAATGCGGTGTTACTTTTATGTGAGACGTAATGGGACACAGACCTTCCAAAAAGTTAAATTTTTGTCTCGTCAGTCCACAGAGTATTTTCCCAAAAGTCTTGGGGATCATCAAGATGTTTTCTGGCAAGAAATGTTCTTTTTGCTCTTGGAACCATTTTTGCCCAGTCTCTTTCTTATGGTGGAGTCATGAACACTCACCTTAACTGAGGCAAGTGAGGCCTGCAGTTCTTTGGATGTTGTTGTGGGGTCATTTGTGACCTCTTGGATGAGTTGTCGCTGCGCTCTTGGGGTAATTTTGGTCGGCCGGCCACTCCTGGGAAGGCTCTCCACTTCCATGTTCCATGTGTTCACCATTTGTAGATAATGGCTCTCACTGTGGTTCATGGCAGTCCCAAAGCTTTAGAAATGGCTTTATAACCTTTTCCAGACTGATAGATCTCAATTACTTTCGTTCTCATTTGTTTTTGAATTTCTTTGGATCTCGGCATGCTGTCTAGCTTTTGAGGATCTTTTGGTCTACTTCACTTTGTCAGGCAGGTCCTATTTAAGTGAGTTCTTGATTGCGAACAGGTGTGGCAGTAATCAGGCCTGAGTGTGGCTAGAGAAATTGAACTCAAGTGTGCTAAACCACAGTTATGGTTTAACAGGAGGGCAAACACTTTTTCACACAGGGCCATGTAGTTTTGGATTTTGTTTTCCCTTAATAATAAAAACCTTCATTTAAAAACTGCATGGTGTGTTTACTTGTGTTATCTCTGACAAATATTTAAATGTGTCTGATTGACTGAAACATTAAAGTGTGACAAAAATGCAAAAAAATAAGAAATCAGGAAGGGGGCCAACAGTTTTTCACACCACTGTATATATATATATATATATATATATATATATATATATATATATTATATTATATTATATATATACCTCATTTAAAAAAAAAAAGTTAGGACACCCTATGCCCTAATAGGTAGTGTTTCCCCATTGGCTGAAATAGCCTCAATGAGATGTTTCTTGTAGCCATCTACCAGTTTCTGACATCGACTGGAAGAAAGTTTCCCCCACTCCTCAATGCAGAATTCTTTCAGCTGTGTGATGTTTGGGGGGTTTCTTGCATGCATAGTCTGTTTCTAATCACCCCACAGCATCTCAATAGGATTTAGATCTGGGCTTTGACTTGGCCATTCCAGAATTCTCCATTTTTTACTTTTCAGCCAGTCCTTGGTAGATTTATGTTTTGGGTCACTGTCATGTTGCAAGGTTCAGTTCCGCCTTTAGCTTTAATTGTTTTTGACAGATGGTCTTACGTGTTCCTCAAGCACCTTCTGATACGATGTAGAATTCATAATGGGTTCTATGATGGTGAACTGGCCAGGTCCTGCTGCAGCAAAGCAACCCCAAACCATAACACTTCCACCTCCATGTTTCATTGTTAGTATGAGGTTCATTTGCTGAAATGCTGTATCTGGTTTACGCCAAACATGCCCTGTTATGGTGTCCAAATAATTCAATTTTAGACTCATCTGTCCGAAGCACATTATTCCAGAAATCTTGGCCTTTGTCTCTGTGTTCTTTGGGAAACTTCAGTCTTGCCCTTGTAATGTGGCTGACAAAAGTATTAATGCTGAGTGTGATGAAGTTATATCTTCAATCAAAAAACAGAAACTTTGGGGGCTTTGTGGTGTTCTGGAGAGTGTATCATAAAACAATTCCCATTCCTGTGTGTTCCTCCCCTCTTCAAGGAGACAATGGTGGAACTATCTTCTGGATTTTTATCAAGAAGGCTTCACCCTAATTTACATTCTCTTACCCCATTCTCTTCATGTTCTAATCTCAAGAATATTGAACAAATATGATGACATACTTACTATATGATGCGATTGATGTCTAATGTCATTCTAATGGTCATGGTGCGATTGGTGAAAAAATCAGAGTGTACTTAAGTTTACACATAGTCTGTACCCCTGTTGGAGATATGTCCTTATGACCTTATTCAACCCCCTCTCTGGTCACGAGATAACAGTTCAAGCTATGTCTTTTACAACACTTACTTAGTGTTATCCCTGGGTCACAAAACTAAAAACACAGATCACAATCAATCCAGATGTGTCTTTACGACCCGGTCAAAACCAGGTCTTTAGTTGACCCATAGATTTTATGACCCTTCGTCTCTCTTGGGTATATAGGGTGCATTGGCAAAGGACTCAGGGAAGCATCTGCATTCAGAACTTCCCACACTATTAATGTGTGTCTCTATTGCCAGGTATGACTTTGATTCTGTAACTTGTGTTTTTCATACTATGCTGATCATTTTATTTGTTAGTGTGTTTTGTATTTTTCTAATTGAATAGATTGATTTAATTGTAACCTGCCTGGCAAAATAAAACTGTTAATTTTGACTTATTCTGAGCCTATGGAAAATCATTATTACAAACCTCTTTAATCTTTGGTTATGAACTTAAATTGGAATGGAGAATACCTCGGTTTAAGTTGTAATGGAGTAGCCTCGACTTAAACTTGAATGGAGAATACCTCGGTTTAAGTTGTAATGGAGTAGCCTCGACTTAAACTTGAATGGAGAATACCTCGGTTTAAGTTGTAATGGAGTAGCCTCGACTTAAACTTGAATGGAGAATTCCTCAATTTAAAGTTAAATTAGAACAAACTGAAACTTGAACTTGTAAGGATAAACCTAGGTTTAAGTTTAAATGGAGTTATGTTCAATCATTTCAGTTTTTCATATACTTAATAAATTAAGAATAGTCAAACCCTCTAAATTGTGATCAGCATCAGATTACATTATATTAATTATTGATTGGAGTCAGATTATAATTATACACAGAGGTTAAAGACCGAAGCCAAATTCTAATAAATTAAGCAAATTCTTCTAGAAGCACAAAGGAAAGGTAGAACATGAGATCCCTTCACCCACGCCGCTGGATTCCGTCGTTGGGCCAGTGGGTGGTCCTTACACCCTCATGTTTTTCTTAGACAGCAAAGGTTTCCTTCTTGCACACCTCCCAAAATAATTAAAGTTATGTAGTCGCTTTCTGATTGTAGATTCATGCACTTTCACATAAACTGTAGCAAAAACTTGCTGTAGGTCCCGTGATCATATTTTAGGGTTTATGGAGACATCTTTAAGCATCTTGCAGTCTGCTCTTGGGGTGAATTTGCTTGGATAGCCTGACCTGGCCATTTTTGCAGTTGTTTTAAAGGTTATCTACTTGTAAATAATTTTTCTGGACATTTGAATGGCTGATTACAAATTCTTTTGAGATCTTTTTATGTCCCTTAACAGACTCATAAGCATCAACAATCATCTTTCTGAAGGCCTCAGCGAGCTCTTTGAATCTCACCATGGTGATACCTCTCACTTCAACAATTAAGAGCAAACCAAGCTAAATGTCTGAGGTTTTAATAAGGCAAGCCTCCTACAAAATGCTCTGTAACAATGTTCTAATAATTTGCACCTGATGTGATACACTTGTAGGTAATTTTATCCATTTTCAATACAAATAAATGTGGGGGTGTCCTTACTTTTCCCTCACAAGAAACTGGATTTTTTAAAATTACATTTTACAGATCATTTAAAAAAGATTTCTTTGGTTTTATTTGTTTAGTTAGATTACTTGAATCTTTCAATATTGTTAAGATGAAGATCAAATGCCCATATGTTTAACTATGTTAAAAAAACACAGGCTTTCATGAGGTGTCCTAATTTTTTCACATAATACCGATCAGCCATAACATTATGACCTGAATTTTTTCATAAGAAAAACCACAGTTCCTGAATTTATCATAAGAGGCAAAAGTGATATCTTGATAAATGTCATCTACTGTGTTAATTCCAACATCTCTCCATTGGTAAAAACCTTTATCTAGTGTGGAAGGTATAAAATAGGGATTGTCAGCTATGGGAAAAAGGTAACCAATCCACCCCAAAATGCATTCTAATTTGTTTCCAAATAGAAATAGCACTGCTAATGACAGGGCTGTTATTGGCGAAAGAGCACAGCACCAAGATCATAAAAGGTACATTGATCATGTTTTAATCTGAGCCTGTCCAGTTTTATCATTTAATATCATTGATATAGTTCTGTTATCTTGCAAGTAATAGCAGCAGAAGTTTGGAAAGGCAACCCCCCACATTTCTAGGTTTGGAAAGATGTACTTCTTTAATTCTAAGGTATTAATAATGCCAAATAAATATAATTCCAAATAAATTTATTATTCCAAAATTATTTTGTCAAGTTACGTGGACCTGGAATGAAACAATGGGGTGTTTCAAAACAGATATAATAGTTGCAGGAGAAAATCTTAATAGCAAAAACGATAGGGTCCTCCAGAAGTGAATATTTCTTTTCAGTTTTTGTAAAAGGGGGGTATAATTGGCTTCTCTTAAAGAGCTGAACTTCCTAGTTACAACAATTCCTAGATACATAAATCTGTCTTTAGCTATTTTAAATCAAACAGGGTAAATTTGTGAAAGATCTTTAAGGCCAACTGGCATGAGTTCACTTTTATTTAAATTAATTCTATAGCCTGAAAATGAGCCATATTTTCAATAACTTAATATTACAGGAATACTAGTCTTTAGGTTTATTTACCTATAGTAGGACATTGTCAGCATATAGAGGAATTTAATTCTTAGTGGTTTTAGTACAGAGCCCATGAATTCTCTCAGAGTGAATAGCTTCTGCCAGAGGTTCAATGGCCAAATCAAAGAGAAGGGGAGAAAGTGGGCAAGGTGACGTGAACCCCTAAATAAGGCACAAAGTGGTGACAAAATTCTATTTGTGAGTATTCATGCCCTAGGGTTTTTGTATAGAGTTTTAAGCCAAGAAATGAATCTCTTCCCTATGTGAAATGTCTGTAGCAGAGCAAAGAGGTAAGACCATTCTACCTGGTCAAATGCATTTTCGCCATCTAAGGACAGGATCACCAAATCAGACCGGTTATTCTGGGGAGAATATAAGATATTAAACAAACAACAAAGATTATTAAAGGAATTAAGACCCAGAAAAAAGCCAATCTGATCTCATTTCACTAGTTTTCCTAGCAAAGTATTGCCTGTACCCCCCAACCTCCTCTAGATCCTTCCCTTTCATGGGTAGGACTGTGATTACTGCATCGTTAAATGATTGGGGCAATTGTCCCTCCCCCAAAGCCTGGGAGAACTAATTAAGCATATAGGGCTCCAATAGATTATTAAATGTTTTATATACCACACAAGGGATTCCACCGGGGCTGGGGGATTTACATCCCTTAAGTGATTTTATAGTGTTCTTTAATTCATCTAATGTTAAATCAGCTCCAAGGAATTCTCTATACTCTTGATCTAGCGTTGGTAGATTACAGCTGTTTAAAAAAGGCTCTATAGTGGAGGGATCCTCAGTTGTATTACTAGCATACACTGATTCATAATACTGCTTAAAACGATTGTTAATTTCTGTGGGAGATAATAAGTAAGTCCCAGATTCTGATTTGATCCAGTTAATTGTACACTCATTTTCTAGCTTTCATATCTCTAGATAACACTTTGTGTGGCTTATTGCCAAACTCAAAATACTTTTGCTTCATAAACATTAAGGATCTTTAAAACTTTTCAGATGTTATCTTATTGTATTAATAGAAGTTGCTTTCGGCTGCTCCCTGTTCGGGGTCGCCACAGCGGACCAACTGGTCCGCACAACAACTTGGCACAGGTTTTACGCCGGATACCCTTCCTGCCGCAACGCTGCCATTTTTCCGGGCTTGGGACCGGCACTGCATCCAGTGGCTGGGGTTGAGGCATTGGCTGGGAATCGAACCCGGGCCTTCCGCATGATAAGCGAGAAACCTACCACTGAGCCACCAATGCCTCATCTTATTGTATTCTAAGTTTATTGTATATCTAAGTTTTAATATTTTCTTGTGCAGTTTTAAAGAGTGTGTTACAGCATTTTCCTTGTCTCACTGACTAATCTGTCTTTCCAATGATTGTGAAGCAGCTGTACTTTTTTAATTTTTTTTAGTTTTTTGCACCTTTAAAAGAGTGTGTTTACAATTTCTGATCATTTTAGGGCAATTGAACTTGGACTATTATTGAGATCAGAATACTATAAGGAAGGCACAACAGCATCTTTACTTTCTGAGAAGATTAAAAAAGTTCACCTATCTACCAAGATCCTGACCACTTTTTACCATTGCATTATTGAGAGCATCTTTACAAGCTCCATCACAGTGTGGTATGGCAGCTCCACAGTGTGTGAAAAGAAATCTCTGCAAAGGGTGGTGAAAACTGCCCAACGCATCATCGGCACCCAACTACCTGCTATTGAGTGTCTTCACCACAGCAGATGTCTGTGCAGAGCACACAAAATTATCAAGGACTCCTCCCAGCCTAGTCACAAACTGTTCAACCTCTTTCCGTCCAGGAGGAGATACAGGACCATCCGCACCAGAACCAGCAGGTTCAGGGCTAGTTTTTTACCCACAGCCATAAATCTACTGAACTCTACACTACACTGCTAGGACACTCATGTCTCACTACACTTCACCACCTTGCAGTTCTGCTTTACCCTGTACATTCTGTTACATTTTCTCTGTATAATATAATTATAATGTACATATTGTTAATTCATAGATTAAACCTAGTTTATCTATCTATCGATCTACGGATGGAATTAATGAGGATATGAAGCTAGTGGGTGCAAGGGTTGAGGATGCAGAAGATAGGGATAGGTGGAGAGAGATGATTCGCTGTGGCGACCCCTGAAGGGAGAAGCCGAAAGAAGAAGAAGAAGAAGATCTATCTATCGATCTATATATATTTATATATACTACTGTCATGACCCAGCCTGATCCTGAATACCAGAGGGAGCCCTCTCCTGAGTTTTGAACGCACTTCCGGGTTCCCGGAGATATAAGCTAGGCGCACACAATGTGCAAGGCGAGGTATCGTTTCCTTTGCGAGCGTACCAAGCCTTTCTGCATTGTTGTTCTAGATTCTAGTGTATGACCTGAGCTTTAGCTCTACCGTTACTGACCTCCTCTTGTGATTTGGATTTGTTTGCTGATTGTTTGGTTTTCCCGGTTCTGACTTGTGTTTCATTTTGGATTATCGACTTTTGCCTGCCGTGTATTTGTTACAAATAAATCTGCTAATGGATACTAGTACTTCTGCCTCTGGTGAGTCGAGACAGAATACTTCGCCACCTACAAATCCAGTGGATTTACAAGCCATTATCCTCAGTAAGGGCGCGGTCATCTGCGCATATCAAGATCAGATAGAGTCGCTTCAGATCGCTAACCAGCAGCTCCAGGCCACGTCCCCTCCTCCCACGCCTGCCACGCCTCCTGCCATTCCAGTACCAGCACCACGCGAAGAATCTCCCCGGATGGCACTACCTGAAAAATTTGATGGATCCACCGATCGCTGTCACGGCTTTCTCCGGCAGTGCGATAGGTTTTTCGCTCATCAGCCGGAGCTCTATGGAGATATAACAAGGTGTGCGTTTATGTTATCCTTGCTAACTGGTAAAGCACTTGACTGGGCCTCAGCAGTGTGGGATAGTGACCCTCAAGTGAAATCCTCGGCCAACTATTTTGCCAATTTAATTCAGGAGGTATTTGAATACCCAGAGGGGGTAAAGGATGTTTCAGTACAGCTGCTAGAACTGCGCCAGGGCACCGAATCGGCTGCAGAATATGCTATAAAATTTTGCACTCTAGCCCCCCAATCAGGGTGGAATGAAACCTCCCTACTCGCCGTGTTCTGTGAGGGCCTCTACCCAACACTGAAGGCTAATATGGCATGCCGAGACACCAATGTTACACTTTCACAGTTTATCACCACAGCCATTTGATTAGACAACCTTTGGCGCCAACACCACCACAACCTACACTTTCCCAGTCGCTCACGCCTCCATTTTGATGTCCATGAACCCAGAGAGAATAACTCTGAACCCATGCAACTCAGATGTGCCCGCATGTCCGAGGAGGAACACCATGGAATACCATCAGCATAGGGAACTACAACTCTGCTTCTACTGAGGGAAACCCGGCCACCAAGTCTACAGGTGTCCATAATGTCCAGCCACAACTCAGGTGAGGGAGAATCACCCACATGGTAAAGTAATTTTGTCAGCCATATTGTACCATTTTCCTGATGGTGTCTCTATCTCAGCATTGATAGACTCTGTATTGGCCATCAACCTCATCGATCATGGACTCGTGGAGAAACTGCACCTCCTCACCATTCCCTGCACTCCACCTCTGTGAGTAACAGCCGTCAATGACCAACCGTTCGGAGAGGGATACCTAACGTGAAACCCAACCCCTGGATTTACAAATTGGATTATTGCATTGTGAGATCACATTCTTCCTTATTTCCTCTCCTGCTAAGCCCATCATCTTGGGGATCCTATGGCTCCAGCGACACTAAAACGCTGGTCCCCACATTGCATCCGCTCCTATTTTTGTAATTCAGTACCTAGACCTTGTCTTATCACATCCATGTAAAGTCCCAGAGTCACCTTCCAAGTTACCTTACCCAAGGAATATAATGACTGCCAAGAGGTATTCAGTAAGGAGAAAGCCACCCATCTTCCACCACATCGCCCATTGGATTGCACTATCGAACTACTTCCCAATGCTATGCCACCCAAGTGCCGTGTTTACCCCCTATCTCTACCAGACAGCAGGACAATGGAGGAATACATTGAGGAAGCTCTCGCCGCAGGTTATATTCACCCTTCTACCTCCCCCACAGCGGCATGTTTCTTCTTTGTGGGAAAAAGGACAGCGGTCTACGTCCATGTGTCGATTATAGGGGCCTCAATGCTATCACAATCAGATACCCATATCCGTTACCTCTGGTTCTGTCCACCTTAGAACAGTTACAAGGGGCTAAGATCTTTACTAAGCTGGATCTAAGGAGTGAATACAACCTGATCAGGATCAAGAAGGGTGATGAGTGGAAAACGGCTTTTCACACCACCAGCGGACATTATGAATATTTGATCATGATGTATGGACTAACTAATGCCCCAGCCGTTTTCCAATCACTTATCAACGAAATATTTAGAGATGTGCTCAATCAATATGTAATGGCCTACATACATGACATACTAATTTACTCAGACTCATTAGAAAATCATGTTTACCATGTTCGTACCGTGCTCCAACATCTTCTGCAGAATCACCTGTATGTTAAGCTCAAGAAGTGTGAGTTCCATCAAAGTACCATCACATTCTTGGGATATGCTCTTTCTTCCGCAGGAGTTGAAATGGACCAAACCAAGTTATGAGCATTCTTGGAGTGGCCAGAACCCACCACAATCAAGGAACGTCAATGCTTCTTGGGATTCGCCAATTTTTACCGTCGCTTTATAAGAAACTATAGCACAGTCCACTAACCTCCTTGTTCAAAAATAAAACCGAGAGACTCTCATGGACTGAACAGGCCAGAGGAGCCTTTAACCAACTCAAACTCAGCTTCACCACGGTCCCCGTTGTCCAACACCCCGATCCAGACCTCCCTTTTGTTGTCGAAGTAGATGCTTCGAGCTGTGGTATCGGAGCTGTCTTGTCCCAGCGTCACGGGAACCCAGGGAAGTTACACCCTTGTACATACTACTCCAGAAAACTTACTGCGGCAGGAATTAACTATGACATGGGCAATCAGGAGCTACTTTTCATGAAAGCAGCACTAGAGGAATGGTGGCACTGGCTGGAAGGTGCTCATTATCTGTTTCTCATCCTTACAGATCACCGCGATCTGGAATATCTTCGTGGGGCCAAACTTCTGAATCCTCACCAGGTGGGCCTTGTTTTTTGTCACATTTTCAGTTCTCGGTCACCTATTGCCCAGGTTCTAGAAACAGGAAAGCTGACGCACTCTCCAGACAGTTAGAGACAAAGACTCAAGTTACTCACCCTGAGCCCATCATTCTACCATCTGTTATTCTAGCCCCGATTCAATGGAACCTGGTAGAGGAGATCCAACAAGCACACGCCAAGGACCCTCCGCCAGCCACATGTCCAGCTTCAAAGCGCTATGTCCCAGTCATGCTTCGTCAGCAGGTAATACAGTGTACCCATGAGTCACCCAGTTCAGATCATCCTGGAATTTACCATACTGCCCAGATTGTAAGACCGAGATTCTGGTGGTCCTCATTGTCCAACGATGTCGAGGAATATGTTAAATCATGTGGGGTTTGTGCCCAATCTCACACCAGTTGCCAGCTACCAGAGGGACTGTTACTACCACTTCCCATTCCCCGACGACCATAGTCCCACATTTCTATCGATTTCATGATCAACCTTCCTGAGTCAGGGGGTTTTACCACCATCTTTGTTGTCAAAGACCGTTTCTCCAAGGCTTGTAAGCTAATTCTGCTAAGGGGACTACCCACTGCTATGGAGACAGCCACGGAGCTGTTCCACCATGTATTCAGGAATTTTGGGCTACCTGAGGATATCGTGTCTGATTGTGGAACTCAGTTCATGTCGCAGGTCTGGCGAGCGTTCTGCAGTAGACTGGGGATTAACATAAGCCTAAATTCAAGCTACCACCCACAATACAATGGACAGACTGAACGTTTGAATCAGGAAATAGGGAGAATTCTCCGTTCATACTGCAGCAGAGAACAGCATCTCTGGAGTTCCTCCCCTGGGCGGAGTATGCTCAGAATTCCTTAACACACTCTTCCACCAACCTCACAACTTTCCAGTGCGTTCCGGGGTATTAGCTTCAAGTCAAGGACCTGCTCCACCTTTGGAGATTGACGGCATATCAAGTACGGGAACTGCTGAATTCTCGTAGAGTTGGTAATTGGTTACAATACCTGGTTGATTGGGAGGAATATGGCCCCAAGGAACAGTCCTGGGTTGATTCCACTGACATTCTGGATCGACATACCAGGAGGTATTCCTAGAGGGGGGATCTGTCACGTCCCAGCCTGATCCTGAACACCAGAGGGAGCCCTCTTCTGAGTTTTGAACGCACTTCTGGGTTCCCGACTGAAGATATAAGTGGGGCGCACACAGTGTACAACGCAAAGTGTCGTTTCCTTTGCGAGCATACCAAGCCTTTCTGCATTGTTGTTCTAGATTCTAGTGTATGACCTTAGCTCTAGCTCTACCGTTACTGACCTCGTCTCATGATTTGGATTTGTTTTCTGATTGTTTGGTTTTCCCAGTTCTGACTTGTGTTTCGTTTTGGATTATCGATTTTTGTCTGCTGTGTATTTGTTCAAATAAATCTTCTAATGGATTCTAGTACTTCCGCCTCTGGTGAGTCGAGACAGAATACTTCGCCACCTACAAATCCAGTGGATTTACAAGCCATTATCCTCAGCCAGGGCGCGGTCATCTGCGCATATCAAGATCAGATAGAGTCGCTTCAGATCGCTAACCAGCAGCTCCAGGCCACGTCCCCTCCTCCCACGCCTGCCACGCCTCCTGCCATTCCAGTACCAGCACCACGCGAAGAATCTCCCCGGATGGCACTCCCTGAAAAATTTGATGAATCCACCGATCGCTGTCACGGCTTTCTCCGGCAGTGCAATAGGTTTTTCGCTCATCAGGTTACTGACCTCGTCTCATGATTTGGATTTGTTTGCTGATTGTTTGGTTTTCCCAGTTCTGACTTGTGTTTCGTTTTGGATTATCGATTTTTGTCTGCTGTGTATTTGTTCAAATAAATCTTCTAATGGATTCTACTACTTCCGCCACTGGTGAGTCGAGACAACTATCTGTATATGACCTGTATATTATCTCTGTTACTGTTGTACATACAATGTACATAATGCACACATTTTGCCCAAATATATAATTATTCTTTTCTTAACACTTTATATGCTGTACAATTTGCACATACTATACTATGCACATTCGGATATAGCCTTATTTATTTATTCACATATTTATCCTTGTTCATTTGCACAAATTCTACTATTTGCACTTCTGGTAGATGCTAAATGGCATTTCATTGCTATGTACCTGTTCTTTACCATGACAATTAAGTTGTATCTATCTATCTATCTATCTATCTATCTATCTATCTATCTATCTATCTATCTATCTATCTATCATATGTCACTTTGAAAGTCAAGGGAATTAACTTTATTCATTCATTCATTGTTTACTGCTTATCCAATCTATTCTCGGGTCACGGTGAGCCTGTGCCTATCTCAGGCGTCATTGGGCATCAAGGCAGGATACACCCTGGACGGAGTGCCAACCCATCACAGGGCGCGCACACACACACACTCATTCATTCACTCACACAATCACACACTACGGACAATTTAGAGATGCCAATCAACCTACAATGCATGTCTTTGGACCGGGGGAGGAAACCCCCGAGGCACGGGGAGTACATGCAAACTCCACACACACACATGGTGGAGGCAGGAATCAAACCCCCAACCCTGGAGGTGTGAGGCAAACGTGCTAACCACTAAGCCACCGTGCCCCCCGGAATTAACTTTAAATAGACTAAAAATTAATCAGTGCAGGTAACCCTATTAAAGGTAACACTATTGCAACCCTATTAAAAATTCCCTCCCCTGATCCCTTATCACAAGGTATTTTGCTCTGTTAAAACAGAGTTCAAAGGTAAAGTTTCCAAAGAGAGAGCATTCTTCAACCAGTGCACAATAAATTCTGTGGCTTTGCACACAGTCTCCTCGCCCTCTTTAATGTTAAGAATGCGCAAGTTTTGCCTTCTACTGTGACTTTCCAGATCTGTACATTTCTCTGTGAGCTGTAAGCTGCTGCTTGTCTTCCGGAACTCCTAGTTCAGCTTTTTGCATGCTGTTTTGAAATGTTGGTACTTGGTGGATAGCCACACCATTTGATCTGGTCAGTATTGAGGATGAGGGCATCTATGTGATCAGCTTCCAATCTCTGGTGGCGCACTGCCCTTTGGAGGCATACATAGGCACTTTCCCAGACCCTTTTACTCCTTTGAAACCAGTTGTCAGCTGTGGGTATGTAAGAGGGCTCTCCTGACCATGCGAACAAATACAGCTGAGACCCAAGAATGCACTGAAAGGGTGCCGGGCCTGTGGATGCTGCCCAGGTGAAGGAACTCACTCCACCACTGTTGTTCTTGATGACAATATGTCTGAAGGTATCAGCCAAGCTCCTGATTCAGGATTTCAACTTGGCCGTTAGATTAGGGTAGTAACTGGAAGTCAAACTCAGATTTATTCCCAGGCTTTCGGAAGGCTTTCCAGACTTTGGATGTGAATTGAACTCCCTGGTCTGACACAATGTCCTCGGGGAACCCATAGTTCCGGAAGACATGGTCATAAAGCCTCTTGGCTGTATCCTTAGCCGTGGGGAGATCTCTCAGTGGCACTAACCTGGAGGCCTTGAAAAACCAGTCCACTGCTACCACTGATGGTGTTGTTCCCATGGGCGTTGGGTAAAACTGTCACGGAATCCATTGCAATGTAAGACCAGTCATGCGGTGTGGCACTGGAAGAGGTTCAAGCAAGCCTGCAGGTAGTTGAGGTTTAGGCCTCAACATGTCTTCTGATGTCCGTGGCGAGAGAGGGCCACCAGAAAGCATTACATACCATATCCTTTCAATGCCTGGGTGTTCTGAACTGGGGAAGGTGTGCACCCAATGCATTACTCTGGGACGAAGATTTGAAGGCACATACTGTTTTGTGGGTGGGCATTCGGGGGGTGTCCATGAGCTGAGCATGATGAATCTCCTCCATGATGTCCCAATACACAGGGGCGATGGCAGAATCGGTTCTGGGCCGAGGTTTGGTCCACAGGGTCGTGGCAGTGGCAGGGGCTGTCTGATAGGTGATGTAACTGGAGGTTGTCCAGTCTAAAGGTTGTGGTGATAAACTGGTAAAATGCTAGGCAGTACTCCTTGCAGGCTATCCCTAAAGCATGTGTTATGTTTGTCAATGCCATAACTCTTTAGAAAACAGTTTGGGGACAGATCACATAATAACACAACCAACATTCACAGATATCTTTCTTCTTCTCGTTTATTGACAACACACACACACAACATTTTGTTAATGGTGCCACCCACAGGCACATGAAGGAACAACAGTATTATCCCCATACACAACATTTCCTCCCCTCTTACTCAAGAAGCAACAATATAATACATTCTCAATAACACATTTTTTTTTCTAGAGGTAGAGGGTCGACTGCCTCTTGTCTCAAGCCAGTTCGGGGATTATTCTCCCCCATGTCAGAACAGGCCCATTAACAACTTAACAACTAATTATAGTTCAGTCAGTTCAGCATGGTTCTTTTTCTTCTCTACCCTACAACATCAGACAGTTTGGAGGCTTAATTACTCTACATGGATAACATCTGACTGGCACAGATGAAATATCAGATATACCCTGTGTTAATTGGGACTCTACTGGTGTGTCACTGGAAACATGTAGCTCCTTTTGTGATGGTGTGGAAGGAGTGACACTTCCAAATGTCTGTACAGGAGCGGGCACATCACTAGTATCAGATGGCTGTGCTTCCTGATTTCATCCATTTGATTTGGAATGGACAAGAGTTGATCACTTGTCCATTCCAAACATGTAGCTCCTTTTGTGATGGTGTGGAAGGAGTGACACTTCCAGATATCTGTACAGGAGCGGGTATATCACTAGTATCAGATGGGCAGGTCCCCCGGGCAAGAGACAGTCATTCTGCCATGTGGGCCAGAAAGGAATCCTAATGTCCAAAGGCTAAGGTTCTCAGGGCTGCCCCTTTAGGGCCATTTCCACTGCTGCCTACCCTGCCACCTCCGGTGCTTCAGGGTTCAGCCATGACCAGCCATGCTCCTGCTCCTTATTTGTTGCCACCTCCTAGGTTAGCCCCTGCCAGCTTGCTGTTTCAGGGCACTATGTGAGATGAGAACAGCGAGAGGCTAACACCTCTCTCAGACCACCTGGCTGCATGGAAGCTTCTGCCGGGTGCATCACAATGGGTGCTGTGGGAAAAGTCTACATAATCCAGTGTGCTTCCCATCATCCTTCTTTCAGGGTATGCTGCCCACTCTTGTTGGCACAGACTGAACCTCATTCCTCCATGACGAAACTCTCTCTCATCTGAGAAAGGAGCTGTAGAGTGCATTCCCCTCCCAGGTCGAGCAGGATGGGGGCTACACCCAATTTTAGACCTGTGTGCTCTGAATTGTATGCTGAAACAGACATGCCTGGGATGTTAACACTCAAGGTCATTGTGTTACAGATCAGATCCGAGGACTGATTTGCAACTATAATCTTGAAGAGTGCATATCTTCACATATGCATCTCGCCAGAGCACAGGAGACTCCCCTGGTTTGTCTTCGGGATAGCGTACCAGTGCGGGGTTCTCCTATTAGACCTAGTCTTATTGTTCACTCTCAATTATCTAGATGACTGGCTCATCTTGGCTAAGTCAAGGGAAGTGCTAGATAGGTATTGAGATGCCGTGCTTGCCCACATGAGGTCCCTAGGTCTCAACTAAGTGAAGTGTGTGCTTTCTCCCTCTCTTCTCAGAACCACCTTCTGGGCATAGTTTGGGATTCAGCCATGATGCAGGCACATCTGTCTCCTGCTCTGGGGAATTCCATCCTTTCTGCTGTAAAGTTGTGACTTTAAAATCTGACTAGGCCAGTGCCTCTCTGCCTCTTAGGCTTCGAGTGTGCTCAGCTCATGACTGTAGCAGCCAAAGCTATTCCTTTGGGTCTGCTATGCATGAGACATGAGGCATGTATCAACTCTGGCTCAGGAGCAGGGGTTTTCATGCCTGCAGACTGCCTTTTCAGGGTCACAAAGGTTATGTGTCATGTTTGTACCCTTCTTATGAGAACAGACCCTGGTTTCACACCTTGGGTCCCACTCTTAGGGAGTGTCCTTGTTGCAGGACTCTTTCGACAGATGCCCCCCTCTCATGCTGGGGAGTGGCCCTAGATGGCTGCCCTGCCCATGGTGCAGATGCCCTTTTATGGTCTTGCTGGCGTGCTCTCCTCCATCACATGACCTACCCAAGCCAATAAATTGCCATGATTTCACATGGAGCTTCAGACACAACTTCCACATATAAGCATTCTCATAGTGTCAGCCATGACACAACATCTCGTTCCCTTCTCAGGGAACAGAGTTACATATGTAACCTGGTGTAGTTATGTACAAACAAAAACAAAGCCCAGCTTTACATTCAAGCAGCTACCATAGACCATAGACAACTCCTTTTTGTGCACCAAAGGTTGTGGTGAGTGGGCGGTGGTCTGTGAAAAGCATGAACATTTGCCTATAGAGATACTGATTGATGGAATTTCCAGACTCCGAACACTATTGCCAAAGCCTCACGCTCAATTTGCACATAATTTAGTTCTGCCTTGCTAAATGTGCGTGATGCAAAGGCTACCAGACTTTCTTCACTATTGGGCAACATGTGTGAAATGACGATGCCTCTGTTCCATAAGGTGACGCATCACATGCAAGCTGGATGGCGTTCTGGGTGTCATAGTGTGTTAAGACATTTTGTGACACTAGTTGCTATTTTGCCTTTTTGAATGCAGTGTCACACTCGACAGACCGCTGCCAATGTTTTCCTTTACACAGCAGGGAGTTTAGGGGATTCACTATGGTGGCCAGATTGGGTATAAACCTCCCATAATAGTGTGCTTCAACATGTAGGCCGAACTGCTTCAGGTGTCCAAAAACTACGTCCAGATTTTCCAGGCGTTCAGCTTCAGTCCGTCCGGTTACTAAGATATCATCCAGGTAACAATGAAAGTTTGATAGACCCAGCAATACTTGGTCCATAGCTCTCTGGAATATGGCTGGTACCAAAGCGATTCCAAACGGAAGACGATTGTACTGGAATAGCCCTTTCTGAGTGGAAACTGTGAGAAATTGCTTGGACTCCTCCTCAACCCTCATCTAAAGGTACGGTATGTGACAAATCTAATTTACTAAAACATTGTCCTGCTGCTAGCAACGCAAACAAATCCTCAATGCGTGGAAGACGCATGTGCAGAACAGGGTTAACAGTCATTCTAAAGTCACCACAGATGCATACAGATCCATCTTTCTTTACAACCGAGACTATAGGGCTAGCCCAATTGCTGTACTGTACAGCAGACAATACCCCAATTTGATTCGGCCACTACCTTTGGGCGTAGTGCATACGGAAAAACCCTGGGCTGGCAAAATTTTGGTTTGCACTTTGATTTGAATGTTATTTTTGTTTTGACAACTGATTTGAGAAAATGGCAGCATATTTCTGCAACACTTTTTCTAATATGTGTGTGTGTGTGTTTTATAATAATAATAAGAATAAGAAGAAGAAGAAAAAGAAGAAGAAGAAGAAGAAGAAGAAGAAGAAGAAGAAGAAGAAGAAGAAGAAGAAGAAGCATTTTAATACTGGGAAAAAGTGGAGGACAATGAAGAGGGCTAGTAATAATAATAATATTAATAATAATAGTATTAAAGTATAAATTAATAAATATTTAATAATTATTAGGGTTGCCTCTGATCCCTCCGTGGCTACAACATACCGTAACTGAATCCCCTGCCCAAGTCACACCACAACGGGAGAGTCAGGGAAAGATGCTGTGGGGCAACAGGGCCCAAAGCCCCCCAATACCCCACCACCCCCCCATCTCCCAAAACACCAGCCACCCATGGCCACTACCTACATGCCACGCTTACCTTACATGTCTGTTATTTATTTATTTATTTGTTTGCTTATTTATTTATTTATTTATTTACTTATTTACTTACTTACTTACTTACTTATGTTTTTAATGTGTAGATGTGTATATGTCTCAACTGGTTTGTAATGCATTAAAAAAGTGAGATGTGTAGAACCACCCAGGGAAAACACCCGGCCCACCCCCCGCAGCACACTTACCCTATGTATGTGTCTTTATCTTTTTTTCTTCTTTTCCTACTCGTATAGTTAAGCATTTTAACAGATGTGTAAGTATTTTGTTAATATGAAATGTATTAAAACAGTGAGGCATGCAAGCCAGAACCAGCCAGGGCAAGACGTCCTGGAAGAGCTAAAGGAGATGGCTGGGAGACACAAGCCCCTAGTTCCACCTCACATCCACCCACCTATATTTCAATTCCAATACACCAGATACGGACCTGGATGTCACAGCCTACTGGGGACCAAAGGCCAAAGAAAAAGAAGTGGATTCCCCCAAAAAACCCATATACTTATATATACACAGGGTACGATTTGTCGGGGGGATCCCCCCCTCTGGCCTAAATATCCCTACCTCTGCTGAATTATTTTTATCCCCAGTGGGGACAAAATTTATCCCCCCGCCCCCTTGGTCATTAATGCTTATTCAAAAATAGATTATATAAAATACCTAAAAATAAAATATTCAGATATTTAAAAAATATATCTAAGTGAAACGCTGTTAGCGCAAACAATAATAAAACCAGAAACGGACTTTCACGATCAACGCTCCCACTCCACGTCTAGGACAATACCGCAATCCTCTTCCAGTGGCCTTCCATGCACGTCTTTTCAAAATGTCACCAAGCACCAACTAACGGTCAATGTCAGCGTGAAAATTAAAACTAGCAAAATAAGCGAAAAATGAGGAGATTTCAGAGCAGCATATCCGCTTATTTTCAAAACACCCCCCCCTCTGGTTTTTCCACAAATTGCACCCTGTATATACATATACACATATAATATAGCCATGGGGGTCACAGTCCAGTGACTTCTGTGCCGGTCCCAAGCCCGGATAAATAGAGAGGGTTGCGTCAGGAAGGGCATCCGGCGTAAAACATTGCCAAATTTAACCATGCGAGTCGTCAGTACGAATTTCATACCGGATCGGTCGAGGCCCGGGTTAACAACGACCGACATCGGCGCCATTGACCTACAGGGCGCCGGTGGAAATTGGGCTACTGTAGGTCGAAGAAGTAGAGGAGGGAGGAGAGTGCACAGACAGAGAGAGAAGAAGAAAGGTAAGAGTGTAGGACTGAGAATAGGAACTCTGAATGTTGGTACTATGACAGGGAAAGGTAGAGAGCTGGCTGATATGATGGAGAGAAGGAAGGTGGATATACTGTGTGGACAGGAGACCAGGTGGAAGGGTAGCAAGGCTCGTAGTATAGGAGCAGGATTCAAGCTGTTTTATTATGGTGTGGATAGTAAGAGAAATGGGGTAGGTGTGGTCCTGAAGAAGGAGTTTGTGAGGAATGTTCTGGAGGTGAAGAGAGTGTCAGACAGGGTGATGAGTCTGAAGTTAAGAGATTGAAGGGGTGACGTTGAATGTTGTTAGTGGTTATGCCCCACAGGTAGGTTGTGAGTTAGAGGAGAAAGAGAGATTCTGGAGTGAATTAGATGAGGTGATGGAGAGTATTCCCACGGGTGAGAGAGTGGTGATAGGAGCGGATTTTAATGGACATGTTGGTGAGGGGAATACAGGTGATGAGGAGGTGATGGGCAAGTTTGGAGTTAAGGAAAGGAACCTTGAAGGACAGATGGTAGTGGACTTTGCTAAGAGGATAGACATGGCTGTGGTTAACACTTATTTTCAGAAGAGGGAGGAGCATAGAGTGACTTACAAGAGTGGAGGTAGGAGAACACAGGTAGACCACATCCTATGTAGAAGAGGCAATCTGAAAGAGATTAGTGACTGTAAAGTGGTGGTGGGAGAGAGTGTAGCCAGACAGCATAGGATGGTGGTGTGTAGGATGACTTTGATGGTTTGTAAGAAGAAGAGGTCAAAGATAGAGAAGAAAACCAAGTGGTGGAAGCTGAAAAAAGAGGAATGTTGTGAGGAATTTAGACAGAAGTTGAGGCAGGCTCTGGGTGGTCAGGTAGTGCTGCCAGATGACTTCAGGAGGCCAAGCAGAAGGCATATGACGAGTTGTACACTAGGTTAGACACTAGAGAAGGAGAGAAGGACTTGTACAGGTTAGCTAGGCAGAGGGATCAAGATGGGAAGGATGTGCAGCAAGTTAGAGTTATTAAGGATAGAGATGGAAGGGTGCTCACAAGTGAGGAGAGTGTACAGAGGAGATGGAAGGAGTACTTTGAGGAGTTGATGAATGAGGAAAATGAGAGGGAAAAAAGAGTAGAAGGGGTGAACTCTGTGGAACAGAAAGTAGATAAGATTAGAAAGGATGAAGTCCGGAAGGCTTTGAAGAGGATGAAAAGTGGAAAGGCAGTTGGTCCTGACGACATCCCGGTGGAGCTCTGGAAGTGTCTAGGAGAGGCAGCAGTGGAATTTTTAAATAGTTTGTTCAACAGGGTTTTAGAGAGTGAGAAGATGCCTGAGGAATGGAGAAGAAGTGTGTTAGTGCCGATCTTTAAGAATAAGGGTGATGTGCAGAGTTGCAGCAACTATAGGGGGATAAAGTTGATGAGCCATACAATGAAACTATGGGAAAGAGTAGTGGAAGCTAGGTTAAGGAAGGTAGTGGAAATTTGTGAGCAGCAGTATGGCTTCATGCCCAGAAAGAGCACAACAGATGCAATTTTTGCTCTGAGAATTTTGATGGAGAAGTATAGGGATGGTCAGAGGGAGTTGCACTGTATATTTGTAGACTTGGAGAAAGCATATGACAGGGTGCCAAGAGAAGAGCTGTGGTACTGTATGAGGAAGTCAGGAGTAGCAGAGAAGTACGTCAGAGTGGTGCAGGACATGTATGAGAGGAGCAGGACAGTGGTTAGGTGTGCTGTAGGTCAGACAGAGGAGTTCAATGTGGAGGTGGGACTGCATCAGGGATCAGCTCTGAGCCCCTTCCTGTTTGCTATAGTGATGGACCAGTTGTCAGAGGAGGTCAGACAGGAGTCTCCTTGGACAATGATGTTTGCAGATGACATTGTGATCTGTAGTGAGAGCAGGGAGCAGGTGGAGGAAAACCTGGAGAGGTGGAGGTTTGTGCTGGAGAGAAGAGGAATGAAAGTCAGTCGTAGTAAGACTGAGTACATGTGTGTGAATGAAAGGGAGGGAAGTGGAACAGTAAGGTTACAGGGTGAAGAGGTGAAGAAGGTACAGGAGTTTAAGTACTTGGGGTCAACAGTCCAGAGTAGTGGAGAATATGAGAAAGAGGTAAAGAAGCGAGTGCAGGCAGGTTGGAATGGGTGGAGAAAGGTGTCGGGAGTTCTGTGTGATAGGAAAATATCAGCGAGAATCAAGGGGAAGGTGTACAGGACAGTGGTGAGACCGGCCATGCTGTATGGTTTAGAGACAGTGTCACTGAGGAAGAGACAGGAGTCAGAGCTAGAGGTAGCAGAGCTAAAGATGTTGAGGTTCTCTTTGGGAGTGACAAGATTGGACAGGATTAGGAACAAGTTCATCAGAGGGACAGCTCATGTTGGACGTTTGGGGGACAAAGTTAGGGAGGCCAGATTAAGATGGTTTGGACATGTTCAGAGGAGGGAAAGTGAGTATATTGGTAGGAGAATGTTGGACATGGAGCTGCCAGGCAGGAGGCAAAGAGGAAGGCCAAAGAGGAGGTATATGGATGGAATTAATGAGGATATGAAGCTAGTGGGTGCAAGTGTTCAGGATGCAGAAGATAGGGATAGGTGGAGAGAGATGATTCGCTGTGGCGACCCCTGAAGGGAAAAGCCGAAAGAAGAAGAAGATATACATATACACATATATACATGTTTACATATATACATATACAGCATCCTGTCATAGGATTCTGTTGAAATCAGTAAGACTGTGGCACCTGTGTCCAGTTCCATTTCCAATGGAATACCCTCCACTTTTAGTTTCAATGACACTGGACTTTTCCCAGGGCTGTGACAATTTATACAGGGCTATAACTACAGTGGCCGTGTCATCATCATTGAACATTTCCTCTGCGTTCAAACAGTGTACACTTCCCTTTTTAACATTGCCTTTCCGCAAAGTTGCTTTCATTGTCTGTGTAACTTTTGCTGTGCTTTCACTCTTTGTCTTACGACTGATATGGCCTTTCTTTCCACACGTTACAGTTTTTGTCCTTAAACCAACATCATTGATCATCATTATTAGTTTTTCCACATCGTTCCACAAAGTCTTACTCTTTGCTAACAAAAGTGCATTTACCGTCACTGATGCGCTGAGTTGGTGTGCTTTGCAGGCTGCTGTTTCCATGGAGACCACCAGTTCCACTGCTCTTTGAACCGTTAACATAGTCTCCGTGAACAGGCGCTTTTGTGTCGCTTCACTCTTCAAACAACACACAAATATATCATGAAGTGCATCATCCAAATGTCTCCCAAATTCCCCCAAAGTGTTCTGATAGTCCTCTGAGTACAGCAACATATTGTGTTACCGACTCACTCTATTACCTAAATTCCTAACCCTAGGTGCTTGACGCTTTCATCAAAAGCTTCCATATGGCCTAAAGCAAAAGCCATTATAACTAACCTGACTCACTTTAGATACGAAAGATAAGGAAAGAAAAGAATAATTTTTAAGTGCGCCTAACTACCTATGACTACTTGTGATAGTAGTCATAAGTATAGACTTGTAGATCCGCAGTAATTTTATCCACCTTGTCGCCAAAATGTTATGTTTGTCAATGCCAACTCTTTAGAAATAAGTTTGGGGACCCCATATTAACACAAGCAACAGATACCTTACTTCTCTTGTTTATTGACAACACACACACACACACACTAAAGTAACAACAGTATTAACCCCATACATAACAGCGTGGTACATCCCGAAAAACTTCTCAGCCCTCAGTGCCTTGCCATTTCACCCACTCTGGGTCACAAGTGTTTGAAAATGTACAGCATAGTCAGCTTGTGAGTGCTCTCCTGGTTATCAGCGTCATTATAAAGGCATCATGGTAGGCTTAGGATTGGCAGGCGAAAAATATCTCACATTGCCGCAGGAAGCCCTGACAATAATCCATGGCCTCGTCAAATTTCTCAGGCAGAGAGGAGAGGGAAGGCCTTGAGAGGACTGCAAACCTTGCATCAGGAGGGAGTTCATGGCCTGAAGCGTGGCCAGATGTTCTTGGGAGGCCATGAGTACTTCCACCTGGTGGAAGAAAATGGTCTGCAGGGGAGAAACATCCACTGGATTCGTGAGAGGCAAAGTATTCTGTAATGAAGCGTCCGGTATGGCTGAAACTAAATCCATTAGCAGATATTTATTCAAGGCAAACAAATCCAAAGCAGTGGACAAAAACAGAATCAAAAAACAGTCAGCATGTTCAGAAAAACCGGAGAACACAGTCTGCAGGGCAAACAAAACCAAAGTCACAAAATGCAAAACTGTGAAGCCAGAAAACTGAACAAAGTCAAAAATAAGAGTGGCAAAACGAGAAAACAATGGAGCGGCTCGGCAGGTAGAAGTAGTCGCAGAAGCAATACTTCATGTTGTGTTGTGGCGAGAATGCAGCTTAAATGTCCATGAACTTGGAAGTGCTCCACATGAATTGGAAGTGTTCAGTTTTCAGATGAGGGTTCCCTCTGGTGGTTCGGAGGGGGAATATTGGGTGTAGCTGTAACAGTGTCATTTCTTAAAAATAAAACCATGTTTCTTAGAAGTTGACTAAAAGACCTGTTATTTGTGCCATGAATTTAAATTTGACATACAACTAATAGTAAATCCAACTGCTATAGATTTTCACTGTGGCAGTAGTAGTAGTAGTCATTGTAGTGGTATTAAACTAAAATTATTACTCATATTCATCTTAAAATATTATGAAAATCTAAATGAAAGAGTTTGGCTGGAGAAACATATTTTCTAAAGTACTTTAGTACGTCACTCTGGATAAGAGCGTCTGCCAAATGCCAGAAATGTAAACGTGAATGTAAATGATGTATACTTAAAAATAAGCATATCAGTAAAAGTAAAAGCAGCCCATAATTTTTGCTGAGCATGTTGAGGGTAAGACTGAGGTACCAGTGCTTGGATTATTTCAAATGCGTTATAGGAGCTACAGATGAAGAAATAATAATGTTGGAACTCAGAGCCTCCTCTGAATGGACATATCACCGGGTTGAAGTTTAGTTTGTGTCTATTTTCCCTTAGCTTTCAATGATCTTACCCAATGAACTCAATAAACTATCAACAACTTAGCCGAAATAAGGAGAGGTCAGTCAGCAGATGAGAAGAAGCAAGTTTCTTTATTCACCCAAATGCAGTCAATCACATGCATTTCTGAAGAGAGCAGCTGGTCTGAAAAACCCCGAAAGTTCCCCCTGTACTTATACCTCAAGCGCCCTAATAGCACCTCCTCCTTTAATTTGCATATGTTGGGCAGTTTCCTATTATTCTCATGTTCTGGGCCATTTTGGCCCCTCCTTGCCTAATTTACATACTTTTACCATTTCTCATTATTTTCCTATTTGTCCCGATACCGCCCCAATTTGGGTTCATCCTCTCTTTGATGATGTCATGTTTTCCTTTTCAGTTTCCCTTATTTTTAGGCTGATTTACAAAACTTAAAGAAAAATAGCGCCTACATATAAGTGCTCATTTCCTTGTTAGCTTCATTTACCTGTGGCCTTTCAAGCTATCACTACAGATCATCTTGACCTCACGCATCACCTTTCATCATGATGTGTAAGTACCCTGACCTTATTTCTCTGTTTCATTAACTGATTGATCTTAGTTAAATGCACTTCTATTATTAATGTAAGTAAGCTCTTTCATTACTGTAAGTAAGCTCTGCCATTTTTACTGTTTCACCTCCTACGCACTCTATTTTCCATCAGACAAATATCTAGCCTGCCACCCACACTGTCTCTTCCAACCTTGGCTTTCCTAACACTTCTAGCTCTCCTGACATTCCCTTACCTTCTCCTGGCTATGATCCTTCTTCACCTGAGTATTCACCTCCTGCTTCTCCTACTGACTATTCTCCCACTTCTCCTCAGGAGCCTGAAGTCCCTTCTTCTACTACTGAGCCCTTTACTGACCCTCCGGTCTTACTGATCCCATTGGATAGGCTGACTGCCTAAGCTATAATCCCTAATGCTTTTAATAAACTTCTCTTTCCTTTTTCCAATCTCAGTGTGGTTATTACACTAGCACATAACACGATTGTCAAAAGTTTGCATTAAGCAAAGCCTGCTATTAAATGATAACTAAATAATAATTTTGATAAATAACACCACTCTTAAGTGAGGTATTGCTATTTTTAAGATAAGCATAAAATTTCTCCGACATCACTCCCCCTTTGAGACTCTTGAGTCTCACAATCGACCTGTCCATGGCCTGCTACCATGATCCTCATTCTGACTCTTCTGTACTATCCTGGGCTATGTCCGCTAAATTCAGTGTCACCAGGTCTGACATGTCAAAAGCTCTGAGTGGTGCAAGCCCTAATGGGCCTGGTTTGGGTTCGTCTGACAACGCTTCTATTGTTTCTGGCTCTCTGAAGTACTGGTGTACTATTGTTTCAAGGTTGGGAACAGGTATATCCGGGTCCTTTCCTGACTGCTCCCCGAAATCTGGACCTGACCCTACAGTTTGGAGCTCTGCTTTCCGCTGAGCTTTCTTACCCTTTCCCCGAATGTTATATGCTGGTGCCCCTAATTGTTCCACGTCTTCCGGGTCAGTGTCTTCCTCTGAATGGGCGAGGTGTACCAGCTTTGGGCACAAATTTGTCCACTATGGTCCTTTTCCTGTAGCTCTGCAACAATGATTTAAGTTATACCAATGTTCTCTAACTTCAACCTTGACTATGAGTATTTCTGTTAGTTTGAGAACGCATTTTCATCAGTGCTGGCGGCAATGCTTGTACCCAATTCAACCTAGTGCTCTCACAGATCTTGGTTATTTTCTCTTTCAGCGCACCGTTTGCCCTTTCTACAATCCCTTGAGACTGGGGATGGTATACGCACCCTAGACGGTGTTTCAGACATAAGGTCTCTGCTTCATCAGTTGCTGCATTTCCCCTGCTAACCCATTGCCCGTCTGATTTATGAGCTTTACACTTTACACTCACCAATTCACTTGGGAGCACCATTGCTCTCAACAGTTCCGAAATTGCCGGCCCGTGTACGATAGCTGATCCATCTGTTCTCTGGAAACCTCTCTGTGCCCAAATTGGCCCAAACACATGACACACTCCGTAAGCATAGGCCAAATCAGTGTATGTGGTGCCTGTCTTACCTGCTCCCAGTTTGCATGCTGCTGTTAGTGCTTTTATCTCCGCCAATTGGGCTGCGGCACCGCCACAGTCATCACTGTGTTGAATACCCCAGATTTGTTATCATATTGAACTACCGCATAGCCAGCTTTGTTTCCCTCACTGCTTTGACAACATGATCCATACACTACAAGGACACACTGAGCGGTGGGCAGTGGTTTTGCTTCTAAGTCTGATCTAGCTTTTAAGTATCTTTCTGTCTCCTCAGCACACTCATGTGGGTCTCCCTCTTCCAGGAGCATGAACCTATCTTTACCTTTATCTTTGTTAGCTCAGGGGCCGATAGGATTACATCATAGCCTGTTCTTTGAGCATTAGTTATCATGAATTTTTGACTAGTCAACAGTGCATGCAATCCATGGGACGTGTACAGGGTCACTGGATGCCCCATCATGATTGTCGATGCCTTCTGGTAGGCGAAAGCCACTGCTGCCAATCATTGATAGCATGGTGGCATGCCCTTCTCCACACTATCGAGCGCTGTGCTAAAATAAGCTACACGTCTTTTCCCCATGCTTTCTTGTTCCTGTGCTAGCATTGCTGAGGCAAACCCCTTTCTTTTAGACACATACAAATAGAACAGCTTGCCATAATCTGTACATGCCAGTGCCGGTGCAGATGACGGGTCAGTCTTTAGCATATCAAATGCTGCTTTCGCTTCCTTGGTCCAGGTTAACTTGGCACTAGACTTTGTTTGGTCTGCAGCTTTCACTATGTCTCTGAGAGGTTGTGTTTTCATAGCAAAATCACAAATCCACGGTCTGCTAAAACCAGCCAAACCCAAAAATGATAGCATGTATTGGACAGTTTGTGGTCTGGGAGCCTTTCAAATTGTCTCTACAAGCTCTGGTGAGATTTTTCATGTAGTGCCTTTGAGCACTCTACCTAGGTATTCAACTTTCTGCTGGCAGAATTGCAGTTTTTCTTTGCTTACCTTATGCCCGTTTACCACCAATGTTTTCAGGACTTGCACCAAGTCTTGTACACATTGCTCTTTAGTCTGGCTACAAATTAACAGGTCGTCCACGTATTGTAATATTGTGCTGGACACATCCAAATTTTCCAGGTCTCGAGCTAAGACTTGGTTAAAAATGTATGGACTTTCACAATAACCTTGTGGTAGTCGCGTGTATGTGTATTGTTGTCTGCCATAGGTAAAGGCAAACAAGAATTGTGAATATGAATGCAATGGGACACTAAAGAAGACACTTAACCTCATCTATTTCCTCCTGTTCTATTTTGAGAAACTTCCTATCTGGTGATACACTGGCTCCCTGTCCCACCTGTGTCCACTGTGTTATCTGGCTTGCTTCCTTCACCATTGGCCCTAACTCTTTTGATTCAAAACCTTGCCCGATCAGCAGAGAAACATGTTGCTTCGGGAGTTGAACTGTCGCAGCCACTCCCTGAGGCCCCACTATGAAATCCATGATTTTCAGAGTATACTGTGTCTTTGCCACTTGCTCATCCCACATGGCCTCATACTCCTCATTCTGTCCTTCTTGATCATACATCATTGTGCAGTGCCATGGTTCCCTGTTTCATGACAATCGGGCCGCATTTTGACAAGCCAAGGTTTCCATCGTGCATATAAGTCCTTCATTCCACCCAGTGTATCGGTCAGTTCCAGCCAATACACCTTGTCCAATACACATCGTTCCAGTTTCATCTCCATCATGACATATTGTTGAATCAGAAGTTCTTGGAGCTCACCCACACTCCTCTTTCTCCGCAATGTATTTTAGCTCCCAACTTGCAGAGCACATCTCTTCCAAATAGATTCGCTGGAGTTTCTGGGGAGAACAGTAATGAGGCTTGCACTGTCACTACTTGTATATTCAGCTCTTGAGGCTCAGTAAACCGTAAAGTCTGTGTTTTCCCTGAGAAGCCTACTGTTTTTACTGCTTTACTGGAGAGGGGGAGCTTTGAGCCTTTTTTGCCTATACTTGTGAATGTTGCACCTGTGTAAATTAAGAATGGCGAGCGAATTTGCTTTCCTACTACTATCGAGATAGTAGGTTCTTGAGCGGGGTGCAGAGAGGTGGTATACTGCACCAGCTCCCCCTCTGGCTTCTCTGGGCCTCTTCACATGCTTCCCGGGGGTGGCCCCATTGGGCCTACTCCCGAGTTTACTGGTCCTTGGGACTGTTGGTTAGGTCCCATCCAGGGCCCGCTCCAATTTCCTGGACCTTGCCATCCTTGATTTTGCTGGGGGTAACCCCTTGTGGGCACTACTGGCCCCTCTTGTTGATAGGCATATGGGCAATCCCGTTTTAGTTGACTTGGCTCTTGGCATATCCAACATCCTCCTCCTCTTCCTCCTTGATACATTGGAACTCTTCCCCTCATAGGTTGCTGAAACGCTCCTCCTCCCCAGCTGCGTCCTCATCCCTGGGGTGGGTACTGTTGCAACGGGGGTACATTACCAGTGGTGGAGGAGCATAGTACATCAGTTGTATCTGTTGCGGTGGGACCATTGGCATGGCTTGCCTCGTGGCTGCTGGCTGGGGCACCGAAAATGCAGGCTGAGCCACAGGGGGCGCTGTTGGTTGCACCACCATTACTGCCACCTGCTTTGCTATGCTTTCTTCTTTTCCATGTTTTCTTGTTTGTTGCAGGCCAACTCACTCAGCTGGGCCTTGTGGAGCTGCACAACCAGGTTGTCAGCCGCCTTCTTTGCCTCACTTTCTCTTCATCTTTGTAGCTCCACATAATGTATTACATTAGCCTCAAAAGTGGGTCAGACCATTGCACTCAGTCCCACCACTGTGTCCAGTTGATCTTGGACCTCCATCAAAAGAGCTTTCTTAACCATCATTCGGAATGGAGTCTGGCTTGCAGCTGTTTCATACCATGCTCCTCCCATTTCCTCTCTCCAGGCCTTTTGTAGCTTTAACACAAATTCTGCTACGCTTTCGCTATCTTCCAATTTGATCTTGTCTACTCTTCCTGGGTCTGCCCGTGTTGGATATGAATCCCTTAGAGATTGCCAGATGTAATTACAGTGAGGCCCAAATTGACTTGGATCTGAAGAACTGATCTGAAGAACATCACTGGACCCTTACTGGACCCCCTGCAGTTTCCTTACTGAGCAAACAGGTCCGTGGATGATGCAGTCAACATGGGACTTCACTTCATCCTACAGCATCTGGACAAACTCCTCCAGACCAAACTAACCCAGCTCACTGTTCCTAGCTCTGATGCCTATCTGTCAGTGGATCACCACTGTTTTGAGCATGTTGAGCTCCAGGTGGTTAAGGCTACACCAGGAAGCCAGCTGCTCAACCTCTTGTCTGTAAGCAGACTCATGCCTATGCTGATGCCTATCTGTCAGTGGATCACCAGCTTTCTGACAGATAGGCATCAGCATAGGCATGAGTCTGCTTACAGACAAGAGGTTGAGCAGCTGGCTTCCTGGTGTAGCCTTAACCACCTGGAGCTCAACACGCTCAAAACAGTGGAGATGATAGTGGACTTCAGGAGGAACACTCATACAATCTCCCCACTCACCATCATGAACAGCACTGTACCAACAGTGGAGTCATTCAGGTTCCTGGGCACCACCATCTCTCAGGACCTGAAGTGGGACACTCACATAGACTCCATTATCAAAAAGGCCCAACAAAGATTGTACTTCCTTCGGCAGCTGTGGAAGTTCAACCTGCCACAGGAGCTGCTAACACAGTTTTACTCAGCCGTCATTGAGTCTGTTCTGTGCACGTCTATAACTGTTTGGTTTGGCTCAGCTACAAAATCAGACATCAGAAGACTACAGAGAATGGTTCGGACTGCTGAAAGGATTATTGGTGCTCCTCTGCCCACCCTTCAAGAACTGTATACATCCAGAGTGAGGAAAAGGGCTATACCAGGACAGCCAGCCACAAGAACAGTTTCTTCCCCCAAGCAATCTACTTTTTTCATCAGTTGAATGTTTCCAACATTGGGCAATAAAAAAAAAAGTGCAATAACCTCATATTTATTTGTTACCACCCCCACATCCCTACATCTCAACTCATTCTTTTCTATACATACAAATTATTTTATTTTCCTATTTAAATATGTGTATTTTTATTTCTCATCCTATTTTTTGTTGTTGTTCTTGTTTGTATTGTTGTTTTTGTCTCTGTGCACTGGAGCTTGTGACAGTAAAACAAATTTCTTGTATGCGCAAACATACTTAATTGCACAAGAAATAAAGCTCTTTCTGATTCTGATTCTGATTCTGATCGTATTTTGATCCCTCTGCCTCTCTTTCCAGGTTTGCATTTCGAAATATTTCAATCATTTTGGCCTTTCCCAGTGATTGGAACAATATTGCCTTGAGATCTCCTAGAGCTAGTACCTGTCCCATTGTCTGCTCCTTGAATCGAGTGATCCATTTTTGGACTCCTTCACATATGCTTGGCAGTCTGCCAATCAATCCTGCCAGGTCCATAAATGACCTTGGGACGTAGGGCATATTGTTCCCTTTTATTATCACTGGGTATTGAGCCGCCATCTGCTGCTCATTCTCTTGCTTACTTCTTGCTCCCCTACTGTTGTTTGAGACAGAACCCCCTCCGAGTGGGCATATCACTGGGTGGAAGTTTAGTTTGTGTCTATTTTCCCTTAGCTTTCCATGATCTTACCCAATGAACTCAATAAACTATCAACAACTTAGCCAAAATAAGGAGAGGTCAGTCAGCAGATGAGAAGAAGCAGGTTTCTTTATTCAGCCATGCAGTCAATCACATGCATTTCTGAAGAGAGCAGCTGGTCTGAAAAACCCCAAAGGTTCCCCCTGTACTTATACCTCAAGCGCCCTAATGGCGCCTCCTCCTTTAATTTGCATATGTTGGGCAGTTTCCTATTATTCTCATGTTCTGGGCCATTTTGGCCCCTCCTTGCCTAATTTACATACTTTTACCATTTCCCATTATTTTCCTATTTGTCCCTGTTGCAGTTGCCCGCCATCGGCGGTAGCAGCCGGATTCATGTGCGGAGAGAGAGAAAGATGTAGTCGGGGCAGGCAGGAGTCAAAAACCAGCAAAACAATCCACACAGACAAACAAATCCAACGGGTAAAGACGAAAGGGGGAAACGGAGAAACAAACCAGGATCGAACACGGAGATCAGAGAAATCGGAGGCAAAGGCAGAAATCAGCATCGGGAAACAGTCCAGGGTAAGTATAATCCAATATAGTAATCCAAAATAGCACCAGGAAACACTTAGTAAGTCCACTAAAGACGATATTTCACGTAGAAAACCATGTGCGCTCCACTTTTATGCTCGGGCGGAAACACGGAAGCCACTCAAAACTCAGGCGAGGGCTCCCTCTCGTGTTCACGTTTCGGAGGTGGCATGACAGTCCCAATACCGCCCCTAATTTGGGATCATCCTCCCCTTGATGACATCACGTTTTCCTTTTCAGTTTCCCTTATTTTTAGGCTGATTTACAAAACTTTAAGAAAAATAGCGCCTACACAAAAGCGCTCATTTCCTTGTTAGCTTCATTTACCCGTGGCCTTTCAAGCTATCTCTACAGATCATCTTGCCCTCGTGCATCGCCTTTCATCACGATGTGTAAGTACCCTAACCTTTTTTCTCTGTTTCATTAACTGATTGATCTTAGTTAAATGCACTTCTATTATTAATGTAAGTAAGCTCTTTCATTACTGTAAGTAAGCTCTGCCATTATACTGTTTCACCTCCTACGCGCTCTGATTTGCCATCAGACACCAGTCTTATTGCTTTTACCACAGGCAAGGTCACAATGCCCCAACAACCTTTTGCTATTATGTCACCGCAACCTAGCCTGCCGCCCACACTGCCTCTTCCAACCTTGGTACATATCCTGTGCCCTAAGCCTTTAAGCATTTCATTGCTTCTCTTTTGCTGCTTGCTAAGCCTTGTTTTAAGATTACATAGTCACATGATATGCACCTTACTCATCCCATTTCTGTCACTTCCATTAGCTCAATCAGCCTGTCGTGCTATCTTCCGAAGAGGTGTCAGAGGTGCACTGCGGCGCTATCGTCGTCATCTGCTGTCTGTCCTGGCCACTGAGTCTGCCACCTTCCTAGACAACACCTGTCTTGATCAGCCAGAAACTCGTGATCAGTCCACCTAGATCTTCTACTGGCGTTGGACATGCACCACTTCTCAAGGCATCCAGACTGAGGGCTCTTCCTTTGAGATGCCTTCTGATGACTCAACTTCTGATACTTCCACATCTTCAAGCTCTCCTGACACTTCTAGCTCTCTGACATTCCCTTACCTTCTCCTGGCTATGATCCTTCTTCCCCTAAGTATTCACCTCCTGCTTCTCCTACTGACTACTTTCCCACTTCTCCTCAGGAGCCTGAAGTCCCTTCCTCTAGTACTGACCCTCCGGCCCTACTGATCCCATTGGATAGGCTGACTGACTAAGCTGTAATCTCTAATGCTTTTTAATAAATGTCTCTTTCCTTTTTCCAATCTCAGTGTGGTTATTACACTAGCACATTACATGATTGTCATAAGTTTGAATTAAGCAAAGCCTGCTATTAAATGATAACTAATTAAAAATTTTGATAAATAACACCACTCTTAGGCGAGGTATTGCTATTTTTAAGAAAAGCATAAAATTTCTCCGACAGTAACCATATTTTAATTTGGGCTTTATTAATGTTTATTTAGGCTGGTCATTTGATCGTCAGCTTTCCAGGATAAGCCACCGGTTCTGCAAAGTTAATGCAGCAAATCGGTAAACTCCAGAAATGCTGTTTAGCAAATGTTACAAGTTTGTTACTGAACTTTTTCCATATATGTTTTCTATGTTTCTTTTCTTTTCTATGTATAATTTTAGACATTCATGTTACAATGTTAAGACCAAACAAAAGTCTCTAACAGAGGGCTGCTTTAGCAGTTGGTGGGACTAACAGTATCACCGGTGCTGATACAGTTGTTGAGGTCAAAGCATTATAAGAACATTCCAGAAATCCCAGAAATCTCCATCCTGGAGAGCGTTGACAAGAATGTAATTCATTTTATTTTCATGCAGACTAACAGCACAAAATGAAAATTCTGACAAATTTTAATCACTTACTGTCACAGACACGCCAGGCTCCAACGACAACCAATCACAGCGCACTCACTCTCCCGAGTACTAATCACACACACCTGCACGCGATCTCCTTCCCAATCACCTCAGCCATAAAAGGACACACACACACACACACACACACCACTCACCGTCCGAGCTCGTTTCAGACTGAAGGACTCATTCACATATCACCGCTATCTGATGCGCGGCTGTCGTCTGTGTTTCTCAGCTTCCCGTGTTTCCCTGTGTGTGTGTGTGTGTGTGTGTGTGTGTGTGTTGTGCGCGCGCGCACGCTCGTCTCCCTGCTCCGGATCCGCTCCCGTTCCCGTCATCTCTCCCGGATCATCCACAGCATTCCTCGCAGAGCAGTATCTCTCTCTACCTCTCCATTTACGCCCGTCACATCTTACAGTTGCCTTCTGTTACCTGGTCCAAATAAAACACCCGATCTGTTTATCTCTGTCTCCGTGCCTTCTGTCCCGTAACACTTACATGTTGTTCCTAAACTCTGACTTGCTTTCAAAAAGTACTAAAGATATTCAACTTTTCAATACATTGGCAGCTAGTAGTGACCATGTAAATATCCAAAATAACCTGTAGTCTTTTAGTATGGTGAAAAAAATCTGTTTCAGTCTTAGTTTACCCAAAGGTTTGACTTTATTGGTATTGACAAACTAAATATTTTCTACCAAACTCTTCACAAACATGAGATAAGTGCATGTGTATCTAAAAAGTAGAGCATCTCAACAAATGATGCTATTTTTGTATTATGCAAAACTGACATTTAGTTTGTAAATTTGTCTATGGAGTAAATCTGTAAATGGTGTTGGTCTGTAATCAATTGGAATTTTTTTTGTCAGGTTATTACAGGTCTCTTCTGAATCTTATGGAACTGGCCTACAAATTTAACCTTGATTATCCAAAGGAATTAAAATCGATAATTTTTTAAAATAATATAATTTTCATGACCTTATACTGCGCTTGTTCATTGGAGTCCGACTTGTTTGTTTTTGCCCTTTTTAACCCTCATGGTTCTTTTTTTTCTTCATTATTACAAAGGTAGGCTTGTATCATTTTGTGAGATTAATACTGTGAAAATGTTTTTTCTTTATTTTGTACAGTGTATAAAGTGTGGCTCAATTTGATTCATTTGAGTTGCTGTTATTTTTTACACTGCCTAAGGTTCTTTTCTTCTTTATATCCAAGGCTTGTACCTTTCTGGGACATATACTGTACATACCCAAGACTGTGTGAAAATATGGTACACACACTATCATTTCCAAGCCACTGATTTCAACTATGTTGTATGTTTGTTATATCTGTATGAAGAAGTTGCTTTCGGCTGCTCCCTGTTCGGGGTCGCCACAGCGGACCAACTGGTCCGCACAACAACTTGGCACAGGTTTTACGCCGGATGCCCTTCCTGACGCAACCCTCCCATTTTTCCGGGCTTGGGACCGGCACTGCATCCAATGGCTGGGGTTGAGGCATTGGCTGGAATCGAACCCGGGCCTTCCGCATGATAGGCGAGCAACCTACCACTGAGCCACCAATGCCTCGTTTGTTATATCTGTATAGTAGAAATTAATAGAAACACTTGAAAAAAATAACTCCAAACAATAGTTTTTCAGTTAACTTGACTATAAATCTTTAATGCCTTGGATGACACAGCGGAGCACATGTGCATGTTATCAGCCTCATTTAAGCCCCTGAGCTCATATATTTGAGCCACTTGTTCTGATTGATACATTCTGTGTACTTGCTGTCCAAACTGTAAAGCTGACCTACTACAAAAATTATAGAAGCATGATAAACAATTACAACAATGTTTTAAGTATTTCTTATCAGTAATATGTTATTTCTTACCTACACCAGTCACTCCACACTGACTTGAATTAAGTCTATTGGTCAGTTTGTCAAATACCTGCTTATGCTTTAAAGTGGACTTTGGTAACGAGGATGGTTTAAGCAAGCCATCACATTCTCTTGGCTACCAAACATCCTTCTTTAAAAACAGCACTTAGACAAAATGAGAATAAAGCAACATTTACACATTCACCTACATGAACATTTGATTTTTATTAAACAGCAGAGTCATTCTGGCGTTGCAGGATCTGCATCATGGTCCTTGACATGTAGGGTCTCTGCAGCGTCCCATCATTGCGCTCCAGATCATCCACTAAAGAGAAAGCAAAACATAAGAGACCATTCCACTGCTGTGAAACTGAAACTTTTTTTTCAAAGCACATTGTAACTGGGATCTACTAGTCTTTTGTTGTTAGACTCAGACACAATAACAAACAAAAACGTGTGTGTGTTCAGTACTCAGATCAGGTGTCTATCTGCTACATGCTACTTACTGACGCAGAGGGTGAACGTGTCAATTCCCATGCTGTACACACTGAAGCAGCCCTGAGCAATGAAGTAGGCTCCCACCATCACCACCTGTAACACACAGTGAAAGTTTGTTCTACTGTAAAATCCACCTTTACTCTATTTCATGTGTTCATATGTTTGTGTTTAAATTTTAACATTGCTTGGTGGTTGTTGTAATACGTACAGTAACAGGCAGCCAGCAATAGTTCAGCAACTCTGGCTGGAAGATGTCAGCTGACACTCGAATGTCTCCATTGAAGAAGCAGAAGGCCAAGACTCCTAAAAGGACATAGGAACAAACTCTCAGACTGTTGATCATCTCCAGCAAAAGTTTGTATTGTGTTATAAATGTTATTTTGCTGTAATGTGACATTGTGTTTTATACCCATTGCTCCGGCCACCAGCAGTCGCCCGAAGAACAGCAGCAAGTCTGTAACCCGGTCCACCACCAGCACCCTGTCAATCAATACCGAATACATGAAAGGCATTAGTCAAAAGAGAATTCAAGCTCTGATTTAACACATAATGTCCACATTCTTTGTGACAGCTCACTGGTCCTTGTTCCTTCCACAGAGCATGTAAGCATTCTTGGCCGACGTGAAGTAATTGTCTCCATACGTTGCAATCTGTATAATAAACACAAGTGCCCATAAAAACATAATTAGTCAAGTTGCACACTCATCACCAATAATAAATATAACTAATATAGCAAATAGCTATATAGGATTCTGGGTACAACCTTGGAAAAGGCACACTCACATGCAATATTCATTATTCAGATTCATAAAATACAATTACTAAACTACATTTTTAGGTATTAATTTCTCACCGTAACATATGTTTTGCTGTTAAAGTACTTTATGACTACATCCAAGGTGCAAAAGCAGCATTTTAGCAGCATCTTCAGAGGGAAGCAACAGCAACAACATCTCTGTCCGCCTGGGGGAACAGTAGAGTATTAATTATTAGTGTCATAAAACAGCAACAAAAATACTATACTTCCACAATGAATAAAGTGTGATAAAGGAATTTATAAAAGGATTATAAATATACTGTTACCTTTGGTCACATCTTTGAGAAATTCCAGGATGATTCGGACGCCCTGGAACATGTTGACGAAGATGGCGCCAAATGCCATGGAGCCAGTATGGTACCTTCAGAAAGCAAGGGTACAGGGTTAAACCAGGATGTGACCAAATTGGAAATGAGACCAGAGAGGAATGTACTGTACCGTAACGTCTGGAAGAGAGCCTTAGATAGATTAGTGCGGCGGATGTTCTGTGGTTTGCTCAGTGACCAATAGTAGTTGCTGAAGGTCCTCGCTAGTGTGCACTGGCCCAGTGTTATGATGAAATTAAGGCACCACAGACACGCCAGCAAGTTATAAATTTGAAGGTACTGTGTGTGTCTTTGGAAAAAACCTTCTTCTTCATCATATTTAACAAAGGCACAGTGCACAGGACATTTGGAGTAGTCTGATGCTTTGAAAGTCTAAACAGGAAAAGAGAATGAGAGGTGAAATCAGGAAGAGAAAACGGTACACAATGTGCGAGAAAAATCCAGATTAATCACTGGTACAAATTAGCACCTGTAAATTTTTGCCTTTTATCTCACTAACCTCTGGGACACATTTTTCTTCCCCTGAGATGACATTACATTCAGCATTCGATGAGTTCAGTGCAACTTTTTTGTATACTGGAAATCCAGAAGTAGCCAGATTTCTAAGGAAATAGTCAAGGTCACAATTGAAATATTCTAGTGATACAAACATACTTTTATAGTTTTATTTAATTATATTACTTCTTCCTGACTGATCAGTTTTGAATCACAGAAGGTACAGGAAAAATAAGTGAGTACAGAAAGGATACATGCTAGTCACTGTGCAGAAGTTTACACAGAGCATGACCAGCAGAAATGTGATCAATGGGTATGTCATTATAGATGATAGTACACCCATTGCCCTGCACCCAGAACAAACCACAAAAGTAAACAAAGACCAAAAAATACATGACTTAAACACAAAATAAAACACTTCTTGATTGATTAACTTGTACTATTTTCTGTGTTAAAAGTATACTTACTTGCTGCACTCCCTCATCATTGCCAGCGCTGCTGCGAGTCCTTTTCTCAAACATGATACAAGCAGCATCAACAGGAGAAACTCCATCAGGGACACAGTCACCACTGTAACATACACATCAGATCAAACATTATTCTCTGCTGTAGAAAATGCAATAAAGGTCAAATTTGTTTCTATATCTAACCAGCCACTGATGTTGGATGAGAAATATTTTTGGGACACAACTATTGCCTGTTTGACTCCAAGTCACTTTACAGTTTGGGATTAAGAAGCAGAAAGTACTTACAGCAAGCCAGCCAGATCTCCTTCACTTGAAAGTAGTCTGAGAGCTTGGACTGTAGATTGACGTCACCAAGTGTGAGCTGAGAGTTCATGTGTTTCTCATACTCCTGGTAACACTGGTAAATACCTAAGACAGAGAGTGGAGACACGTTATTAACTCAGTAATGGATTCTCTCACCTGCAGGACTCGCAAGCATGTGAGTAAATCAGCATCAGCAGTCTGCCAGAATCAGTGTTGAGGTAAATAAGAAACCTACCGTATGCTCCCAGTGAAAGAAGACCAACGATGATGAGTATGACCACCAGAGTCACACAGCATCGCATCAGCAGGAGAAACACCATACTGACTGCCAGAGCAATCACCAGACCTCTGAGAGAGAAAGAGAAATTTATAAATGCGTTCACATTTTTGCATTGTGTGAGATCGTCAAGATGATTAATATGAAATTTACTTACACTAATATCCAATACCAGGAAATGGCGAGGTCCTCGATCATTCTAACCCTCATGGATTTAGCATTAAACCCAGATCTGAGAGAGCTGCAAACACAAGACATTTGTATCAATAGGCACAAGATATTTATATTAAAAAGATAGCAACAAATAGTGTGTGTGTGTGTGTGTGTGTGTGTGTGTGTGTGTGTGTGTGTGTAGTAAAGTTACCTTGAAGCGTCTATCATGTCCTTTACTGTTTCTTTATCCAAAGTTGTTCCATGGAGAGTGAAGTCTGATGGAACATCATTTGGATCAAAACTGGGAAGACATTTTCCCTGAACTAGAGAAAGAGAGAAATCATTAAAGAACAAAGCATACAAACAGGTGAGTGATTGTCATCTGTTCGGTATGCATGTGGTCTATACCTGGTTTGCTTGGCATATAATATGCCGGACACAGCCCTTTGTCCAGGATCTCTTGCACTGTCTGTGGTAGAAATTAGATTCTATTATGTAGCAGCACAATTTGATGCAGAATATTTATCAAGGTAGCAATATAGAGAGATTTACAAAGAGTAAGTGTTCAGCTTACAAATGTGGTCCGGGTGAGGTCCAAACTGGGGTCACAGAACTCCTGCTGGAAGATTTCACCCGGTTTTGCCCCTGCAGCGAAAGCCTTTGGGGGCAAAAACCAAAATGCTGTGGGGCACTTCTTAATACACACCTACACACACACAAGAACACACACACAAAGCAATGGAAATGGTTAGAGACCCTGTAGAGGAACAATTTTAGTGGTTATATTTTAGAATATCTACAGCAGAATATAAGAAGGATTCAAACTGCAAACCCTTGTGATAAATGTTAGTTTTCTGGGCAGAGCTGCATATCTAATACTTACAGCCTATTGACCTTTGTCTATACCTAGGTAAAAACATGTGAAAGTACAGAAACTTACTTGAGTCGTTGGACACTGAAGGCCTTTGAATGTTGCAGCCGTTACATTGACTGCTGAGGCACACTTCAGCATGTCAAAGTAAAACACGTTGGGTTTACCCCTAAGAAGGAAGACATACAGAAACCAGTCACTAAAAAGCATGACACAGTTAAAGTCACAGAGAACACACTTTTTCACCATTCTGTCATTTGGATGTGAACATTAACTCTTGATCTGCATCTGCATGACTTAGAGTGGCGGATTAGATATCTGTGCAGATGTGCAGATGTTCCTAATAAAACAGACAGTCAGTGTATATATGTAAAATCTATAGACTACTCATGTATTTGAGTGACTTACACATTGGGTCCAACTCCACAAAAGGTTCCAGCAGAGTTTTGCTCCTTTATGATGTATTGCAGGTTTCCATAAAGCCAAGCTGTAGCACAAAACCAGTCAGGATAATAGATTACAAATCATTAACCTTTTTTAATACAAATAAAACCTTAACACTTCAGTTCTGTTCAGTTCTAATAGTTATTTATTATTTTATCTTACCAGCACCACCAACGATTACGTAGCCGACCATAGCGGCGGCGAAAATCAAGCAGCACAAGACATCAGTAAACGACCTGAAAGAAAAAATAATAATAATAATAATAATATGCATTAGTGCCCAAACCTCAGTCTGATTATGGCAGAACTATAAATAAAGATTATTCAAATGATTTCTATCGCCTTAATTTAACCTTTTTATGTTTTATGGATTCTGACTCTAAAGAAAAAACACCATGTGGATTGATGAATTTTGTTTTCTAAAATTCATTCATTCATTCATTCATTCATTCTTTTTGTCTTCCGCTTATCCGGAGCCGGGTCGCGGGGGCAGCAGTCTAAGTAGGGATGCCCAGACCTCCCTCTCCCTAGCCACTTCCTCCAGCTCTTCTGGAGGGACCCCAAGGCGTTCCCAGGCCAGACAAAAGACATAGTCTCTCCAGCGTGTCTCTTCCCGGTGGGGCATGCCCGGAACACCTCTCCAGGGAGACGTCCTGGAGGCATCCGAAACAGATGCCCGAGCCACCTCAACTGCCCCCTTTCGATGTGGAGGAGCAGCGGCTCTACTCCGAGCTCCTGCCGGGTGACAGAGCTCCTTACCCTATCTCTAAGGGAGCGCCCTGCCACCCTACGGAGGAAGCTCATTTCGGCCGCTTGTATCCGGGATCTTGCCCTTTCGGTCATGCCCGCAGAGCTCATGGCCATAGGTGAGAGTAGAAGTGTAGATTGACTGGTAAATCGAGAGCTTCGCCTTCCGGGTCAGCTCCTTCTTCACCACAACAGACCGGTACATAGACCGCATTACTGCTGCCGCTGCACCAATCCGTCTGTCAATCTCACGATCCATCCTTCCCTCACTCGTGAACAAGACCCCGAGATACTTAAACTCCTCCACTTGAGGAAGGACCTCCCCTCCAACCTGGAGGGTGCAAGCCACCTTTTTCCGGTCGAGAACCATGGCCTCGGATTTGGAGGTGCTGACCCTCATCCCAGCCGCTTCACACTCAGCTGCAAAACGCCCCAGTGCATGCTGTAAGTCCAGGCCTGAAGAGGCCAACAGGACAACATCATCTGCAAAAATCAGCGATGAAATCCTGTGGTCCCCAAACCGGACTCCCTCCAGCCCCTGGCTGCGCCTAGAAATTCTGTCCATAAAAACAATGAACAGAACCGGTGACAAAGAACAGCCCTGTCGGAGTCCAACATGCACTGGGAACAGATCTGACTTACAGCTGGCAATGCAAACCAAGCTCCTGCTCCGGTTATATAGAGACCGAACAGCCCTTAACAGAGGGCCACGGACCCCGTACTCCCAGAGCACCTCCCACAGAATGCCACGAGGGACACGGTCGAAAGCCTTCTCCAAGTCCACAAAACACATGTGGACTGGTTGGGCAAACTCCCACAAACCCTCGAGCACCCTGTGGAGGGTATAGAGCTGGTCCAGTGTTCCACAACTAGGTCGAAAACCGCATTGCTCCTCCTGTATCCGAGGTTCGACTAACAGTCGGACTCTCCTCTCCAGTACTCTGGAATAGACTTTCCCTGGGAGGCTGAGGAGTGTGATCCCCCTATAGTTGGAACGCACCCTCCGGTCCCCCTTCTTAAAAAGAGGGACCACCACCCTGGTCGCACAGTCCAGAGGCACTGTCCCTGACCGCCACGCTATGTTGCAGAGACGTGTCAGCCAAGACAGCCCCACAACATCCAGAGACTTAAGGTACACAGGGCGAATCTCATCCACCCCCCTTGGGGGCTGCTGAACTACCTCAGTGACCTCAGCTTGGGTGATGAATGAATCTACCTCTGAGTCCCCGGCCTCTGGTTCCTCTACAGAAGGCGTGTCAGTAGGGTTGAGGAAATCCTCGAAATATTCCTTCCACCGTCCGACAATATCCCCAGTCGAGACCAGCAACTCTCCATCTCCACCATAAACAGTGTTAGCAGAGAGCTGCTTACCCCTTCTGAGGCGCCGAACGGTCTGCCAGAATTTCCCCGAGGCCGTCTGATAGTCCTTCTCCATGGCCTCACCGAACTCCTCCCAGACCCAAGTTTTTGCTTCCGAGACCACCACAGCTGTAGTCTGCTTGGCCTGCCGGTATGCCTCAGCTGCCTCCGGAGTCCCCCGAGCCAACCAGGCTCGATAGGACTCCTTCTTCAGCTTGACGGCATCCCTTACTTCCAGTGTCCACCACTGTGTTCGGGGATTGCCGCCGCGACCGGCACCAGAGACCTTACGGCCACAACTCTGGATGGCTGCGTCAACAATGGAGGAGGAGAAACCCCTGGTCCCCCTCGGACTCAATGTCCCCAACCTCCCTCGGGATCTGGTTGAAACTCTCCCGGAGGTGGGAGTTGAAGACCCCCCTAACAGAGGGATCAGCAAGACAATCCCAACAGACCCTCACAATACGTTTGGGGCCTGCCAAGTCTGTCCGGCATCCCCCTCCACAAGCGGATCCAACTCACCACCAGGTGGTGATCGGTTGACAGCTCCACCCCTCTCTTCACCCGAGTGTCCAAGACATGCGGCCGAAGGTCAGATGACACGATCACAAGGTCGATCATTGATCTCCAGCCTAGGGTGTCCTGGTACCACGTGTACTGATGGACACCCTTATGCTTGAACATGGTGTTTGTTATGGACAGGCTGTGACTAGCACAGAAGTCCAGCAACAGGACATGACTCGAGTTCAGATCAGGTGGGCCGTTCCTCCCAATCACGCCCCTCCAGGTATCACTGTCGTTGCCCACATGGGCGTTGAAGTCCCCCAGCAAAACTAAGGAGTCCCCAGTCGGAGCACCTTCCAGCACCCCTCTCAGGGTCTCCAAGAAGGTTGGGTACTCCACACTGCCATTCGGCCCATAAGCCGAAACAACAGTGAGACACCTATCCCCGGCCCGAAGGTGCAGGGAAACAACCCTCTCGTTTACTGGGGAAAACTCCAGCACATGGCAGCTGAGCTTGGGGGCTATAAGCAAGCCCACCCCAGCCCGACACCGCTCACCATGGGGCACTCCAGAGAAGAAGAGTGTCCGACCTCTCTCAAGGAGTTGGGTTCCAGAGCCCAGGTTGTGTGTGGAGGCAAGCCCGACTATCTCTAGCCGATACCGCTCAACCTCCCTCACCAGCTCGGGCTCCTTCCCCCCCAGTGAGGTGACATTCCATGTCCCAAAAGCCAGATTCTTTGTCCAGGGTTTGGGTCGCCGGGGCCCCCGCCCATGACTGCTACCCAAAACACATTGCACCGGACCCTTATGCTCCTTCCTGCGGGTGATGGGCCTACGGGAAGGTGGGCCTACGTCGTTTCTTCGGGCTGTGCCCGGCCGAGTCCCACAGGCAAAGACTCGGCCACCAGGCGCTCGCCTGCGTGCCCCAACCCCAGTCCTGGCTCCAGGGTGGGGCCCCGGTGACGCCAGTCTGGCCGACGTAACGGTCCTCGATTTTACTTCCATAAGAGTCCATAAGAACTGCTCTTAGTCTGACCCGTCACCTAGAACTTGTTTGCCTTGGGAGACCCTACCAGGAGCACTAGGCCCCTGACAACATGGCTCCTAGGTTCATTCAGGTACTCAAACCCCTCCACCACAATAAGGTGGTGGTTCAAGGAGGGGGTTTTCTAAAATAAAAATGTGAAATGTGAAATGGTGAGTCCAGGCTTTACCTTTTACTAACAGGGCCACTGAATGCCAGGGCCATATGGTGCAGGTTCCTCTGAAAAGGAAAAATTCAATGATTCATTTAGCAGCTTTTTTTTATTATCATTTAGGGCTTCTAAAGCTCAGTAGTTATAACATCAATCCCGGCTTCAGACCACCAGAGGGAGTCCTTGCCCAAGTATTGACCCAGCCAGGAAGAACTCTTCCGTGTTTTTGAGCTTATAAGCAGCATGCACACTGCGAAACAACGTTACCTGCTTTGGATTACCCATGTATGAACTTTGCCTTGTCTGTTTGTTTTCTGAATTTCGGTTTTGTGGTTTCAGTTTGTTTGCTAGTATTTCGACTTTCCGGTTTTGACCCGCGCTTCTCTCTATCGATTTCTGAGTACTCCCTGCTGTTTTCTCTGTTGTTAATAAATCAGCATATGGATCCTACAACTTCCACCTTTGGCCATTCCTTACAGCATACTTCACCTGCAGTGTACAATCGCGGCCAACCAAGATGCTATCATTCAGCCCTACCAGGTACTACTGTGTCAGCTAACTCCGGTTCAAGCTACACCGCTACCAGCCACGATGACATTACACCGTGAGTTGGTACGTATGGCTCTTCCTGAAAAGGTTGACAATGCCGCGGACTGCTGCCACGGCTTCATTAAGCAATGCGATAACTTCTTCGCTCACCAGCCCGACATGTATCAGGATGAGTCTACCAAGTGCACTTTCCTTTTATCTATCCTTACCGGGAGGGCATTAGGCTGGGCTTCAGCTGTTTGGGAACACGATCCCCATGATCCCAGAACCCTTTCAGATCCTGTGGAGAATAAACCCTGTGACCTTCAGCTCCCCCCGTCATATCGAATCTCACCCACATTCCATGTGTCGCTTTTGAAACCAGCTCATTCCTTCCATAATGCCGACCCCGTAAGCACTGAACCTCCACCCCCACTGGACATCGATGGAGCCCCCGCCTACCGAGTACGTGCCCTTCTAAATTCAGGACGCCTCAGAAACTGACTACCATATCTCATGCACTGGAACGGCCACGGCCCAGAGGAATGTTCCTGGGTGAATGCCGGTAACATCTTGGACCCACTCTGGTGAAAGAGTTCCATTGTCAGCACCCCAACAGGCCTACCCCTCGCCCTCGGGGGGCCCACGTCATAGAACACCGGAAGGTATTCGCAGGGATGGGGGCTATGTAACATCCGTCCTGTCTTAAGGCCACCAGAGGGAGCCCTTGCCTCAGTATTGACTCACCGACTAAGAACTCTTCCGGGGTTTTGGAGCTTATAAGCAGCATGCACGCTGCTAAATAACGCAAAGTATCGTTCTTTCTGAACTTACCAAGCCTTTGTCTGCTATTGTTACCTGCTTTGGATTACCCATGTATGAACTTTGCCTTTCCCGTTTGTTTTCTGAGTTTCGGTTTTGCGGTTTGGGTTTGTTTGATAGTGTTTAGATTTTCCGGTTCACGTCTAATTCTCTTAGATTTTCTAATAGAGAAGAGAAAACTTCCCTTCTTCTCCCATTAAACCAATTAATATTCCCTCTTGTGTGCCCCATCAGGGAGATTTTCAAGGGAAGCATCACTGAAAACTATAAAGTTCAGAGCATCATTGTTTCCCAAATGCTAAAACCTGAGAGTCACTTTTTTAGATCTTTTATATTTGATGCCAATCTGCTTACATCAAACAACCCACAGTATTTGTCCTATTTTTGACCTGTGCTGTCTCATTAAGAGAGGCATCTCTCTGCATGGCACATGTTCTGCCTCTGTTAGAGGCCGTGCGTAATTTATGATGGATATTTGCATGTTTTATTTCCATGATTATTTAATGTTCCGTATAAGTTCATTTGTCTGCCGCTATTATGAAAGTTCATATGTGAAGACTCTTATTTTGATGTGTTTCAATGAGCGGCACATTGGGTAATAAGAAGCAGTGAGCTCATAGTGCAGTGATTGAGAAAAATGTGTTTGTGTTGCATCTGAGTTACTCCTTATGCTAAACCTTGCCAAAAGCATTCACTGTAAGTTAATTTACATCACCAATCTGTATAGTTTATATTGCAGGAAAGTATGCTCAGTTTAAATGTGATATATTATTAAAGATGTTTATGTTGTTGCCGATCTGCGCTAGCACCCTGTATTGATAATCTTTCTAACTTGTTATTAACTTGTTAACGATCTATCTGTATACATTTTACTTTTTAGACTGGTAATAAGGGTGATACAATTTTGGTAGTCAATATTCTATATTTCTTTCATTTCATCTACAGTTTTACTCGGTTCAATGGCCGTTGAGTTGATTGTGTAAACCACACATTGGACAATTAAAGGAGCAAGGCGCTCATATCCTGGCTCTTGAACAAAGTTTGGCTTGCTGTTTATTTATATTACACACTAGGAAAGCAAAACATATAAAGAGTACAGTAAAAAGCGATGGATCAGCAGGTGCAAGAGGAATGCTCAGAAGCAAGCATGCTAACTGAAGTGAACAGAGGAAAAGAAAAGGCATCTTCAGAGGTCATGTTAGACTTTGCTAAGTTCATAGCATGTAGAGAGCTAGTCACCACAGGGCTTACCAAGTTTGATGATAATCCAGAGAATTTTAGAGCCTGGGAGTCTATAATTTGTTAATGCCACAAAGGACCTACATCTCTCAGCTAGTGAAGAGTTAGATTTGTTAGTTAAATGGCTGGGGAAGGAGTCGTCAGATTATGTGAGAAGGATTAGAGCAGTGTATGTTACCAATCCACAAGCTTCCATCAATTGTCATGGATGAGACTTCAAGAATGCTATGCCACCCTGGAAATGATTGAAAGTGCCTTATTTAAGCGCCTGGATGATTTTCCGTGTCTATCTCCAAAGGACAGTGTGAAACACAGGGAGCTTGCCGACCTGCTCATGGAGGTACTTGCAGCAAAAGGAGATGCATACTTACCTGGATTAGCTTATCTTGATACCCCTTGCGGTATTAATACTACAGTGGAGAAGTTACCAGCAAGTCTGCAGGAGAAATGGCTGTTTGCTGGCTCACATTTCAAGGAAGAGCACAAGGTCACTTTTCCCCTGTATCTAGAAGCACTGCCCTATCCACAACAAATCGCATCCCTTGTTGAAATGTAGATCCTTCAGGAAAAAGGCATTGGTAGAATGCAAGAACCTCCTGAAAGAACATAAGAGGTGTTTTAGGTGTTGCTCTCTGAATCATTTAGCCAGAGAATGTCTCGCAATCCTTAAATGTGCTGAGTGTGATTCTGATAGACATTGCACAGTCATGCATCTGGATGTAGCTCATCCTCACTCCACACCTCCAATGTGAGAACCAGACATGGAACAGTTGGATGACACTACCCCAGAAGTAACCTCAAAGTGCACAGAAGTTTGTGGAGAAAGTGCTCCAATGCAATCCTGTGCAAAAATGTGCTTAGTGCGTGTATTCCCTTGAGAGCAACAGGAATGAGCCATAATTGATGATCAGAGCAACCGCTCACTGGCCAAAGGGGGGTTCTTTCGACTGTTTGGAATACAAAGTGACCCCTCTCTGTATTTGTTGAGAACATGTGCTGGTTCCATGGAAACATCTGGAAGGAAAGCGGTTGGCTTCCAAATAAAGACGCTGGATGGTAGGACATGTCTTGATCTCCCACCACTGATTGAATGTAACGAGATAATGAGCAACAGATCTGAAATGCCCACTCCAGAGTTCGCCCTTGCTCATCCACACCTGAAATCTGTGGCACAGTTCATCCCACAGCTAACTCCCGATGCTCAGATCTTAGTGTTGCTGGGAAGAGACATAATCCATGTACACAAAAGCAGGACAACAAATCAATGGGCCTCACAATGCACCATTTGCACAGCAGTTAGATTTAGGATGGGTGATTGTGGGTGATGTCTGCATTGACAAAGCCCATAAGCCGATGGTGAGGGTCTTTAAAACTAACATCCTGGACAATGACCGCCCTCTCTTCTCACTGCCAGAGCCACGTCAAAGTAAAAGCAAAATTGTGCCATGGCGTGGAGCATGAGTCTGTTGTCTATCCCCATTCATTCCATCATGCTACTCAAGGTGTGCAGGCAGAAGTGGAACTTGGGCTCAAGGTATTTGACAGAACTGAAAATGATAACAAAGCTGCCATGTCCTTTGAGGATGAGATCTTCTTGAAGATCATGCAAACAGAGTTCCACCAAAACTAGCAGAAAAACTGGGTTGCTCCTTTGTCATTCAGGTCACCCAGACCACTACTCCCAAATAATCAGGAACAAGCTTTGTCTCGCCTTAACTCTTTGCATCACATGCTGAGTAGAAACCATAGACCATAGGAACTATTTGAGATTCCTCTGGTACAGCAACAGCAACTTAAGCAAGGAGGTGGTAGAATACCGTATGAGCGTACATGTTTTTGGAAACAGCCCTTCATCCTGGTCTCCAAAATTTAAATTTTGGAAATGAGATTTCGCCTGCACAAAGCAGCCTGGGTTTATATTGGGACATAAAAACAGATACTTTCACTTTCAAAGTCGTAGCAAATGACCAGCCCTACACTCATCGCGGAGTGCTCTCTGTCGTGTATAGCCACTTCAACCCTTTGGGCTTTGTGGCTCCAATGGCAATCTGGGGCAGAGCGCTGGTACGTGAGCTGACTAAAGAGGTACATGACTGGGACATGGTCCTTCAAAATATGTTGGAGGTGTGGAAAACCTCACTTCAAAAGCTAAGTAACCTTCACATCTCACACACATATCTGTCATGGATAGCGTGGCTATGCCCTGTTGGACCACTAGGGGGTTTCTTTGGGATATTTTTTTAAATTTTTTAATTAAATTTTTTTTTTTTCTCTCTCATGGACCTCTTCCTGTTCCTGTGGGGACGCAGCCTGGTTTCAGGCTCTGGTGGGAGGTTGTTCCCCTCCCTTCCTCCCTTCAAGGAATTTTTCTGCCTCAGCTGGGCCGAGGTCATCGCTCGGCTCTTCTGCTCGGCGGTGGACGTCTCTTGGCTCTTCTGCTCGGCGGTGGACGTCGCTCGGCTCTTCTGCTCGGCGGTGGACGTCGCTTGGCTCTTCTGCTCGGCGGTGGACGTTGCTTGGCTCTTCTGCTCGGCGGTGGACGTCGCCCGGCTCTTCTGCTCGGCGGTGGACGTCGCTTGGCTCTTCTGCTTGGTGGTGGATGTCGCTCGGCTCTTCTGCTCGGCTGTGGACGTCACTTGGGACCCTTTGGCTTTGCCGCCGTGTCCGTCGCTCCCCCCACTTGCCTCGCCGTGTTCCTCACTCCCCCCACTTGCCTCGCTGTGCTCTTCACTCCTCCCTGGTTCTTACCGGACCCATGGCCCTTCCGGACTTTCAGGCATGCGTTCGGGTTGGCGCATCGGGAGCCGCGCCTTTGGGGGGGTACTGTCATGGATGGCATGGCTATGCCCTGTTGGACCACTAGGGGGCTTCCAGCCAGGGTTTGTTTGTTTGTGCCATGTGCTTTTTGTTTTGGTTTTGTGCCTTTTTTTCCCTCATGTTTGCCCCACAATATTTCCCTTATTTATATTGGTTGTCTTCCTTGTATTATTTGCTGAGTCCTCATCATAATGGTGTGCCTTTTTGTTTCTCCAGGTTTTCTTTTGGAGGTTATTTTTCCTGTCGGTATGATTTGCCTGTTTTGGTCTCGAGGTTTTTTGGTTTTGAGTTTACTTTTCTCCCCAGTGTTCCCGTGCATGTATGTGTTCCCTTTTGTAATAAATACTGTTTCATGGCTATCCCTGCACCTTGGGTCTGATTTCCCCTGCCTGGCACCCCGTGATCCTGACAGAAGGACTCAGCCACTATACAGACCCAGCGGGATAGCCATAGCGAGCACCCATGGCTTTTTGGAGCTGATTTTTTCTGGACACTTTTAGTTTTACCCTCAAGGATTTTTTTTTCTCTGAATTCTGTTTTTTTTTGTTTACTGGGGACATCGCTCCGCTTCTGTTCCTGTGGGGGACGTCGCTCCACTTCCTGTTTTTTTCCGTGGAGGACGCCGCCTCACTTCTTATCGGTGGAGGATGTTCCCTACCTGATTTGTTTCGCCGGTATTCGCTCCGCTTCTGTTCCTGTGGGGGACGTTGCCGGCTGCACCGGTCTTTTTTGGGATATTTTTAAAAAAAAATTTTTTTTTTCTTTCTCTCTCTCATGGAAATCTTCCTGCTCCTGTGGGGACACAGCCTGGTTTCAGGCTCTGGTAGGAGGATGTTTCCCTCCCTCCCTTCAAGGAATTTCTCTGCCCCAGCTGGGCCGAGGTCATCGCTCGGCTCTTCTGCTCGATGCTGGACGTCGCTTGGCTCTTCTGCTCGGCAGTGGACGTCGCTCGGCTCTTCTGCTCGGCGGTGGACGTCGCTCAGCTCTTCTGCTCGGCGTTGGACCCCCCTCGCTTGGCTCTTCTGCTCGGTGGGTGGGCCCCCTCGGGGGTTGGCTCTTCTGCTCGGCAGGTGGTTCGTCGGGGGGGTCCGGCTCTTCTGCTCGGGGGGGGTGGGACGGGGGGCGCTCAGCTCTTCTGCTCGGCGGTGGACGTCGCTTGGCTCTTCTGCTCGGTGGTGGGCGTCGCTTGGCTCTTCTGCTCGGTGGTGGACGTCGCTCGGCTCTTCTGCTCAGCTGTGGATGGCGCTCGGCTCTTCTGCTCGGCGGTGGACGTCGCTCAGCTCTTCTGCTCGGCGGTTCACAGAAGGAGCCATCCGATTGGCTGGCTTGTGGATTGTAGGAGGGAAAAGATTGATAAGCTCTATCCTTCATCGTTGTGCTGCTTGCAGGTGAATTGGCTGTACGTTTTCAATGTAACTTTGCTGATGTAGACGAAATACACCATTAATTGTAACAAAGTCCATTCCCACATAGCAGAAATTTTCATGTTCCTCACGTCCAACATGGAATGCAGATTTCAGTATAGGAATCACATCAGTTAAAAAGTTTAGTGAGCCTGCCCAAAGAAAATCATCAACATGACATCCGAGTAATCCAGTAACCATACACTGTTCATCCAACCAATAACATACTGCTGGATCTACTTGGGACATTTTACCACCTGTACTCAGCATTATTTCTTTCACTTTGTTTGGAAATAGATTTCGCTGGACAACTCCATACCCTGCAAGAAAGTAGATTTGATGTCCATTGAATAGGTATGCCACTTGTTCTGACAGATTACCGCTAATAATAGTCTAAAAGACTCAGAAGCACAAGTTGGGGAATCTTTCTGCAGCTCATGAATGTTAAGCTCTTCAAAACCTCTGGCTACAAGTCAAGCTTTAGGCACAAAACCATTGGGAGATTCTTTGAGACTACAGACCCATCTGGTAGAAATACACTTTTGACCTACATCATCAGCTTCATCAAACACATTGTTTTTGTACCAAATCATGACTTCATCCTGCTTAGCTGCAACAAATGAAATGCCTTTTGTTATGAGCACATCAGTCTCCCCATCCGTTGACTTAATATTAAGATTATCAACACATGACATATCCACTGGAACCTTCTGCCTATCACTGCCTTCAGGTTCAATGTGTTGCAGATTAAACCAGTTTTTTTTATTTTCCAGAGGTTTGCCTGCTCTTCCTAAAATCTTGGCTCTCTGTAGACCACCTCCATACTGTTTCATAAATGTTAAGGTCTGTCCTTTTTTAACTTCACAACAGCAAAAGAGACAAGATTACCACAAATATTGTGACCTGTTTCTGTTTGGGTTATACTACGATGAACTACCTCTCCTGTATTTACATCCCTGTCACTGATGTTTTCCTGTTCACTGTCTGTGTTTTCTTCAGTATCTGAGCTTTATGTTACATTTTTAAGCTATCTTATTCACTTGCTGTCTGACTGGTGTCTTGCACTGTTTGATCATCCTGAAATTCCTGATCCTGTGTGTTTATTTTACAGAGCCTTGATTAATGTACTCTAACAAGAGTCCCCCCATGTCTTACAAACACAACAGCTCAATCCTGACCAATAACTACCCCTGGTCCTTTAAGCTAAGGACAGTCCGCTCTTTTGTAGAATACCTTGTCTCCTGTCACATATATGTCATCTGTGGGCCTGAGTTGCTTACGTATTGCCCTTCTTATCTGCTCAGAAGACTCTGTTTCTGTGAATGCTGTCCTAGAAGCATGATCAATAGTGTGTAGACAACACACCCCTGGTTCTAACTCATGCAGATCCACCACCACTGTCTCATTATATTCCAATGCTAAGGGTAGCCCCACAGCAGCCTTGGGATTTGTCTTTTTTTACTTCTTGCATATTTCACAGTCATTTACTAATTGTTGTAAAATAGTAAAGCATTCTTTGTCCTTATTTCCTGAACTGTGAATGAGTCTCTGTAGCCTGTCTGCTGACGCGTGACCAAACTGCTTAAGGAGTTTCAGAAGGACTTTTCCTATCTGCAAACATGTTTTCTGTCACTATTAGGACATCCTCTTCATCTTGGCCTTTGTCAAGTTCTTTGTGTTACGGGTAGCAGGGCTGAGATTGGACCACTAGGGGGTTCTCAGTAGGGGTTGTCATGTCGTGTCTGTTTTTGTTTACATTGGCCATGTGTGTGTTTAAACCCCGCCCTGTCCTATTGTATCTTGATTAATGTTCACCTGCACCTAATGTTTCCATGATTATGTTCTCCATTTATAGTCCTGTCTTTGTCTGCTTTAGTTGCTAGTCCTCGTTTGTGTGTAGGCCGATGTAGTGTTGCGGTTTCTGTTTCCCGTTTCCTGTTTCCTGTTTTATGTTTCATGTTAATAAACCCCGTGTTCACCTTAAGCTTCGCGTTGGGTCTGTTATATCCTGCCGGACACTACCGGCCGTAACACTTTGTGTCTGATATCTACACAGTAATGTCCAGAACTAGTAAATTCAAGAGGAATGGATTGTTTGAACATTGCTGCACTGTCCTTTTCCATGACAAAAATGGTCCTCACCTTCTTCAGGGATGTTTTACTCAGAAGGAGTGGAATGTCAACCATAACAACTTCAGTTTCAATTTGTCATTTTGTCAATCCTATTTTATCTGGTAGTTTTACATTTCTTGTGGAATATACCAAATCCCCATCTCCAACCCTAAATGGTCTGTAAATGGTCTGGAGTTTCTGTTTGCATTAGCTGGTTAATTAGATCTCGGGTGAGTCCATCAATATAGTTTTACAGCCATTTCTCCCCACACACAGTATGGGTACAAGCCATGTCAATAACTGTTGATCCCAATGTAAATATAATTTGTTACTGTAATTAAGTATCTTTTTCCAGGATCTGTACTTTACTAAAATAAAAGTTTTTGAGACTGTTTACTTTCACTCCACTACATTTTGAAGTAACATATCTTACTTTATGATAAATGAAATAAACACGACCTTAACAAGATTAGCTTAACTTTATTTTTGTGCACAGCTGCGCTTTTTGTTACATACACACACACACACATCATCGTTCCACATCAAAACATCCGCTCTCACCTTATAACCGCCCACGCATGCGCAAACCTCCCTTAACCTGGAGGCACAAAGTGCTGAGGTAAATAGTGCTGAAAGTGGACATGTTAACACTTTCTACTCCACTACATTTGGCCACATCTCTCGTTACTGATATTTAAAGAAAAGAAAAACACACACACACACACACACACACACAGAGCTGTCTAATTACAGCAAGCAAACTGAGGTACAGCGCGTGCACTATTTTTAACCTACGTAGCTTTTTGGTTTTACTAAATGCAGGGAGCACAAACAGTACAGTACAGTAAAACTGCAGTGTCATAGCCTGAAATACTGTAGCCTACGATGGAAGAAAACCCTGACCTCATCCTGCTACCCGCACACCCATGGCCTTTCCTGCAGGATTTGTTTCAAGTTGTATTACAGATGAAAGTCTTTGATATTCAGATACCCGCTCTGCCCACCTCAGTAAAAATGGCGATTTTCTTTAATATGAAATCTAATGTTAGCTTGCTAGATTTTCTTGTGTATGTGAATAAATCTGTCATTATCTTAATTATGTTGTGAACGGCTGGTCACTCTTTAGTTAGCTAAGTAAGCTATCGTAATCAGTGACTCTTAGGCCTAGTCCACACGTACATGGGTATTTTTAAAAACTGAGTTTTTCCTCCTTCGTTTTTAAAAAAAATCTCGTCCACACAAGCACGGTTTCAAAAAAATCTCTGTCCACATGAAAACGCAAAAACATGGTCTGAAGCGCTGTCAAGAGCATGCCAAACCAACAGGTGGCGCTATAATCTCAACCGTAAAGCCATGTTGGCCAATCAGAAGATTGAGAAAAATGTTATTATGCAGGGTTTTCTTCCATCGTACTAATTAGGCATTAGTAACTAATTACTTACGTATAGTCATTCTTAGATCATTTTACATTTGAATTACATTTACTTTGTTACTTCCCACCACCGCTAACACTCACAAATATGTTTTCTTTTTGCCAGACTCAAAATTTTGATAAATTTCAACACTTATCATAGTTCTTTTTGTGGTAACGTAAGCTAACGTAATCGGTGACTCTTAGGCCTAGTCCACACGTACACGGGTATTTTTTAAAAACTAAGTATTTCCTCCTTCGTTTTTAAAAAAAATCTCGTCCACACAAGCACGGTTTCAAAAAAATCTCTGTCCACATGAAAACGCAAAAACACGGTCTGAAGCGCTGTCAAGAGCATGCCAAACCAACAGGTGGCGATATAATCTCAACCATAAAGCCATGTTGGCCAATCAGAAGCCTGAGAAAAATGTTATTTCCGGTTCCGCTAGGCTAACGCGCACTTGTTTCATGAAAACAAAGGAGATAACGCATATGCATAAAAATGGAATAAAACTTCCTAACATATGGTGTGAATTCAACATTATTAAGAAAGATTAAATGGACCCTCTAGCACCCCCCTTTTTTTTTGTTTGTTTTGTTTTTATGTTAATTGTTTTCTCCTCTCTGTTGATTGACCTGTTTATGATCATACAATATCCTCTTGATACTATAGTGCAGGGTGCAATCCCCCACCACCACCACCACCACCACCGGCCAACATAGTCATTAGTGCTCATTCAAAAATAGATTATATAAAATGCCTAAAAATAAAATAGTCAAATATTTTAAAATATATCTAAGTGAAACGCTAAATATAAACGCGCAAACAATAATAAAACTAGAAACGGACTTTCACTATCAACGCTCCCGCTCCGCGTCTAGGACAATACCGCGATCCTCTTCCAGTGGTCTTCCATGCACGTCTTTTCCAAATGTCACCAAGCACCGACTAACAATCACTGTTAGCGTGAAAAATACAACTAGCAAAATCAGAGCAGCACATCAGCTAATTTTCAAAACATCCCCCTCTGTTTTTTCCACAAATCACACCCTGCTATAGTGTACTTGTTAAGTAAACCTGTTCTGTGCCTTATTTTGTTTGAATTGTTCAAATACTGAATTCTTCAATGTCAAATTGTTTTTATCGTAATAATAGCACTTAATAAAAAATTTTAAAAAGGAGATAGCGGCGCACAATCTGACGTCAAACAAAGGAGAGGACGGCGCGTACGCCGACATCACAAGCCAAAAATCTCCGGTTTCGCTGGAAATAACATAGGTTCGCTACGATAACACTGCAACCGGGGTTTCTAAAAATCTTCACCCTGGCCGGAGTTTTCAAAAGTGTTTGGTTTCAGTGACCTGATGCTGCGTTTGCGTGTGGACGAACCAACAAACCGCATAAAAAAAATGCGGTTTTAAAAATACCCGCGTTCGTGTGGACAGGGCCTTAAGCAGCCGTCTGTATTAACGTTACTAATGTTATTTATCCGTTATGCAGGGTTTTCTTCCATCGTACTAATTAGGCATTAGTAACTATTCACTTACGTATAGTCATTCTTAGATCATTTTACAATTGAATTACATTTACTTTGTTACTTCCCACCACCGCTAACACTCACAAACATGTTTTCTTTTTGCCAGACTCAAACTTTTGATCAATTTCAACACTTACCATAGTTCTTTTTGTGGTTTCTTTTGTCCGTTTTCATTTTTTTTTTTTAATTGTTCCATGAAATAGGGGGGAAATGTATCTGTAAGAGTTTTTGTTATAAATTACATACAATGTTATAATAATAATAATAATAATAATAATAATAACAACAACAACAATAACAATAGTTCTGACCTACCAGATAGCGGATATAACAATACAGCAAATTTCTTCAGTAAATGGCTTCAGTAAGATTCGGTTGATGTAATGATAAAGAACAGATTTAGATTGAGAATCAGAATGTTCTTCATTATGTGCTCACAGACAAGGATTTTTTTGGGGGGTGGGGAGGTGTGTGGGGTGGGGTGGGGCTGGGGTCTGTGGGGCAGGGGTCTGGGGGGTTTCACTGGGGAAGACACAGAAGATTAAATGTAAACAGCTCAGACATATAAGGAGTACTCAGGAGCCATATACACTTTATGTGGTCAGAAGTATTGGGACACCTAACCATTACATCCATGTGTGTTTTTTGAAGATCCTATTCCAGATTTAGTCTCTTACTCCTATAATAATTACTCCTTGTGACACTAAAACAAATTCCTTGTATGTGCAAACATACTTGGCAATAAAGCTCTTTCTGATTCTGATAACGTCCACACTCCTACTTTGAACATTTGAAGTATTTTTAGAGTGTAGCTATGGGTAGTTTTTAGCCACAATTTACTCAGGAGGCATATACACAGTGTGGTCAAAAGTATTAGGGCACCTAACCATCACATCTAAATGTCTTTTCATTTTCCATATTTAGCCTCACTCTTACTACTATAATAACATCCACACTCCTGGAAATGCTTTGCACTAGATTTTGTGGCTGTGGGCATTTTCCCATTTACCCACAATAGTATTAGTGACTTCAGGTGCTGCTGTCGGGAAGTCTTGAATGCCACCGGCATTCTATTTATTATTATTATTATTATTATTATTATTATTATTATTATTATTGTTATTATTATTATTATTATTATTATTATTAATAATAATAATAATAATAATAATAATAATAATAATTTTCTCTGCTGATTGCCATGATGCCCCTTTGAGATATTTGATTGTGCTCCCTGTTTTGTTGCTATAGAACCATAGAGAACCTGCATCATTTTATGGCTAAACCCAATATTAGCATAGGAGTAATTTCATTCTTTATGACTCACAAGTCATTACATGGCTGTGCAATTCTCCTTCTCAACACAAAAAAGCCTTTCTGACAGCTTTCAAATGAGAACTAAAAGGCATCCTGCTGAGGTCAATAATGTCATGTGCATCAAATGCATAATGGCTCACATCCATTTGCAGCACAGAGAAGTCTGAAGTAGCAGAAAAGTAACACGGCAAAATTATGAAGTTTGCTTGCTTAATATGAATATAAGAAAAGGTCACATTAGTCATTTAGGATAGTGGGTGGGGTACGTTATTTCTTCTCACAGCCTAAGAGAGAGAAGCTTGTTTTTCTCTCTGTATAGTATCTTGTTACTACAATGACACAAAAAAAACCTATAGTAATACCAGGATAGCATCTGTGGATTTCCCTGAGGCTTCCCTACTCCCAAAACCTGATCCATCCAGTGAATGGCAAGATTATTAACTGATCAGGGATGAGGCAGGTGAAGGGCAGGAATTCTCCAGGACTAATATCCCTTTATCTAGATCATATTTATATGCTATCATTTTCTATTCATATTAATAAGGTCTATGGTGCAATTGTATTTCTTCCTCAAAACCTTCAAAAAAAATCCCAGACCCTTTCCTCCAAGAGCATGTCAAGATGTGTTCTGTCCTTCTGTGTTACTGAATAAAGTGATCGGTGGAGCCACGTGTTTATATGCAGTAGTCAGTTATTATCAGTTAACTTGGTTGTACCACACCAGTTATGTTCATACCTACATAGGAATAACATTTATGAAATGTATCAGTCAGAATTCAGGCCTCATCATAGCACAGAGACAGCACTGGCTAAAGTGGTAAATGAGCTGTTACTGGCCTCTGATCAGGGTTCTGTCTCCTTCCTGGTGTTACTTGATCACACTATTCTACTTGATAGGCTAGAAAATGATGTTGGTGTTAAAGGAACAGCCCTCTCTTGGCTCAGGTCTTATTTGACTGATCGTTATCAGTTTGTAGATTTAAATGGTGACTTCTATATGCATACCAAGGTCATCTTTGCTGTTCCTCAAGGTTCTGTTTTAGGCCCACTGCTTTTCTCTTTATATATGCTAGCCCTTCAAGCAATTATTCGTAAACATGGTATTAGCTGTCAGATGACAGACACCAGCTTATTAAGATTGAAGAATGTAACAGTGGATGCTCACTCACTTCCTCCTGCTTAACTCTGACAAGACAGAAATGCTTGTACTAGGACCACATGCAGCCACAAGTAAGCTTTCTGATTACAGAGTAACTCTGAATGGTCTTTCTGTTTCATTATGTTCAGCAGTAAAAGACCTTGGTGTGATTATTGACTATGATCTTTCATTTGAAGCTCATGTAGATAATATCATTAGAGTAGCCTTCTTTCATCTCCGAAATATTAATTAAAAATAAGAAAGATGTCACTTCATGATGCAGAAAAACTAGTTCATGCTTTTGTTACCTCTAGGCTGGATTATTGTAATACCTTACTCTCTAGATGTTCTAGTAGGAGTATAAACAAGCTCCAGTTAGTCCAGAACACCGCTGCTAAATTCCTAACTAGACCCAGAAGATATGAACACATAACTCCTATCTTATCCACACTGCATTTGCTGCCAGTTAAATTTCGCATTGATTATATAATACTATTACTGACCTATAATGCACTAAATGGTGTTGCGTCACAGTACCTGAGTGATCTTTTGGTTTTTTATGATCTGACATGCCTACTTTGATCAGAAGGTGCAGGCTATTTGATAGTACCATAGCTATAAAGTCTACAGCAGGGGGCAGAGCTTTTTCTTACACAGTTATGGAACAGCCTTCCAATTAGTGTTCGGGACTCAAAGTTTAAGTCTAGGCTGGAAACACATTTCTTTAGTCAAGCTTTCATTGTATAGTTTTTTTTTAGGTAAACTGTACCACTGGTTGGACCACGGAGCAATGGTCCACCGGTCTCATCGCTTGGTGGTGCTCACGGCTGCTGGAGATAGAACCACTTGGAGACTATCACATCATCCTTGAACTGCCATTGCCTCAGTCAGCTTTTGGCAGGAAGGAATTAGTGCTAAGTCTATAATGAACTCAGAAAATACACTGACCTATTAGTTCCTCAAGAGCTCTTGGTTGCTGTTTTAGAAAGGACATTATTAACATTTACATTATTTACTGTTCAGTGTCACCCAAATGAGGATGGGTTCCCTTCTGAGCCTGGCTCCTCTCAAGGTTTCTTCCTCATATCATCTCAGAGAGTTTTACCTTGCTACCATCGCCTCAGGTTTGTTCATTAGGGATAAATGTTAGGGATAAATATTAACTTTAAACTTTATCATTTTTTCTGTTTCTATGCTTCTGTAATCTGCTTTGAGACAATTGTCTATTGTTAAAGGTGCTGTACAAATACAGTAAATTGAATAGAATTTTCATGAATTTGGTCTTACTTAAAATATTAGTCTTACTTGATCTTAGTGCTGCATTCGACACTATAGATCATAACATTCTCGTAGATCGCTTACAAAATCACGTAGGTATTCAGAGACAGGCATTAAAATGGTTTAGATCCTACCTGTCCAATCGATACCATTTTGTAGATTTAAATAGAGAACTGTCCAGTGTAATGCCAGTGAAATATGGGGTCCTACAAGGATCAGTTTTAGGACCTCTGCTTTTTTCAATATACATGCTTCCCTTAGGCAACATCATTAGAAGGCATGGGATCAGTTTCCATTGTTACGCTGATGATACACAGTTATATATCTCATTAAAACCAGATGAAATATCTAAACTGTCTAGATTAACAGAGTGTGTTAAAGATATTAAAGATTGGATGACTGATCATTTTCTATTACTATATCCTGATAAGACGGAGATATTACTGATTGGTCCAAAAACCAGTACACAGAAGCTTTCACAATTTAACTTGCATTTAGAAGGATGTTCTATTACTACTAGCTCAACAGTGAAAGACCTGGGCGTAATATTAGACAGCAACGTCCTTTGAAAAACATATTTCCGATATTACAAAAATAGCCTTCTTCCACCTCAGAAATATTGCCAAGCTTAGGAACATTTTATCTGTATCTGATGCAGAAAAGCTAGTTCATGCATTCATGACCTCCAGACTGGACTATTGTAATGCATTACTAGGTGGTTGTCCTGCATCTTCAATAAACAAGCTACAGTTAGTCCAGAATGCAGCCGCCAGAGTCCTTACCAGGTCAAGAAAGTATGATCATATAACCCCAATATTATCATCCCTGCACTGGCTACCTGTTAAATTTAGAATTGATTATAAACTACCCCTACTTACGTACAAGACTCTAAATGGTTTAGCTCCCACATATCTAGCCAGTCTAATAACACATTACAATCCATCATGTTCCTTAAGATCTCGAAACTCCGGACTTCTGGTAGTTCCCAGAATATCAACGTCTACAAAAGGGGGTAGAGCTTTTTTGTATTTAGCTCCTAAACTTTGGAACAGTCTTCCTGACAGTGTTCGGGGCTCAGACACAGTCTCCCAGTTCAAACGTAGACTAAAGACATATCTCTTTAGCCAGGCATACATTTAATACATTAGCTACGCTAATTCCTTTCCATTTGTTTCCCTTCTTCTACCCATCCCCGAGACATATAGAGATTGTGCCAGCTCCAGTGGCATCCAAAGATGGACCAGCTCCAGCTGGGTTCTGCTTTCTGAGGACTGGAGTATTCAAAGCAGCACTGCCAACTCTATGTGGACGACAACAACCTCCTAATTAATTTACACATAACATTCTACACATGCTGTATCTACATCACACAACTAATGCAGAAAGGACATTGTTCATATCACACTCTCCGGTGTCACCCAGATGAGGATGGGTTCCCTTTTGAGTCTGGTTCCTCTCAAGGTTTCTTCCTAATACCATATAAGGGGTTTTTTCCTTGCCACAGTTGCCTGAGTCACCTCAGGTTTGCTCACTAGGGAAAATTTTGTCTAACATCTAGGACTGTTTGTTTGTATGTTTATTGTTTCTTATGTTCTGTAAAGCTGCTTTGAGGCAATACTCTTTGTTAAAAGCACTATACAAATAAAACTGAATTGAATTGAATTGAATTGAAGATTTTGGTCATTTGTGTCTTCTTGCACTCGCTCCAACCCTCTGTTCTTCTAACTGTTGATCAATCAGCAGAAACTTGAGTCTTATTTCAACTGTATCGATTCAACTCAATTCAGCTCAATTTTATTTGTATAGCACATTTAATAGACATAATGTCCCAAAGCAGCTTTACAAATACATAAATTCAGAATATACATTATAAAATTTAAATTTATCCCTAATGAGGCAATATGAGGAAGAAACTGAGAGGAAACAGACTGAAAAAGGACTATATATTATTTCTCTCCTATATCTGTGTACTACATGGTCAAAACGTACAATTGCATAACCAGGAGATTCATTCTAGTTCGATCATGAAGTCTATCATGTTGAAGTTTTCAACTGTTCACTGATCCAAGTGAAACCATCCACAATAATCTTATGTATCTCCAGGCTGTACATGTGGGTCCTCAGCAGCAGCGAGAAACCTCCATGTGTTGAGACTCCAACCAGACGTAGGGCATCAGGGTGTCACCAATTAAATGTAAATTTATGGTTTATGATGTCCAATATTTTTTTTCAACTTATACATACTTCTAAACCTCTGAACGTCTAAAGAAGAATAAACTTAAAAAAACAAAACAAGTGATTTCTTCATACAGGTTTGTTTTATTACAGCAGTGATCAACGTAAAACATTTTGGACAGTAACAGTAACTCCAGCATTTCAAACACTACTGAGAAACAAATACACAACCAAAATTAAATCTTTTAAATACAGACATATGATATTTTAAAGTGAAAAATTATTTGTCCAACTACAATTTGTACCTCAGTAAAGTACCACAATTATTTGTACAACTGCAATACAAAAATGTTCTGATGCAGTATATATAGAGAAAATGATATTTAAAAAAAAGTACGATTTTATTAAAATAAAGTCCTTAAACTGAGCTCTTCATAGGTGCAGACTGTAGCAGGTGCAGGTGATTTAGCTTGTGTTTGTAACAAGAGGGTTATGTTTAGTGGATGAGATGAAAGGCAGTGACTGATGCAGCACAACTGTAGTTTTATTTCCTGGACCTGTGTCTCAACAGTGAGCTGAGAAAAACACAAGCCTGGCAGCAGTGAACCTGGAGGTGACCTGAAACATTGCTAACAAGACAATCTAGCAGCCAGAGGGAAAAAAAACACTGTTAGCCTAACGAATAAGGATATAAAATAATTTGTACCATGCAGCAGACCACATCACTGCATTCTTTTTTCTGATTTGCGCACAAGACTGAGGCTTGTGAATTCACCTGCATAAATTCAGAGCCAAGTGAATTCCCTTCCAGTGAAGTAGTGCTATATGAACTTTATTCGCTTTATAATTTAACATACAGTATATACTTACATGTAAAAAAAAAAATTTTAAAAAGGGAAATCCTACAGTAAAATCATATTTATTGCCACCTCCTTAATGTAGCTTTGAGTGTTATGTTGCTGTTTTTGAAACAAAAAAACTGACATACTCTTACCCTAGGGTCCCCTGTGTTGAGTGTCATGTTACTAAATCAAGGCAAATGATATGTTGTTAGATAAATAAGACAGCAGTCAGACAAGCAGTCATCAGTGGAAATCATGATGACTAAATGGGATGAATTAAATTAAATAATTCATAATCCAGTGTCTGTTCAAGTGTAATTAAAAAGCTGGAATATCCCAGAAATCATGCAAATCAGATGAGATAAAACAGAACAATTCCAGCTCTATAAACATACAACACAACCTGGAAGCTACAGGCTGGTAACCGTGGCTCTGTAGACTGTTGTTTTTTGTCAGCTTTGTGATGAGCGAACTGTATTTTTAGTTCAAGCACGGAAGCTCCAGCTCCTCTGGAAAGGCTGCAAAGACTTCTTTTTCAGGGTGAAGAATGTCAGCTGGGCTTTGAGCTTCTGAGGCCTCTCTGGAAAGACTGCAGCTTCGCTCTCGGGTGTCGGGAAGCGACTGCAGTAGATGTCAGGATAGGATCTCTGGAACTGAGGCCAAGAAAGAGTAAAGATTAGTAGCCATGGTGTCAGAATGTCAGAGAAAACAAGCTGCTGGTGGTGAAACTTCTCGATAACAGTAGAAGTTGTTTCTGCTCACTCTGTTTCAGGGCTCATTGATATGGACATAACCACAATGTGAGACAGAAGTGTTGGATATAAAAAAGACAGGAGATATGGAAAAAAAAAAAAAGATATTTTTGAAAATAAACTTGTTACCCAATGTGCCTCATTCTCAGTGCATCAATGCTGCCCCCTTTTGCTGCAAAAACAGCCCTGACTTGTCGAGGCATGGACTCCATCAGATCCCTGAAGGTGTGCTGTGATATCTGGTACTAAAATGTTAGCAGCGGATCCTTAAAATCCTGTAAGCTGCAATGTTGGGCCTCCATGGATCTGACTTGTTTGTCCAGCACATCCCACAGATGCTCAATTGGATTGAGATCTGGGTAATTTGGAGACCAAGGTAACACCTCAAACTCGTTGTTGTGCTCATCAAACCATTCCTGAACCATTTTTGCACTGTGGCGTGGCATGGCACATTATCCTGCTGAAAGAGGCCACAGCCATCAGGGAATACCATTTCCATGAAAGGGTGTACACGGTTTGCAACAATGCTTAGGTAGGTAGTGTGTGTCAAACTAACATCCACATGGATGGCAGGACCCAAGGTTTCCCAGCAGAACGTTGCAGAAAGCATGCCTCCGCCGGCTTACCTTCTTCCCATAGTGCATCCTGGTGCCATGTGTTCCCCAGGTAAGTGACGCACACGCACCCGGCCATCGACGTGATGTAAAAGAAAACGTGATTCATCGGGCCAGGCCACCTTCTTCTATTGCTCCGTGGTCCAGTTCTGATGCTCACATGCCTATTGCTGGTGCTTTCAGGGGTTCACAGGGGTCAGCATGGGCACCCTGACTATGCAGCCCCATACACAACAAACTGTAACTGTGATGCACTGTGTATTCTGACACCTTTCTATCAGAACCAGTATTAAGTTCAGCAATTTGAGCAACAGTAGCTAGTCTGTTGGATCGGATCACACGGGCCAGCCTTCACTCCCCACTTGCATCAGTGAGCCTTGGCCACCCATAACCCTGTTTGCTGGTTCACCACTGTCCCTTCCCTTGGACCACTTTTGATAGATAGTGACCACTGCAGACCAGGAACACCCCACAAGAGCTGCAGTTTTGGAGGTGCTCTGATCCAGTCGTCTAGCCATCACAATTTGGCCCTTTGTCAAACTCACTCAAATCCTTACGCTTGCCCACTTTTCCTGCTTCTAACGCATCAACTTTGAGGACAAAATGTTCACTTGCTGCCTAATATATCCCACCCACAAATGGGTGCCATGATGAGGAGATAATCAGTGTTATTCACTTCACCTCTCAGCGGTCACAATGTTATGGCTGATCGGATTAAGTGTCCATGTGAAAGTTGTGCAATGGAAGATTTCGTATTATGCTCTCAGACTAATAGTAAGGAAGGTTAAAGCAAAGCCTGCAAACACTTAAATAATATATATGCATTAAATAGTGTTTATATAATTAAGGACACTGATAGGTCAGATATATAACTTTTTGGCAATAATTCATGTTTACAGAAAGACAGGAGACAGGAGATTATATATATATATATATATATATATATATATATATATATATATATATATATATATATATATATATATATATAAAAAATCCTGAGGATACCGCATCCTCAGTGAAGTACAGACTTGGGAGCCTCATGGGAAGATGCTGCTTCTCTGCAAACAGTCCTGGGATTACAATAAAGGAGTGGAGGATATTTAATCTCATCAGCCAAGAAACCAAAATCTTTGCAGAAGACAAGACAACAAGCCCGAACATACAACAAAAATAAGTCAGGAAGGCTCTGAATACTAAGCATGTCTTTTTAAGGCTTATTTATACATATTCTTTGCACACACAAAGTCAGAATATATCACATGTGTAAAAAGTGTATATATGCACAGGAAATATATTAGTGGACTTTTATACTGACAGTTTAGCCTGAAAGACAACACGTCTCATGTCGCACCTTTTCACCCATGCGACCATGTGAAAGTTGTCATATGGATCAGGAAGCACACTGCTACCAAGACCAAGGCTACCTCTAGGAGGTGGTATGAGTTCTGCATTGTATATGTTTTAGAAGTTGACAAGATCATTAGTATCCACAACATACATACATGTATGTACAGGCCCCTCCTTGAACCGCCACCTTATTGTGGTGGAGGGGTTTGAGTACCCGAATGAACCTAGGAGCCATGTTGTCAGGGGCCTAGTGCTCCTGGTAGGGTCTCCCAAGGCAAACGGGTTCTAGGTGACGGGTCAGACTAAGAGCGGTTCAAAACCTTTATGGAAGTTAAAGCAAGGACCGTTACGTCGCCAGGACTGGCGTCACCAGGGCCCCACCCTGGAGCCAGGCCTGGGGTTGGGGCACGCAGGCAAGCGCCTGGTGGCCGAGTCTTTGCCTGCGGGACTCAGCCGGGCACAGCCCGAAGGAAAGACGTAGGCCCACCTTCCCGTAGGCCCACCACCCACAGGAAGGAGCATAAGGGTCCAGTGCAGTGTGTTTTGGGTAGCAGTCATGGGCGGGGGCCCCGACAACCCAAACACTGGACGAAGAATCTGGCTTTTGGGACATGGAATGTCACCTCACTGGGGGGGGAAGGAGCCTGAGCTGGTGAAGGAACCCAACTCCTTGAGAGAGGTTGGACCCTTTTCTTCTCTGGAGTGCCCCACGGTGAGAGACGTCGGGCTGGGGGGGCTTGCTTATAGCCCCCCAGCTCAGCCGCCATATGCTGGAGTTTTCCCCGGTAAACGAGAGGGTTGTTTCCCTGCGCCATTGGGCCGGGGATAGGTGTCTCACTGTTGTTTCGGCTTATGGGCCGAACGGCAGTGTGGAGTACCCAACCTTCTTGGAGATCCTGCGAGGGGTGCTGGAAGGTGCTCCCACTGGGGACTCCATAGTTTTGCTGGGGGACTTGTGATACAGTGGACAGTGATATCTGGAGGGGCGTGATTGGGAGGAACGGCCCCCCTGATCTGAACTCGAGTGGTGTTCAAGCATAAGGGTGAACCATGTTCAAGCATAAGGGTGCCCATCAGTACACATGGTACCAGGACACCCTAAGCCAGAGATCAATGATTGACCTTGTGGTCGTGTCATCTGACCTTCGGCCGCATGTCTTGGACACTCGGGTGAAGAGAGGGGCGGAGCTGTCAACCGATCACCACCTGGTGGTGAGTTGGATCCACTTACGGAGGAGGATGCCAGACAAACTTGGCAGGCCCAAACGTATTGTGAGGGTCTGTTGGGAACGTCTTGCTGATCCCTCTGTTAGGGGGGTCTTCAACTCCCACCTCCGGGAGAGTTTCAACCAGATCCCGAGGGAGGTTGGGGACATTGAGTCTGAGTGGACCATGTTCTCCTCCTCCATTGTTGACGCAGCCATCCGGAGCTGTGGCCGTAAGGTCTCTGGTGCCGGTTGCGGCGGCAATCCCCGAACACAGTGGTGGACACTGGAAGTAAGGGATGCCGTCAAGCTGAAGAAGGAGTCCTATCGAGCCTGGTTGGCTCGGGGGACTCCGGAGGCAGCTGAGGCATACCAGCAGGCCAAGCGAAGCTGCAGCTGGGGTGGTCTGGGAAGCAAAAACTCGGGTCTGGGAGGAGTTCGGTGAGGCCATGGAGAAGGACTATCAGCCGGCCTCGGGGAAATTCTGGCAGACCGTTCGGCGCCTCAGAAGGGGTAAGCGGCTCTCTGCCAACACTGTTTACAGTGGAGGTGGAGAGTTGCTGGCCTCGACTGGGGATATTGTCGGACGGTGGAAGGAATACTTCGAGGATCTCCTCAATCCCACTGACACGCCTTCCGTTGAGGAACCGGGGGAACTCAGAGGTAGATTCATTCATCACCCAAGCTGAGGTCACTGAGGTAGTTCAGCAGCTCCTTGGTGGCAAGGCACCGGGGGTGGATGAGATTCGCCCTGTGTACCTTAAGTCTCTGGATGTTGTGGGGCTGTCTTGGCTGACACGTCTCTGCAACATAGCGTGGCGGTCAGGGACAGTGCCTCTGGACTGGGCGACTGGGGTGGTGGTCCCTTTTTTTTAAGAAGGGGGACCGGAGGGTGTGTTCCAACTATAGGGGGATCACACTCCTCAGCCTCCCAGGGAAAGTCTATTCCAGAGTACTGGAGAGGAGAGTCCGACTGTTAGTCGAACCTCGGATACAGGAGGAGCAACACGGTTTTCATCCTAGTCGTGGAACACTGGACCGGCTCTATACCCTCCACAGGGTGCTCGAGGGTTCGTGGGAGTTTGCCCAACCAGTCCACATGTGTTTTGTGGACTTGGAGAAAGCATTCGACCGTGTCCCTCGTGGCATTCTGTGGGAGGTGCTCTGGGAGAGTCCGTGCTCTGGGAGCGTCCATGGCCCTCTGTTAAGGGCTGTTCGGCCTCTATATAACCGGAGCAGGAGCTTGGTTCACATTGCCAGCTGTAAGTCAGATCTGTTCCCAGTGCATGTTGGACTCCGACAGGGCTGTCCTTTTTCACCGGTTCTGTTCATTGTTTTTATGGACAGAATTTCTAGGCGCAGCCAGGGGCTGGAGGGAGTCCGGTTTGGAGGGCCACAGGATTTCAACGCTGATTTTTGCAGATGATGTCCTGTTGGCTCCTTCAAGCCTGGACTTACAGCATGCACTGGGGCATTTTGCAGCTGAGTGTGAAGCGGCTGGGATGAGGGTCAGCACCTCCAAATCTGAGGCCATGGTTCTTGACCGGAAAAAGGTGGCTTGCACCCTCCAGGTTGGAGGGGAACTCCTTCCGCAAGTAGGGGGAGTTTAAGTATCTCAGGGGGCTTGTTTATGAGTGAGGGAAGGATGGATCGTTAGATTGACAGACGGATCAGTGCAGCGGCAGCAGTAATGCGGTCTATGTACCAGTCTGTTGTGGTGAAGAAGGAGCTGAGCCGGAAGACAAAGCTCTCGATTTACCAGTCAATCTACGTTCCTACTCTCACCTATGGCCATGAGCTCTGGGTCATGACTGAAAGGGTAAGATCCCGGATACAAGCGGCTGAAATGAGCTTCCGCCGTAGGGTGGCAGGGCACTCCCTTAGAGATAGGGTAAGGAGCTCTGTCACCCGGGAGGAGCTCGGAGTAGAGCCGCTGCTCCTCCACATCGAAAGGGGGCTGTTGAGGTGACTCGGGCATCTGTTTCGGATGCCTCCGGGACGTCTCCCTGGGGAGGTGTTCCGGGCATGCCCCACCGGGAAGAGGCCCCAGGGAAGACCCCAGGACACGCTGGAGAGACTATGTAATTCACTGGAGTTTGATAGAATCAGACCAACACTGCAGGGGAAAAAGCTGTGAACATTCACATTCAGATTCATACCTCAGCAAATGTGTTCAGTGTGAAAACCACATTAATAACAAAGGCAAAACATATTTGCCCTAATTGTATATTGCTTAAGTCCTTACTTTCTCTCTAATAATTAAAAGAGAAAGCTCTAACCTGTTTCAGTTTTTTCTTCTTGTCCTTTATATGCATGGCCTTGTCATGAATGATCCCTTCTAGTAGCTCCACTATCGCTCCCTGGGAGCCTGTGACTCTCTGCTCCTCAAACTCCTGCTTGCTGATCTGCCTGCAGAAGGTGTGAGCTGGCGATTCCCGCGTAGAGTCTGTGTCTGCACCGGCGTACTTTATCTAATAAACACATCAGAGTGTGAAGTGACTTGCAGCTTTAGTGAGATCAGTCACATTCCATGTGATTCATCCACATGTCTAACTAATTATGATCGCTCACAAAGGATGCATTTTAAGGATCCTTTTCTTTCATATTGGACATGATACACATGCCTGAGTAGCAAATATTGATCAAAACTTGTTAATGGTCTGATGTGGGTGAATGTTCTGTTTGGAACAGATCCTAGGAGTTTGAGGGGTTGCATATTGATCAGTGATGTGGATTTTACAATCTACAACAACTAACAAAATGGAGTAAACTCACAGTCAATGGCTGATTTAAATGCAATTAAAATATACTGTAGGTTTTTCTGGAATGATATGATGAGTCACGATAGTCTTAAAAGTTTTGAATTATGAAAGCCATGATTATGAAAGCTAAGAATGATCAGAATATTGTGCAGTCAATTGCAGAATTACTGGCACCCTTCAGGAAAATGGGCAGAGATCATACTAAAGTAAATGAATAGTATAAAAAAAAACATTAATTCAATTTTATTTGTTTAGCGCTTTTAACAGTGGACATTGTCGTAGAGCTGCTTTACTGGAGTATAAAAACTCAAAATATAAATTTAATAGTGAGCAGTATAACCCTATATAGTTGGCAGTATATACAATAGGCCTCATTTATCAATCTTTTAGTACATCAGTCAATTATAGTTTTGCGAAAGCCAAGCTAAACTAAAAATATTTGCTGGATTTACAAAAGTTACTGGGGTTTTTTGTACGTGCGCATGCATGCTGAAGAATTACGGCACAGCACAGCTGATTTGCATATAGCAACACCAACACACCATAAATGGCAAAATACACATATGTATGTACAATATGTGTGCATGTAAGATATGGATGTATGAATGACTAACCTGAGCTCTACGTAGATGGGATAGATGCTCCTGCACCAATCTCTGCAGCTCAGCAGGGATCTTTAGCACATTCTTGTGGTTGTCTATCATGAAGTTGACCAGTTTGGTGGCCAGCAGCTCATCCAGGTCCACTTCATCTGATGAACATAAAATGCAGCGGGAGAATGTCTGGACCATCTAGGAAGGAGGGGAAAACATTCAGACATTCTATTGGGACACATATCAGCCCAAAAACATACATGCATGTTTTCACTGTATTTAACATGACATTTATAGTCATATTAATGTGGTTGCACATATGAAATTTTTTAAAACTTCCTTTGTAGCTAGGAGAGAAAATAGTTTAAAATTCCTGTTAGGAAGTGTTGTATTATTTTGACGTTATCAAAGACTTTAAAAAAAAAATTAAAGCACCAGGCTAAATTTTGACAAGACTTACAAGCTTTTCTTTTTAATCAGTATTATAACACTGGCCTTTGCAATACTGATATCACAGAAGCTAATGAGAAGCAAATGAGTGCTTGAATGCTGCCTTTTCACCGCTTCTGAGAAAAGACAATAACCAGTGAAGTCATTCATTTTGAGTAGAGTCATAAAGTGGAGAGGTTATTGTGATTACACCATGGAAGTTACACTAATGTGGAATTTTATAAGCTAATTAAGGATGAACTGGAAAATAACACATGCAGGCAGTGAGTTATGGTAATAGTCAAACTAAATACATCTACATCTTCAGGTTACCAATAAGCTTTGCATGCAAATAGCCAATGAATGTCTTTGTAAAACTCTTAAAACAATCAACACTTCTAATGTAACATCATAAGCAATAATTACTCCAGAATATGAAATTTGTGCCTGTTTTTGGTTGTGACCATGTTCAGTATTGAATTTCTTTGTCACACTCCACAGTGATGCTTAATGTCTCATACAAAAGTGAAAACTCAAAGCTTTAAGAATTCGTAATTTTTCATTGCTCAAAAGGGCAATATTTTCATAAAAAGATTTTTTTTTTTTTACACAAATATATCTTCATAGTAAATGGTGACATCAAATCCATTTTTGCTCTCCGAGATGCCTCTTGTTCATAAGCTTTGAAGGTGTTATCTTCAACCAAAGTTTAAAGGTAAAACCCCCTCACACTTAAAGGTAACAGTAGTAGTTGCTTTCGGCTGCTCCCTGTTCGGGTTGCCACAGCAGACCAATTGGTCTGCACAACAATTTGGCACAGGTTTTACGCCAGATGCCCTTCCTGATGCAACCCTCCCATTTTTCCAGGCTTGAGACCGGCACTGCATCCAGTGGCTTCCTTCCGCCTGGTAGGCGAGAAACCTACCATTGAGCTACCAAACTAAAAGGTAAATGTCCTGGCTAATTTAATGTCAGACTCGTGGCAATAAAATAATTCATTTATATATATGATTAAAGTTTATTTCCATTAGTCCATGTACTGGTAAAAGGAGTGAAAATCTCAACACATATTAGAGAGAAATAGGAATGTAAATAACCAGGGTGCGTGTTCCTATGGTATCGTTAAGGGGAGGAAGCTGCTTATTGTTGCAGGCTTTAGTCATCAGGCGCATTAACAGCTGCAGCTTTCGCCGGTTGGCTGGAGGCAGAAGGAGGCAGGAAACCTGCAGTGCTTCAACCACAGTCTGCTGTCGTGGAAGAAGTCCTGAGAGAAAGAAAGAGACAGAGAGAGAGAGAGAGGGAGAGAGAGAGAGAATGAAAATGAATGTTCTATAATATTAATGCTATTCACTTCCATCAATCAGTACAAAATTGACAGGATTTTTTTTTATTAAATAATACTGGTATAACAGAATTAATTCAATATATGAGCTAGCTCAAATGTGCAAGATAAAATGATGCTATTTTAAAACTCCAAAAAAATATCAGACTACTGAAACCAAAATCAGCCCAAAAGTATTTAGTCCCTCCAGGATTTTACAGATTTTCATGGTGATTGTTGCGGCTAAAAATGCTTGATTTAAAACTCCTAGAAGTGACACATGTAATTACTTTCTATGATAGCTCTGCTCATGTTTACGAGTGAATGGAAGAGGGCTTTGGCTGAATGTGTGCCATGATGATGTCACAAGACATGTCAGCCAAAATCTGTAGTAATTTTGAAAAATTCAAACCTCAGAATTGGCTTGATTTCGCATTAATTGCTGCAATCACAAAAAAACAAAATCCTTGATGGTCTAAATATTGGTCAAATCTACTATTTGCAAATTATATTATGTCATGGAATGTTTGCTCTCACTGTTCATTTAATTGATCTTACCCAGAATGCTGACAAAAATTTCATACAGATGGAAAGTCAGCAGTGGCTCCTTTAATTTCTGGAAGTGTTCTGCTACCGTTCGAAAAACATCTCGCTCAAAGCCAGGATACATGGGCTGATTACTCTCGTTTCCATTCGGCCCTGAAACAAAAAGATATTTTGTTGTTGTTTTTTTTAAAAAAAACAATCAAATGTACAAATTAACTGGATTAACAAATCTTTTTTTTTTTCTTTACTTACAATTTGCCAAGCATTTCATTGCAGATACAACCCAGTGAGGTAGATCCTCTGTAAAACAGCAGAGGGCACCAATCAACCAAATATTTGTATATGAATGAAATTGAAATGTGAAGTTTAAATGCATTCTCACCTGCTTTGTTCTTCAGAACAACGATGCCTTGTTTGTTGACACTAAACACGTTGTAGACGATGTTCTTGGGGCTCAAGAGCTTGGCATCCAGAACGCCGTCTAAAGACTGTAGTCCCAAAACGCTCTGTAGGCTATTCAACAACCGTGTTCAAATACGTTGGGGGAAATTAAGAATCAAGATTGGACAAATCCATCAGTTATGTTCATTAGCTAGACCACCAGGGAAGTAAAAGGACCAGTGTGCTACCCAGTCCCCTGCATTCAGCCAAAGCCCTCTTTAATTCATGCGAGTGGAGTACCGCTCTCACAGAAAGTAATTACAAATGTGTCTTCACTGGTAGTAGTTTAAAAGAAGAATCCAACCTAAAAAGTGCTTTATTTGTCCTTCCCTGTTATGAACTATAGTTATGAAATAACTATTAATTTAACTATAAATATTATCTTTTATATACTTATTCTTACTGGTTCAGAGTCATTGACTTCCATATCTGGTCCACATGCTTTGGAGTGACGTCTCTCCTCCGAATCAGTTTGCACTCAGGAACTTCTCCTATGGCAATGCTGTGTCTCTTGTTCCAGGTCTCAGAATTCTAATAAGAAGAGAACATGTTTCGCAGGTTCTTCTACAAGCTTGAACACATATTGCATCTCAAAAATCCCTCACCAATACAAGCGGCTTCATGGGTATGATCGAGGGCGCTGGTGTCTCGTCGCAGTCATCCCATTGGAGCGTCTGTGGAACAAAGCCCATTTGCACCAGCGGTATACGCTGAGGGACTGGCTTGAGGGGTGACTGTGTAGGAAATCTGATAACCCCCCCAAAAAAAAACAATAACAATGTACAGAGTTCACTTACGCATATACCTCATAGTACAAAAGACACAAAACTAAGCTCAAATCAGCACCTGTACAAACGTCCGTTGTCATCGAAGTCTTCTTTACCAAAGCGTCCTTTAACATCTTCGATCACATGGTTCTTCAGGAACTTCCTGAGCAACTGTAGCGACTGATAGCGGGTCACCTCAGGCCCAAAGTTCTGGTTCCGCTTGAGCAGTTCGTGGAGATAATTGACAGCCTCCGATCCGGTGAAGCTGTTATCATAACTCCGAAAGTGAGCCCAGTGTCTTCTTAGTGGCATCCCTCCACGGAAAAGCGTGATGGTTTCGTTCCACTGAAAGACAGAGAGAAAAGGATGAGAAGGTTGGAAGGTATTTTCTCAAGTAACGTGAAACTCGGTGAAAAAATTATCTGTTGTGCTTTCATGAACAAAAACAAAAAGTACAATTTTTAATTACAGCTGTTATGCTGTCACAGTTTAACAGTTCAGTAGTGTGTGATTGGATGGTTAACTCACTTAACTTATGCTATTTGGAAATCTACTATATAGACAGGTCACAGTATCAGGTCATAAGTTGTAGTACGTGATTTGAGACATGGTGCTAAACATGCCTCTCTGATGCTTGACAGCTCTGCAGACGGCATGTTCTTATCTTTGAAAAAACACGTCAGATGCCAGACATGTTAAAATTTGAAAGTTTAGATAACTGCAAGCCTAGATAGTATCTATTAGCACTGTTTAGAGTTATGAATGGAGATTGAGCTACATTCATTTATACAAATGCTGGTAACCAGCTGCATGATCATAATCATCCAACACTGGCTATACAGAATTGCTTCACTAATCTATCTTGGCTCCAAATACGCAGAGGCTCGATCATTTGTAATCAAAATCCTAAACTCTTTAACTGAAAGTATGTTCATTCGTTGTTGTTTTTTACATTACCTACAATATATCTTTGTTTCACCTTTACCAAAACAAAGTGATTGATGCAGATGCAATTTATCCTGTGTTCAGTTCACCACATAAATGGTACTTTCCTGGTCGAAATTATGTCATTTACGACATCAGCATATTTGACAGACCTGTGGGGAAAAAACATAGATGCCCACATGTTTGTCATCTATCTAGCTAGCCATTATTGATGAGTGATGTAAAGGTTTCTCCTCAAACAAGAACTGTATACTAAACAAGACAGAGAGAGATATTTCTGCATATTAATTGATCTGAAGGAAATCTGAGAATGAACTCAACCACAGTTGAGTCAAATGCAGCAGTAGTCCTTTAGGCCTGTCCTGGGTGATTCGAATGTATCTGGACAGTGCTAAGAACAAGTGGAAACCAGGCCAATTACTTGTCTTATGTGAGCACATCTTGGACAGCAATGAAGGACTGATTAATCAACTATATCATGCCATCCATCCATTTTCTGTACCTCACTAATTATACACAAAGTCACAGGGAACATTGAGCCTATCCCAGGGGACTCAGGGCACAATCACACACTCATTCTTTTACTTATGGATGGAAATTTAGACATTTCCAGTCAGTCTACAACACATCTTTGGACTGGAAAACCCTGAAGCAAGAGGAGAACACAAACTCCAGACACACGGCAGAAGCCAAGAAGTGAACACACATCCTCAGTGATGTGAGGCAAACATTCGAACCACCAAATTACTGTCCCCCCCCCCATCATTGATTGCCACAAGCATAAATTTTTCTAAGAAATCTGTACTTTTCGGGCTAACTCATAGCATTCTGTGGGGTCTTGTGGCAAAAACAACAGAAACAAAAGCATTTGCTTTTAAAATTGGTTTCTTTGCCATCTCATGTGCCTTTAATTTCTAAGTTTGTGAGATGTTAGTGAGTGAAACATTTGAAACAGACCATACATGTACATAAAATAGGATTTGTGTGACATTTGTGATTGAAAATAAATGTTGGCATAATAAACAGTAAAAGCCCACCTCCAGCAGAACTGATGTATAAAGTCTGAACCCAGTTGGTCACCAGGTGTTAATGGCTATGCACCTCTGCTGCCACTTGTAACCGGATCGTTCGACAATTGAGATGCTAACCGAAGGTGTGGACAGGACCGTAATTTGTCGAGCTGAGTGAGAAAATAAGCACTTTTGCGAGCCAGCAGCAAAACCTGACCGGTATCCTTCATATCTTGTTCATTAACTCCTATTAAAAGCCACTGTAATTGCGTTAGCGGTATCGCCCAGTGACGTCAGTGCAGCGTACAAATACGGACATCTAACAAGATTAATAAAAAAATACAGCACCAGCCAAAAAAATTATCACAATCACGAAAAACATCACAAATATTACACTGTAAATTTGTGTTTCAGGAAGAATCCTTTAAGGCTACTACACCTGAACGTGACTAGGGTTCGTGCTTTAGGAACACAGAGCTCCAAGAGCAAGTCGATTTATGAGCTATTGGTCGTGCAACTTTACGGAAAATAACTCAATTAGTGACGCACAGGGGGGAATGGGTTTTCAGTGTGGGAAATACCTCGGAACAATTCACTAAAACATTTTTAAATCAATAATAAGAAGCAGCCGGGAGGCTTATAAAATATATAAAACTACATACCAAGTGAGACTGCTAGCCAATTAGCTACAGAAACTATTAAGACCGTGAACTGGTGTAGCGTACTCTAACTTTGCTCTGCTTAGTTACTTTTTAACTTTAGTAACTAGGATGGTTTCCCCAAAAACCTGGCGAAATGCTCGTCTAAAACTTTTAAAAACTAATTCTTAAAGTCGAGCCATGAACTAAGCATTAAATAAACAACACATTAACCAAGATGTTGCTCGAAGAAAATAGTTTTTGCTGGGCGCGCGTGCCCGAACAAAACTTACCAACTTTGTTGCCCGGTACGGACCAGGACCGATCATAGTCCCATTCATTTCTAATCTATAATAAAAACCCTATTAAAACTATACTAAATGAAATATCGGCTTCGTGTCCATTAAACTTCCTCACTTTTACCTCCCAATATATTGGTATAAAAACAAGGACGCACGCTTGGTTTTGAAACTAGACACATCGCTTCGGGCTACGTGATTGGACAATAAATTGTCACGTGACAAACCGGTTGGGCCATATATGGTTAGGAAGACTTCCGGGTCAGTATTAGCCACAAACACACGTATTGACAAATAATTTATTTTGTTGAATAATAAAAAGATACAATTTTAACATTTAACAAAACTGAAGGATATAAATAGAGCACGGTAAGGAAATACAAAATGCTTAGACACAAGAGGGGGAAAACACGAGTCTCCACAGATCAATGGCACATTTGGTTCTTTGAAGAACACATGCCTCAGTCAGACTTTTTTTCTTTAAAAAAAAAAAAAAAAACAGCCATATTAAGAAGTTAAACACTGAAAATAAAATTTTCAAAAGCTGAAAAATGAACCCCGGCTGTCACTTATGCCACATTCAACCTAGGACTCAAGCGTAGTAATCAGTCATGCTTTTTTGGGGAAAGGGTCCAGGTTTGTTTAAAGACAAAAAAAAAACAAAAAAACAAACAAAAACAAACACCCCTTAACTGCCCTTTCAAAGACCAATAGCATTAAAATCAAGCACCTCCGCTCTCACAATCCATGCATTCTTTTAAACCAGCAGTTAGGTCAGATTCCAAAGCTGGGCTTAAAATGTACAAATGAAGGGTATATTTAAAAATGTTGTACCCCAAACATTTCAGAACCTGTGTGAAGACCGTACAAACCAGGATCCACATCTTCAGTGTAAAACCACATGTGCTAGTTGGGCAATATTCATTCAGTGAGAAAGTGGCATTCCACAAAGTTTTAACATAAAACAGTGGGTGAATTATCTGAAATGGTTAAAGGAAAATAAAGCAAATTTAAAAGCTGCAGGATCTTCACTTATGGGTGGCAACGGAGTACAAATTCCTTATTCAGTCTTCTTGTGTGCAGAGTTTAGGAAGAATGCTCCATTCTGAAGGGCTTTGGGCAACCTCTTACCCTTGGTGTATGCATGGTAATAAAAATTAAGGAAAAGCAGCAAGAAGATCAGTCCATACAAGCCAATGATGTAGAGGAAAACTGGGAACTGGTAAGGGCACTCCTTCATGAAGAAAAACTGGCCCAAAGCGTGGGCAGTCACCATCACAAACTGAACCTAAAGAGAACACAAATTGAGTTTAAAGTTCAGCTTCAGGACTGCATCAGGGGTATTAAATTTCACTGCAAACCATATCTAGGACAACAATAACAATGCAAAACCATGACTTACCAGCTGAATGGTAGTCATGTACTTCTTCCACCAGAGGAACTTCTGATAGGCTGGGCCCATAGCAGACAGGGCATAGTATGTGTACATGACCACATGGACACCACAGTTCAGCAGGGCATGGAAGGTTCCCAGACCACCTTTTAATGAATGAATGAATGAATGAATGAAAAAAAGGGGAAAAAACAGATCTATTAATATAAAAATTTGCACAATTCCTTAAGCTGAACATAAACAAATCTTTTACCTGGAGCAAACTTGACTCCAAACCACCATGTGAAGGGCATGATCGAATGATGGTACACATGGAGGAAAGTGACTTGGCTATTCTTTTTTCTCAGAACAAAGAAAATCTGTCAAAAAATAAAGGAGAGCTATAAGCAAGTTAAGCAACACAAATATCACAATAAGAACATACAAACAAAACCTAGCAATTACCGTATCCAACATCTCTATAAACTTGGAAAAGTAGTACAGCCAGCAAGTCCATGCCATCTGGGGGAGAAAAAAAAAAAAAAAAAAAAAAAAAAAAGAACAGTCAGTCATGCACCAGGAAAAATACATCTGATAAAGTTACAGCATAATAGTCAGTTCGTGTGGAATTTTTATTTATTTTTTTACCCTTAGAGCCTGTGGCGAGCTGGAATAGTCCACAAGGTCACACCTGTATGAGTATCCATTGGCCCAGCCAGACATGAGAAACTGGGGAAAGAAAAAAAAAAAAAGAGAAAAAAAAAGGGGGAAAAAAAAAGGGGGAAAAAAAAAAAAAAAAAAAAAATACTTGCATTAACATTATGGTGTACACAAACCCACACCCATCCACACCTTCACTTGTGAAATGGGGTTCTCAGGGACACTTCTGGAAGTTTCTTACTCCTCCCTTGCAACATAAACAGCTGCTTAAGTCCATTAGTTCTTGCTTGTTGCAAATACCAGGAATACCTCAGTTTCAGTACACAAATAAAAGGTTAACTGTACAACAGTATAATAGTTACAGGCACTAAGAATACACAACGGCAACCTACCTCGTAGATCATGTAAAGGGAGAATGCCACTATGCTAAAGTTGTATATGATCATTGGTCGCTTGAGGTCAAAAGGTTTGCGGTTCTCCATCAGCCGAGGTCCGAGTGCCGTGACAAAGTAAATGTAGAAAAGGATGATCATGGTTTGAGGAAATGGTGAGGACATAAGAAGCCAGTCCTCAACTCTTGGGTCTAGAGAGAAATACAAGATGGCAAACCATTTCAGTTTTTACACATGCCTAGATTAGCTGTGGATTTATTAGAAGTCCAAATAATGATTTTAAAAAAATAGTAGTAATAATAATAATAATAATAATAATAATAATAATAATAATAATAATAATAATAATAATAATAAATAAAAAGTACCTGCTTCTTTAAGCCACTCATCATAGAGCAAGGTCAGGGTGCTGAATGCCATCCTCTAAAGCTGCTTACTGGCTCCTGAAACATGAGGTTTGTACATTACTACAAAAAAAAGCCTCAAAACTGGAAATTCAGCCTAGCGTTTATCAGATCAGACTAGATTCTTGTTCACCCACTTTCCAAATCAAGTCCAAAATGAAAGTTCTGTTACTCGATATAAAACACGTTACAACACCAATTAACAAAACAAGAGACCAAGCAAGAAATGTTCAAAATGAGCAACTAGATGACGAAAGAGTTGGTGTTACACCTTAACAGGGCCTACAGGTTGTGTACATGCCACCCATGAGGGGGAGAAACTGGCGTCTAAAACCGCTCCCAAGTTTATTCCTTCAAAGCGTCTCCAAGCAACGGCATAATCTCCTTGATAAACTGACGTATGCCTGTCTTTTCAAAACTAACTGAATGGCTTCTCTAAGGCTTTTAATCTCAACTCCGACAAAATAAAGCTTAAAAAAGCCTACTACACTGAAAACTCCACATACCTCGACGATTTTTGCCCCGTCCTTTATGACTTTGAAGCCCACCTTCCTCTGTCCTCTCACAAAACCAAGTTGAAGAATACTGAATTCATAAAGCATGCTTAACTGCTCTAAATACTAAGTCACCTGTGCTTAGGCCCCGCCCCCATGGGCGCGAGCAGGGAAGAAACTTCCGGAATTTTGACCGAAACTCAATTCAGTACATCTCTCTCTCTCTCTCTCTCTCTCTCTCTCTCTCTCTCTCGGGTGTGTTGAACAGATTACAGCATAGATATTGTTAAAGTAAAAATACAATATATATCTAAAAATGGCCAATATGCTGCTTTTAAATTTTAAGGATTGTTGAGGGAAAAAAACTTAAATAATGGGTCAAGTGTTGTTTTTTTCCCTAACTGGTTCATTAATGTTTAAGGTGGTTAAAATTTGAAAAAAAAATTTAAAAATTTGAAAATTTGTTCAAAAAGGGGTTCTTTTTGTCAAACACTGGCCCAAAAAAATTGCAAAAAATTTTTTTTTTGCTAAGTAAAGGTACAGGTGAACATTCCACTCACTAGCTCAGTAAAAAATTTCCATATATTGTCATACTATTAAGCGAATATTGTACAAGATGAAAATAAAGGTATTTGTGCATAGGACATTTTGCATTACAGAAGTTGTCTTGATGCTGTAAACATAGGACAAGGAAAAAATCCTGTCAAAAATACAATGAAATATATTTTTATATTTAAATACATGTTACCAAATCTGGGGTATTATGATGTCTTGCTTGTTTGCTAAGTTTCAGTTTTGTTTGTTATATCCTGATCATTTTGTTTTCACTTGAATTACAGAAATTTCCAAGGCATGTGCTGTGATGTTGAAGTGATAAAAAGCAGTATAATGGATTATGTAGATGATTCACATCTTGTATATTCCTAAAAAACAGCCGCACATTAACTGTTTATGAGAGTGGATGCTAAATTTGAAAAGAAAAATAAAGAGTAACATACACATTGAATCAATTTGTTGAATAAATGAGCAGTGTCTATTTGTCTTAAATCACTGGGCAGCAAACCAAAACAAATGAAAGACACACATATATTATGTTTAGTCTCAGGGCGAATTAATTTACTAATCAGAAAATATGAGATCTTTTTCAAGAATGCAAAAGAAGGCCATTTCATCCACATATGAAACACATGAAGATATGGCTTTAGAAAATGATATCTTAGAGAGAGGAGTTGGAGCTGTTGGAACATGTTGGAAGTTGTTAAACTTTATTGTGTGAAGAAACATTTGGTGAATAGAGGTGTAAATAATATACAATATACAAAAGATTCAAGTTTTAATTATTTAATTTTCTAATTTTAATCATCCATTTTCAGAATCTCTGCATTTTAACATCCATGACTTTTAAGCTTCATTGTTTTAGGAGAGGAGACGGAGACGGAGACAGGTGGGTTCCCCTGAGACCACAACAATAAAAGGAAAAAAAAACATTGATACTTGTGGGTGTGAGATTAAGCAAATGTGGACTGCTTGGCATGTAAAAGAATTGAAACTGAACAATTAGACCTCCTTTCCATTTTGATCCATTTCTGTACAATGGGTTTCAGTCAATTAACACCTACCTTTAGCTAATGAAAGCCTTTATGGATGATATTTCCCCACCAAAATATGTGGAATGCACTCAGTTGTTGGAGCAGTGCTGTAATTACATACAACTACGTAAAAAAAAAAAGACTATTTTTGCTCATTTTGTGTAGTATTATGTCACATTATCTATTTTACACACACTTTGAAAAGCTAACATATTTAAATCATGAGGTTTTCTTTGTACAAAATATTAAAAACAAATTATATTTAACATCACAACATGGCCCTGTAATGGATGCCAGTGTATAGTTCCACATCACACCCAGTGAGGGTGTTGATCCAGCTCCAGCATGACCCTGATTAGGAGGTTACTCAAGATTAATGAATGAATGAAATGAAATGAAATGAATGAATGAAAATCACAAGTTAAGCATGACAGAGAAACATTCTAGACATCTGCAGTTCTGGCAACACTGGCTTCAGTGAATCATGCTATGCAACCTGTGCTTGCTATGACAAACATGTCCGTTCCAGATTTTCTCTGATCAGCAAGATACACATACACATTCCACTCAGCTTCTCAGTACAATTGTCTATGTATGGTCATACTATTTATAAGCAAATGTTACTATATTAATAGTAATATACAAAATTTGAACTTGGGCTGTTTTGCATAATGTTGTAATTTTGTTACTGTGAAAAAGATCAGATTGAGTAAGACAAAAGATTAGTCCAAAAATGAGTGAAGGTACATGCTGTATAAAAGAGAGGGCTGTGTTTCTTAAATGAATGGATTACAGAAATCCTTTAGACTTTCTTGTGATCAGTTGGCTTTATGAATAATTTTTAAAAAAGCAGGAATATTAAAAGAATCAGAGGATCTTCAATCAAAGTAAAGAGTTAAGTTTATAATGTGGAGTTAAATTTAAGCTTCAAGTTTATTATCATGCAAAAAGAATGCTTCACTTATTTATAATCCATAAAATGGTTCCAAACACAAGTAAATACTGTAGTATGATGCGTCAAAGACGTCTCATATCGAGGTAGAAACTTGGGTGTTGGTGTTTCAGGGACAGAATGAAACCAGTCTATCTGGATCTGTAAGAACAGGGTCAGATTCCCTTCATTTCACTGCAGTGTGTAGCACCATCACTCATTGTTTCTGTGTGGTGAAGTATGAATAGAATGATCCGGGTGATAAAACATGTAGAGTAATGTCTTTTTCTCAAGTCCGTTTAATTTCCTCCGACAAACCTTCTTGTGGCCAGTGTTACCAGGATAAAGTGATTACTGAAGATAAATAAAGGCATGGACTTCCTGGAGAACTGTAGCATGTTCTCCAAGAAGGTTGGAATAACTGACTAGCCAATTTCAAGCTCAGTATAGTAGGCTGAATTATGTTGTTACCTAGAAACTTTTTATCAGGTATTATTAAGCATAAAGTTCTAGCAGCCCAAAGAGTTCCTCAGTTTGTCCCTAAAGGGTTCTGTGTACAGGGGTTTCCCTTCCACTTTAGCAGACATACTTAAGAAGTCATTAGCTTTTCAATAAATCCTGGAGGAACCCCTTTTTTTTTTTCTTTTTTTTTTTTTAAAAAAGTGTTTGCTGATGTTATACAATCACCGTGGGTGGTTGACAATTACAAGGGGAAGACATTTTCATATGTGGGTAAAAAGGTATGCAAACTTGTATAGCAGGGTTCGCCAGTTCACTCCTGTACATGGGTGTGCACTTTCTTCGAATTCCCTTTTGCCCAAATTTTTTACAAACAAACAAAGACACACATGCATATCCACACACACACACACAAAATGCAGGTCAAATAAGTTAATTCTTTTTTTTTTTAAATCAGTGTTTTCCAAAACTGTCATTAATGTAATGCAATTTAATGTAATTATCATATATTATTAAATGTCAATGTAAAAAAAAAAAAAAAAAAGCTTTCTGAAAGCTAGCATTTCTACACTTGCTATATGAAAGGGCTCTGACTGTTCTTAGTTTTCAAAGTACTGTAAAACTTCATAGTATATGCAAATGGTGTGTATAAATGCATAAACAAACAAACAGGCAATGAAACACTAAACACTAGCCTATGTGAATATCTAAATATTTAAGGTAGTTTGTAGGTGTATTTTGCATGTGTGTGCGGTTGTGTTAATCTGTCAAATGTTTGTAAAAATGTCTACTAAACTTGTTTTTATATTTTATTTTTATTGAACAAATATCAACCATCATGCATTGTAATTATATTACTATATTCAGTTAAAGGATTCGTAAATTTCAAAATGTTTGCTATTAATTTGGTTACCTTACCTATATGACAGCTGGAATTACAAATGTTTCTTAAAAGAAAAGAAAAGAATTAAGTAAAGAAAAGAAAAGAATTAATTCAAACTTCATTATTAGTTAGCAAGTAGTTACTTCACAGAAAATCAACAACTGAAAAATGCTGATGGCAGAAGTATTGGAATCCCCCAGTGGCCTGGTAAAAATGTATTTGGTGAGGTTTTTTAAATTTAAGTTTCAAATTGTGTGATACAAGCATAAGACATACACCATACCCCAATTCAATTACATTTTATTTATATAGTGCTTTTAACAATGGACATTGTGGAAAGGCAGCTTTACCAAAATCTAAATATAGATTTCAATGCCTTTATTCATTCTAATTATTTTTTATCATTTAACACCATCCCTACAGTGAAACATGGTGGCGGTAGCATCACATTTTTACTCCTCAAACTCGGACTTCTTGTCCAAATTGAAGGGAGAATGGGTGGAGCAAAACAGAATATTACAAGAAAATCTGCTTTTGTCTCCTGGAAGAAACTTCACCATTTAGCAAGTTATTGGTCACAAACAAAAGGGCATAGCAATGCAGGCATAGTTAAAAACTAAAAGGTGAATGTTCTATTGTGGGTAGGTCAAAATCCTGATCTGAATCTTCCCATTCTGAATCTTTGCAAATTGCAGTCAACAAACAGCATCTTTTCAAACCAGAACAATTTGGAGCAAATCATGCAGAAAGAATGGGTGAAAATCTAATGCAAAACTAATAGAAACCTAACACAGCAAACTTGGAGCTGCAACAAAAGGTGGTTTTGCCGAATACTAGCCTTCAAATCTTCAAATATTTTTGTAAAAAAAAATCTTTTTACAAATTTTTTTGTAAAAAAAAAAAAAAAAAATCTGCTGAAAAATAAGTACTTTCGATTTTAATTTGGTTTGCTTTTTGGACATATTTCACAGCCAGTCTTGCTTGTCTTTCTTATCTGATTACATCCCATGCAGGCAACACAAAACAATAAATGCTTGTTAATAAATGTGTGCCAAATTTTCCAAATTCTTATTTCAATGTCTACTAACAGAACAAAGCAAAGCAAAGCAAACTGCCTTTTTGAAATAAAGGGTTATACAATCACTTTGTCATTTCGTCCATTAGAGGGAGTCCTCTCCTTATTTTCCGGTCATGTGTGCTCCTTTGCACTTGAGAGTGGGATTAAATTACAGTCTTTCATTCAGGATGCACACTTTCCACACATGGCTGGGATTTACTTTTTTCAGTTTATTGATCAGATGTTAAACTTTGCAAGTTGAATGAACTGGTGTTATGAATAAAGCACTAAGCTAATCAAACCCATGAAATATACTTCTCCTTTCCTGGAAAGCCAACTCGGGTTTCGAAGTTATTTTTATTTTACCCTTCCAAACAGCCAAGGCTGGTGAATTTTAAATAGATATCTTGTACACAGTTAGATGCATACAATTTTGTATGACATCCCTTTTTGTATGATGTTTGATTTCTTATGATACACTTTGAATCTCATGCCCAAATTATGTAGTATAACAGCTTGCAAGTACAGCTAGAACTACAGGTACCTTGTCCTCTAAAGCTGGTGATATAATCTCCAAACATCTGTGCAGCTGTGGTGAGTGTCATTTTCTATACTTTTGGCCCATTTGGAACTACATAGCTGATAGATTTTAGTAGGGTCTCTAATTAGTGTTCAAGCCTTTTTCAGATATCACTCACTGTTGTCTATTGTGACATTCATTTCTCAGTCAGCATGTTCTACCTTGGTGCTCTGAGGAGACCTATGTTTGGTGATCTATGGGCCTGATCTGCTAGAGTGGTATTCTCCACTGTATTCTGTACTTAGTTAACATGTAAACATGAGTGGGCTTCTTTCCGTTTCCTGTTATATTTCCCTTTGGCACTTTGGCTAACAGCCACGCTCAGACTTTTCTACATCTTCTTCCATCTAGCCAACCAGCAACACAAGCATGCTGAGGTTCCACATTATCTGGACTACTAACAACAACACAACAGGGCTGGAATTGGGTTCCTTCTATTAAAATTCTACTCTCTCTGCTGACCAGTTTTTCCCCTTAGCAGTTTCTTTCCAAGCGTCCACCATCTGCCATCCAAAGACTAGTAGGCCTGTTGTAGGCAATGCTAACATTGTCAAGGCACTGCTGACCTAGTCCATGACACGTAGAAATCTGCCTTGTGCCAATGCAGCTAAAACCATACTCAGCACAGACAAAAACAGTGCAAACATCATTGACTGGAGTACAATATGTCACTATATAAAAGTGCACAAGTGCCTAGTCCATCCTGCTACTCGATCTTCAGCATAACTGAAGAACACTCCGCAATACTCTAGATGTGCAGATGTTTGCAAAAAAAAACCTCTTCTTGCATTGCTGTTTGTATAGATGTTTATCACATGGCACAGTTCAGCATACTCTTTCTCTTTTACACCTGTTTCAACTCATAGAGAGTATGATAAACAGCGTATGAGTAGAATCAGGTGGGTTAAAGCAGGGGAAACCAGCAATGGAAAGAACAAGGCTTGGTGGGGTTCAAGTGTTGATAGATTCAAAAGTTTTTATAAAGATACAGCAGATAATAAAAAGTAGCTTTCCAGAATGTTCATGGATCTTAATTGGGTAGTGAAAATTGAAGGTGACTAAGCAGTAGCAGGACCCAAAGTTTAAAAACGTAAACAATTTATCTATTTTATTTATCTAATTTATTATTAATCTAGCCATGGGGGTCACAGTCCAGTGACTTCTGTGCCGGTCCCAAGCCCGGATAAATAGAGAGGGTTGCGTCAGGAAGGGCATCCGGCGTAAAACATTGCCAAATTTAACCATGCGAATCGTCAGTAAGAATTTCATACCGGATCGGTCGAGGCCCGGGTTAACAACGACCGCCATCGGCGCCGTTGACCTGCAGGGCGCCGGTGGAAATTGGGCTACTGTTGGTCGAAGAAGTAGAGGAGGGGAAAGGTAGGAGTGTAGGACTGAGAATAGGAACTCTGAATATTGGTACTATGACAGGGAAAGGTAGAGAGCTGGCTGATATGATGGAGAGAAGGAAGGTGGATATACTGTGTGTACAGGAGACCAGGTGGAAGGGTAGCAAGGCTCGTAGTATAGGAGCAGGATTCAAGCTGTTTTATTATGGTGTGGATAGTAAGAGAAATGGGGTAGGTGTGGTCCTGAAGGAGGAGTTTGTGAGGAATGTCCTGGAGGTGAAGAGAGTGTCAGACAGGGTGATGAGTCTGAAGTTAGAGATTGAAGGGGTGATGTTGAATGTTGTTAGTGGTTATGCCCCACAGGTAGGTTGTGAGTTGGAGGAGAAAGAGAGATTCTGGAGTGAATTAGATGAGGTGATGGAGAGTATTCCCACGGGTGAGAGAGTGGTGATAGGAGCGGATTTTAATGGACATGTTGGTGAGGGGAACACAGGTGATGAGGAGGTGATGGGCAAGTTTGGAGTTAAGGAAAGGAACCTTGAAGGACAGATGGTAGTGGACTTTGCTAAGAGGATGGACATGGGTGTGGTTAAGACTTATTTTCAGAAGAGGGAGGAGCATAGAGTGACTTACAAGAGTGGAGGTAGGAGAACACAGGTAGACTACATCCTATGTAGAAGAGGCAATCTGAAAGAGATTAGTGACTGTAAAGTGGTAGTGGGAGAGAGTGTAGCCAGACAGCATAGGATGGTGGTGTGTAGGATGACTTTGATGGTCTGTAAGACGAAGAGGTCAAAGAGAGAGATAGAGAAGAAAACCAAGTGGTGGAAGCTGAAAAGGAGGAATGTCGTGAGGAATTTAGACAGAAGTTGAGGCAGACTCTGGGTGGTCAGGTAGTGCTGCCAGATGACTGGGAAACTACAGCAGAAGTGATCAGGGAGACAGGGAGAAAGGTGCTGGGTGTGTCATCTGGAAGGAGGAAAGAAGATAAGGAGACTTGGTGGTGGAATGAGGAAGTTCAGGATAGTATCCAGAGGAAGAAGTTAGCCAAGAAGAAGTGGGACATGGACAGGACTGAAGAGAATAGACAGGAATACAAGGAGTTACAGCGCAGAGTGAAGAGGGAGGTGTCTAAGGCCAAGCAGAAGGCATATGACGAGTTGTACACTAGGTTAGACACTAGAGAAGGAGAGAAGGACTTGTACAGGTTAGCTAGGCAGAGGGATCGAGATGGGAAGGATGTGCAGCAAGTTAGAGTTATTAAGGATAGAGATGGAAGGGTGCTCACAAGTGAGGAGAGTGTACAGAGGAGATGGAAGGAGTACTTTGAGGAGCTGATGAATGAGGAAAATGAGAGGGAAAAAAGAGTAGAAGTGGTGAACTCTGTGGAACAGAAAGTAGATAAGATTAGAAAGGATGAAGTCAGGAAGGCTTTGAAGAGGATGAAAAGTGGGAAGGCAGTTGGTCCTGATGACATCCCGGTGGAGGTCTGGAAGTGTCTAGGAGAGCCAGCAGTGGAATTTTTAGCTAGTTTGTTCAACAGGGTTTTAGAGAGTGAGAGGATGCCTGAGGAATGGAGAAGAAGTGTGTTAGTGCTGATCTTTAAGAATAAGGGTGACGTGCAGAGTTGCAGCAACTATAGGGGGATAAAGTTGATGAGCCATACAATGAAGCTATGGGAAAGAGTAGTGGAAGCTAGGTTAAGGAAGCTAGTGGAAATTTGTGAGCAGCAGTATGGCTTCATGCCCAGAAAGAGCACAACAGATGCAATTTTTGCTCTGAGGATTTTGATGGAGAAGTATAGGGATGGGCAGAGGGAGTTGCACTGTGTGTTTGTAGACTTGGAGAAAGCGTATGACAGGGTGCCAAGAGAAGAGCTGTGGTACTGTATGAGGAAGTCAGGAGTAGCAGAGAAGTATGTCAGAGTGGTGCAGGACATGTATGAGAGGAGCAGGACAGTGGTGAGGTGTGATGGACCAGTTGTCAGAGGAGGTCAGACAGGAGTCTCCTTGGACAATGATGTTTGCAGATGACATTGTGATCTGTAGTGAGAGCAGGGAGCAGGTGGAGGAAAACCTGGAGAGGTGGAGGTTTGCGCTGGAGAGAAGAGGAATGAAAGACAGTCGTAGTAAGACTGAGTACATGTGTGTGAATGAAAGGGAGGGAAGTGGAACAGTAAGGTTACAGGGTGAAGAGGTGAAGAAGGTACAGGAGTTTAAGTGCTTGGGGTCAACAGTCCAGAGTAATGGAGAGTGTGGGAAAGAGGTAAAGAAGCGAGTGCAGGCAGGTTGGAATGGGTGGAGAAAGGTGTCGGGAGTTCTGTGTGATAGGAAAATATCAGCGAGAATCAAGGGGAAGGTGTACAGGACAGTGGTGAGACCGGCCATGCTGTATGGTTTAGAGACAGTGTCACTGAGGAAGAGACAGGAGTCAGAGCTAGAGGTAGCAGAGCTGAAGATGGTGAGGTTCTCTTTGGGAGTGACAAGATTGGACAGGATTAGGAATGAGTACATCAGAAGGACAGCTCATGTTGGACGTTTGGGGGACAAAGTTAGGGAGGACAGATTAAGATGGTTTGGACATGTTCAGAGGAGGGAGAGTGAGTATATTGGTAGGAGAATGTTGGACATGGAGCTGCCATGCAGGAGGCAAAGAGGAGGGCCAAAGAGGAGGTATATGGATGGAATTAATGAGGATATGAAGCTAGTGGGTGCAAGTGTTGAGGATGCAAAAGATAGGGATAGGTGGAGAGAGATGATTCGCTGTGGCGACCCCTGAAGGGAAAAGCCGGAAGAAGAAGAAGAAGAAGATTTATCTAATTTATTATTATCTAATTTGGCGTTCATACTGTTGTTGTCTTATTTCAGATTTGGAGTTAGATTGGTAAAAAGTTTATTTGTTAATAAAGAGTAATTTGAAGGCCATGAAGTCACATCATTAGGGAACTTTTCATTTCAAAGTAGACAACGTTCAGGTATGCTATATGGCATAATGTAGCTAGCACAAAGTGATATGCTACAGGAAAATGAAAATAATTTCTATTTTTAATCAAGGTTCTACCTCAATAAAAGGTTTCAATATGCTAGAGTAAGCACAGACTTGTAGAAAATGAGAAGCACGGTGAGGTAAGTTTGCTAACATTTACCAGGTATATATAATAGCCTGTTTACTTACTACTCTAATACCAGATTAGTCCAGCCTCGATTCAAGTTAACACAATTGCATAGTCATTAAGTCAAATTCTATCAAAAATACTAGTGAGAGGCTATTTTGCATTTGGTGAATTGATTAGCCAACTATATGGCGTTAATCATGTATATATGAGCAACAGACTTATTATTAAATTATATCTGCAGGCAAAATAGTGTATAGTTCAAGATCATTAATAGAAGTTACTTTTCACATGAAAATATGGCATAAATTTTGTAACAGATAGAAGCATTTACCTGTACCTTTTTTTGGACTTTTTTCCCACTTGAGTACATTTTAGCTGGATAAATCCACTTTTGACTGAGTAAGATTTTAACATATGACTTATATGACTTTCTCTGCACCTGGTGATTAGGTCTTTAGCCAATATTTAATCGGCATTGCTGCATACTGAGCAAAATATCCAAGTGAGGCTTTCAAAGTTTATGTCAGCTGATGCGGACTATCTTGCAGTTATATGTGCACTGTAAAAGGTGTTGAACTGGCATACTTCTCCTTGGTGTCATTATTATTATTATCATTATTATTATTATTATTATTATTATTATTATTATTATTATTATTATTATTATTATTATTATTATTATTATTGTTGTTGTTGTTGTTGTTGTTGTTGTTTTAATCACAGCTAATACATCACCTGACTTGTATCACCAGTTGCTTCTCTCACGCTCTCTATTGCTCTCTGTCTCTTTCAGTCTCATTATCACTTTCACTCATGGTTTCTGTAGCAGCAGCTTTCAGAATTCTGTCTTGTCAAGCATTTTTGCTAAATGCATTAATTCTTTGTGGATCAAATATAATATTTGGAAAGTAATGAGACTAATGCATGATCTTACATAACCTATTTAAGAAAATTTCTACATAAAATGTAAAGACACCACTTATAATTTTTACTCTATCTTCCATTTTATTAGTGACTTTTGGATTCACATGGAAACCTTTCTGGTGTCTCCTAACAGCAATAGCAAATACTGACTCATTGCTTTATGTTATGAAGACCTTTTTTCTTGTATTAATTTAACCATATCTGATTTTCATAACTAATAAATGAATACATTTGTGGATAGTGGAATCTGACTTGAGGACCTGAGTGTAGTCTAGTAATCTTGAATCAGCCATGATTTTGTGGTTGGTGTGTATTTCCAGTATTTCGTTCATTCCAACATAAATGCAGAAAAATGATATTAACCGTAGACAAGCAACTGCAATACATAGATTCAGATTCACTTAAAAGGGATTTTTTTTGTTACAGGTGGATGATTCATTCATTTGAAGCTTTCTGACCAATGAGGAAGAGATGAATCCTATTTTAAGACCCATCCACATCTGTGTCTTGGGATTTGATAATCACAGTGTAAGCTCTCTGTTTTCCCCAGGTTTGTTCTTGTTCTTTTTTCAAAGGGGGCCAGATTTGACTATGTCTTCACCCCTATTACAAGTAATTGGACTGATGATGAATTATATTATTGGTTTTAATGCTTGGTTGCATTCCCAAAAGGTTTTCCATGCTTCCAGCACTTTTCTCACATTTTTGTAGCCAAGATTAAATATCATTCTACAGTGTATTCATATGCAGGTGCAAACAGAGAAGAACCAGCTCTTGCATTTAAGGCAACTGTGTTAATGCAGTCCGCTGCCACCATCAGGTGGAATGAACATTTAAACAGAGAAGCTGCCAGACAATTAGCATCTTTCCACAGGCCACATTTGTTCCTGGGGCCCGGCTTTGGAAACCCCTAATCTAAACGATTAGTAGTAGACAAATGCCCAAGGTATGACAAGAGCTTACAGTGGCTTAAAAAGGTGTATCCTGTACAAGCAGAGACTCTGACAGGTCTGGCCATGACATTAATTCATTCTTCTTCTTTAGTAAGCCCTTTATCCGTGTCAGGGTCAAGGTGGATTCGGATCCTATTCCGGGAACAATAGGCATAGGGAATGCATCCTGGATATGACGCCATCTTGGGGCTCCCAGATATGCAGTTATGGCTAAACAAAAGGCTCTAAATGACTTACAATCACATAGTACCACAGGAAAATATCAGGGATTTCACAAAAAATATATACAGGTTCCAGTTAGCTCAAGGATTTGAGCGAATTTGACAAGGGCCAAATTGTGATGGCTAGACAACTGGATCAGAGCATCTCCAAAACTGCAGCTCTTGTGGGGTGTTCCAGGTCTGCAGTGGTCAGTATATATATAAAGTGGTCCAAGGAAGGAACAGTGGTGAACCGGCGACAGGGTCATGGGAGGTCAAGGCTCATTAATGCACGTGGAGAGCAAAGGCTGGTCCGTGTGATCTGATCTAACAGACGAGCTACTGTTGCTCAAATTGCTGAAGAAGTTAATGCTGGTTCCAATAGAAAGGTATCAGAATACACAGTGCATGACAGGTCAGGGCTGTTTTGCCAGCAAAAGGGAGACCAACACAATTTTAGGCAGGTGGTCATAATGTTATGCCTGGTCGGTATATTCTGTAATTTATTATTATCTTCGAGAAAGGAGAAATGAGAGTTGATTTTTTATATAATTATTTATGATCTAAATGATAAGAGAAACTTGTTGCTCAACAACATTTAACTATAAATAAATATTAAATACATACATACATGAATAAATAATAAACTTTTATAAACTTGTAAACCCTTTTAAAAAAATTTTATAAATAAAAAAATGTGATTAGCAGGAAATTGCTGAGGTATAAGAGGAATAAAACACTCCAGGTCTTGCTGATGGCTGTTAGGTTGGTACCAGTTACCCTTCTCTGTGTTGGTCTGCATCACCGACCTACTTTATTATTCTTTACTTTTTCTGTAACAGCATTGTTTTATTGCTTACTTATCCACTATAACCTTTCTCATACACCTTACAATGTAAAAAAAATAATTTTAAAAAGATTCATAAGCATTTATACAGAATTTTCATTGACATTTAAACATCCTTTTTTTAATGCTCAAAGTTTTAAAGGCCATCAGAAAAATAAGACTAAGCCTAGAAGAAGCCTTTATTTGTCATATAAACATCTGACAGAGATGACTAAGGCATTACACCTGGAGCGAATCTCCCAGGATCTCCTCAGTCCCTTTGGGACACATCTCTTTTACCAATGAGTTCATTTACAATAACGCTGTACTGTATATTTTTCCATTGTCTATACCGCTTATCCGATCTATTTGTGCCTATCTCAGGCGTCATTGGGCATCAAGGCAGAATACACCCTGGATGGAGTGCCAACCCATCACAGGGCACACACACTCTCATTCACACACTACGGACAATTTATAAATGCCAATCAACCTAAAATGCATGTCTTTGGACCGGGGGAGGAAACCGGAGTGCCCGGAGGAAACCCCCGAGGCACGGGGAGAGCATGCAAACCATACACACACATGGCAGAGGCAGGAATCAAACCCCCAACGTGCTAACCACCAAGCCACCAAGCCATCGTGCCCCCCTGTACTGTATATATGTGACACAATTACACACACACACACACACACACACACACACATACATATATGCATGCACACACAAATAGCTGGAGTTCACAGCTGTTTGTGTTGTCTTCCGTTTCAATAATTAATATTTCTTGGTCAATATATATAGCTATTTAGTGCATGTCAGTAGGTTGTAGCCATAGAGTACCATCCTAACTCATTGTTATGGTTATTGTATTATCCCAAGGTTGCATGTGGAAGCCTTGCAGTGTTTATAGTATCAGGAGAAGGACTTGTAACATTTATGAACATAAATTGTATGTCATTATATTGTATTTCACTCATTCATCTTCACATGTGCTTTATCCTATTCAGGGTCATGGTGGTTCCAGAGCCAATCCTGGGAACATTAGGAATGCAGCTTGGATGGGATGCCGATTCATCACATGGCATAATACGCACACTGGCATTTTGTGAAAGTGGGAGGAAACCAGAAAACCTAAAGGAAACCTACAGGGACATGGGGAGAACATGTGAAACTACAGTCAGTAACTTGAGCTCAGGATCAATGTGGGGACCCTGGAGCTGTAAGATGGAAACACTTCAAGATTCTGTAATATTACAGTTCTATGTCGATGTTTAATTGCTGTGTCTGTGTTCTCAGGATAGACTCCAGCTCCAACACACCACTTACTAGGATAAAGCATTTATTGAGGATGAATAAACAAATGAATGTTAAAATTCTGTGACATGGTGACTTGGTGGTTAACATGTTTACTTCGCACTTCCATGATTACTTTTTTGACTCTCCTTTGTATGTGGAGTTTGCAGTTGGCTTTCAGGGTTTCCTCTAAATACTCTTGTTTCCTTTCACAAGGACACATGTTACAAGCTGATTGGCTTTTCTAAAATTTCCATAATGTGTAAGCGTGTGCCCCGAGATGGGTTAGCACCCCATCCTGGATGCTTTGTGCCCCGAATACTCCGTGATATAGGCACCAGGTTCCCTGCAGCCCTGTGGAGGATAATCAGTACAGAAAATGGATGTATACCAAAGGTAGGTGGCTTTAACTGTATGACTATATTTGGAAAAAATGGGCAGCATTGTGGGACACTGAACATGGAAGATATAGAGTGAACCTGTATCACAAAATGACAGAATAATGATGATGTTTGCAGTACATAATGTAAATATTTAAAATATTATTGTACAATTAAAAGGCATGTCTTCTGAGTGAGTGTTCTGTTACAGTAGTGGAGTGTTGTGTAGCTATGTGGAAGGAAGACAGCATATTCCCACCTGCCTTACATAACCACCTACTTTCCCAAGCTATCAAGCTGTGTGTGTGTGTGTGTGTGTGTGTGTATGTGGAACCACATGACATCTTGCTGTACTGCTTCCATGACAACAAATAAGGGTAGCAGTGTGAAATCTTTGAAGTGCACAAAAACGAGCACAAACAGCGTTTCACCCACAATGGACCAACACTTATGTAAGTTACTCCAACCTGATCGCAGTAGTAGTTCAGCAACTCGGGTTCTGTGCTAGGAGCCAGAAGGTTGTGAGGTCAAGTCCCAGAACTGCTGGATAGGCACTCTACAAGACCTTGATATAAACCTTTTTGTCAGTGCTTGCTACACTATGGGACACTGGAGGACCAGAGACACCTCTGACTCAGTGTAATCATCCTTGACCTTTCTTAAGATGTCTGTTGGAGTGGGTGTGGGGGTATTCTAGAGGGAAACAGGGGAGAAAAAAAATCAATATTGCAATGCTGATGTTTGGTTTATGGACCTGACGCTTGGTTTCAGGCATCAGACAAGAAAGCAGTTCAATTGGTGCAAATCTATTCACAAATCTATTCTTTATCATATATATGTTCAGCACATAACGCTTTTGATAGGGTCTCAGTGCGTTTTTTTCTTCTCAATTGCAAGTATTACTTAGCTTTACTCATCTCTAAACTACTACTGAGGGGGGAAAAAAACTACCAAACCTATGCCAACAGACAAATGCTTCCCCCTTGTGGACATGTACGTTACTACACTAGCACTGAAAGTGGCTAATCGTTGTAAGACATCATTTAAACAGACAACTAGGGCAATTCAGAAATCTTAGTATCTACATTTTACTGTTTTTCTCCATTAAATATACCCCAAACTTCTCCTCAAGAGCTTCTTTTTCCTATACTGAATACTTTCAGTGATGAGGCAGTTTTGCAAAAATTATATTAAACATCAAGAGATATTTCAGAGACATGCCTACACTTTAATCCTGATGAAGAAATTAAGGTATGCAAACTGGAAATACCACCAACCCTACACATGCCCCATTTCTCCTGGTAAACCCTACATGGCCTACATTTGCATTAGGGGTGTAACGCTATTTGTCTAAATACTACTATCTGTATCTGTATTTGTTTAGTGCTACAATCATATCAGTATCTGGATTTAGATTTAAATTCGGGGTTTTTCGGGGGTTTTTTTAGTGCTCTCATGCAGTCCTGCATCATTTGTACCTGCCCACAAAATTTCTGTTTCCCCAAAAGATAAATAATCAAAACAACCTGACCAAATAGTCTGTAAGGATAAATGAATGAACACTGTAAATGTTTTATAAATGCATGTTAGCTTTGTAGTAAAAACCTCACACTTATGATAGATTCGTTTCTGTATTGTATCTTTTTACATTCACTCTGTATAGGTATTCAGTTACATACCTAATTTCCATATCAAACCTCATTGCCTCTTATGTTTCATACTAAATCAATTACCTTTTTTTAACTGCTTACTTAAATAAATTCTACAGAAAGGACTTAGAGTTGAGATCATAAGTTTACATATGGCTTGCAGAATCTGAAAAATGCCAATAATTTAAAAGAAAAATAAGAGAGATCATAAAAATTGCATTTAAAAAAAATAGTGCAACCATGAATAATCTTTTTCACTTAACAAAGAATATAATAACTAAATTTACAGAAAAGAATTAGTACAAGGTTTACCTTGTTTGTCCTGAGCAGTTAAACTGGCCACTATTCTTCAGAAAATCCTCCAGGTCTTTTCCAGCATCTTCTGCATATTTGACCCCTTCCCACCAGCAGCTATATGATGCTGAGCACAACTGAGGAACTCATACTCTTAGACTATTACAAAAGGTGCAAACCAATGAACAATGATTATCCTATTCAGAACTTTACACCTCCCCAACCACCACCAGCCACATCTTTCCCGGCACTTATTGAGCATCATGTGTGCTTTGAGCAATGTTGCCTTCTTGAGCATCAGTGAATGTTTGCACTTTTTGAAATAGTTGTGTACAAGTCCTTCAGTGTGGAAAAGATAGTCATATATGCTCATATATCCTGAAACTGGTCATATATGCTCATATATCCTGAGCAGTTTAACTGCTCAGGACAAACAAGATACTCATGAACACACTATCAAACAACATAAAAACAATCAATAATTCAAATAACAACACAGTATTAATAATCAAGTGTATGTCAACTTTTGAACTGGTGTATTTGTTTAGATTCAGTTATTCTTGTGTCTTGTGGGCTATATTTTATTGAAATAGTGTAGAACTAAACAAAACTTTTTTAATGCAATTTTATGCTGCAGGGGGGCGCGGTGGCTTAGTGGTTAGCACGTTTGCCTCACACGTTGGGGGTTCGATTCCCGCCTCTGCCATGTGTGTGTGGAGGTTGCATGTTCTCCCCGTGCCACAGGAGTTTCCTCCGGGTACTCCAGTTTCCTCCCCCAGTCCAAAGACATGCATTGGTTGATTGGCATCTCTAAATTATCCATAGTGTGTGATTGCGTGAGTAAATGAGAGTGTGTGTGTGCCCTGCGATGGATCCGTCCAGGGTGTATCCTGCCTTGATGCCCAATGACGCCTGAGATATAGATCGGATAAGCCAATGAATGAATTTTATGATGTCTTTTTTATTTAAATTATTAACATTTTGGAAATTCTGCAAGGCATATGTAAACTCATGACCTCGACTGTAAATATAAAAGCAGCACCTACTCATGTATAAATTAAAAACAAACACGGTTAAAGTCATGATGTGCAGGAATTTAAAGCCTCTCCAAGCCTGCTGGTGTTCCTGAGCACAGCATATTCAAGGACACAGCAGAATGAATTTACTCAGTGACAAAGGAAATCCGAGGGGTCATGCAGACACCAGACATTAAACCGTGACCTTATTGACAGCACTGTAGGACCACCAGCACGGTCTTAAATCCTGATAGTGGCGAGGTTTAGAGGACAAAGAAGCAAAGAGAGAATACAACAGCAGGTGTATAATATCCAGTGCAGTACAGGATATGGTGTTGAAGCTCTTTTGAGATGATGTCCTTTCAGATAGAAGGCAAGATGTAATTTTCATTTGAAGTGGGTTACAAATATTTCATTTCAGTTCTACAGAACAATAAAGAACATGAAAATCATGAATATAGAGCCATTATATTAAAAAAAAAAAATCAAACCAAAACACAATATGTTTTGCTTTACTAATAAATTGTTGTTCACTATTGACACATTATATAACCGTATATGTAAATGTTTGATCTGACTGTAGTGTTCCTGTTGCTCAGCTTCCTATAATGTTTCTTGCAGTCTTGGGATGTTTCAGAGCTCTTGTAGATATTTCACAACTAATAGTAATTGATGGTGCTGTAGGTGGTTTGGGTTACTGGCAGGAAGTGGGCTTTAGCATAGGCCTCATTATTTTTCAGGTTTTTTTTTTTGTTGTTGTTGTTTTGTTTTCTCATTTGCATGATCTCTTTTAGATGACAGCAACCTTCATTAAAAGCACATTCCTTTGCCCCTGCATTCTGCCTCCGGAAATTAACCCTCGACTCTCCAGTTTGGAAACCTTACAAACGAATTCATCTGGCTTTTGGGGTTCATGCAAAAGGGGCAACAGTGAAATGTGTCCAGACCAATGAGTGATGACTCACTTGTTTGTTAATTCATCTTCACTCTCAATCCAAATACTTCTAACAGTTTTTTTTCCTTTGAGCTTTATTTCTTCCAGTACTTCTCCACTAGTGTTCCAACACAAAACAGTCACAAATCGTTTTTTTTTTTTTTGCTTCCCAAACCAGTTCCTGGCTCCCCAGACAGTCCAGATTTTTTCCTTCTCCCAGGTCCTAACACACCAGATATACACTGTTCCCAATTGTTTTTTTGTTTTTTTGCTAGGATTTATTGCAGAGCAAGCCTGTGGAGCACCTTGAGGAGTTCCTTCCAGTGGGAAACACTGGTTTAAGAGTTGCTACACTGTGTAGATGAGTTGCATCACTCAGCAGTGCAATTTTTTGCAATTTTTTAGATAGGTGTGTCTTAATGTGAGGTATTAGCAAAGTTACATTTGTTAGATATCAGATCTTCATTAATCACAACTCTAGTAGATGCGGGCTTAAACTAGTCAGAAATCCAAAGAGCAAGACCCTTCCTCAAAACTATGCAAACGTACCTGCTTTGAATATTCACGGCAAGCAGAACTTAATAGTAATCCAATAATGGCTCAGTGGTAGGTTTCTCACCTATCATGCATGGATGCAGTGCCGGTCCCAAGCCTGGAAAAATGGGAGGGTTGCGTCAGGAAGGGTATCCGGCGTAAAACATTTGCCAAGTTGTTGTGCGGACCAGTTGGTCCGCTGTGGCGACCCCGAACAGGGAGCAGCCGAAAGCAACTACATATAGGCACTTTACAATGCTTTTGACCCACATCCATGAACCACAATGTTAAGTAGAGATGTTATCCTGGGTATGCTGGTTCAAAGCATGTTTGTAGGAGGTAGTGCATGTTTCAGGTGAAGCTCTGTATTGGTGCTTGTGTTGTTTTCCTCTAATGACATCATCCATCATGAATCGAAAGCCTCATTTAGAGACTGCTCTGAGAATGAGTCCACTTTGTTAATAGGTTGTTTTATACTCTGACCATGTACAAGCACATTTTATCTCAAAGCCCCTTAACGTGCACATTTAAACAGGGCTACCACTGTTCATACTGTTCTTTGGTAGATTTGAATCATAGACTGTGAATGTGCAACTAATAGCATTTTAATAGCAATATCAATATCAATATCATTTATAGCTTATGTCTAGGCTATGATAAAAAAAACAAAACAATGCACTTTCAAAAGTGTCTCGAATTGACGACTTACCTTAGTTGTTTATTGGCCAGATGTGGTGGTATGGTGGTACAGTGGGTAATATTGCACACAAATAATATTGCATATATCGCACACCTCCAAATGTCTCTTCAACTGCCACGTTTTGGAAAGTCTGTGCATACTGTAGACTCAGAAATCTGTTCTTGGCTGACAGGAGAGGAACCTGGTGTGCTCTTTTGCTCTTGTAGCTCATCCACCTCAAGCTTCATGGCATTGTGTGCTCTGAGATGCTTCTCTGCTCACCACGGTTATAAAGATTGGTTATTTGGTCTACCGTAGCCTTTCTGTCAGCACAAATCAGTCTGGTTAATCACCTCTGATGCTCATTTCTCCACACTAATCACAGGAGTTCAGCAACAATTTATATAAAAACAACCTGTGCTCACTTTTTTCTTCTTTTTTTTTCAAATATTTTCCCTGTTTGGGTCTATTCTGGTATAAACACCTTTCTTTCACTTTGCTTACTTGTGATTTTTACGTTTAAATAAAAAGACAAGATCTAACAACAGCGATGTGTCATCCCAGATTCACTAAGGCACACTTTCCATTTCCTTGACATTGTAATTCAGAAAATTGTACCTAGCTAAAACCATTTTTCATCAAAATAGAAATAAAACTATTCACCAGTCCAGAGAGTCAAATTTAAGTTAAGTGTAAGGTATATAAAAATAATGTTTAAAACACTTGTATTTAACAGTTAAATACATATTTCGTCACATTGTAACAACAACCATAGCTGCCTGTTCCGTATTTTGTGTGTTTTTAATTCTGCCTCTCTACGCATTGTCAAGCGCCAGAGAAAAGGACGACCGGTTTGTTTTTAACACAACAACAGATGGCTCAGTGTCACTGCGCTCTACACCAAGCTGAAAATCTGAAAGGGAATATTGCAGTGAAAAAAACAACAACAAACAAACAAAACAAAAAAAACAGGGCCTAGTTTGCTGGTTAACTGCCACTAATCCCAGGGGTAAAATTAAGGAAGTTCAGCATTTGTTTGAGAGCCAAGAGAGCTATAATTATAAGTAAACCCATGCAGATATACAAGAAACATTAAATCAGTCACATCTTTATTAGAATTTGTTTTATCTGACTCTTGTAATACAGCGGTTGTATAAGCAGTGTACAAGTCTTGGTTTGGGAGCAAGGGACTGGTGTTTGTTGGGGAAATGACAGCGATGCAGTTGAATTACAGTGAAAGACATTTAACTTCTTAATATGAATGGCTCAGGATCGCTCAATATGCACTTAGAAATGATGTGTGAAGTTAGAAATAGAAAGATTAAAAAAAATAACAGCATGAAAACAGCTGATTTTTGGTATCATGGTGTTTGCTCACATCTTTATACTTAATACTTTATACTTATACTTAATAAAGCCTTCAAAATATTCCTGAAATAAATCAGAAATAAGACAAAGAACAAATTTGTTTAAAAAAAAAAAAAAAAACTTCATCCTGTAAGATACGAATTTAGTCTCCAGCTGTAGCGGCTGGCCGCCGGAGGCGGAAGTGGCCGGATCCATTCGCCGAGCTGGCGACGGGACACAGACAGTACGGGAAATCGGGGACAGAAAGAGGGTCGAAACCAGGAAGACAATAATCCGAGCGAAAGTACAAAAGGGGATAATCCAACAGAGAAAGTCCATAAACAGTCCGAGGTCAATAATCCAATACCAGCGATATCCAGGGCAAAACAAAAGCGGCAACGATAAACAGTCCAGGTCATTCACAAAAATCCAATCCAAAATTGCAGTACGCACGCGCTCGGTAAATTCCATAAGAAATGTTACTTCGCGCCGGCCAGGAAGTGCGCACCATTTTTAAATCCCCCCGTGAACCGGAAGCGGCTTCAAAACACAAGCGAGGGCTCCCTCTCGTGGTCACCTCTAGCGCGAGTCGTGACAGAGCCCCCCCCTCTAGGAACACCTCCCGGGGTTCTACGCCGAGGGCGCTCCCTAGAACGCGGTGCGGGCCTGTTCGAATGGTCGCGGCGGAAATCCTCCACGAGCGACGGAACCAGGATGTCGGCGGCCTCCACCCACGAACGTTCCTCGGGGCCGTACCCCTCCCAGTCCACGAGGTATTGAAGACGGGACCGAACCCGCCTGGAGTTCAGAAGGGACCGTACCCGGTACGCCGGGGACCCCTCGATGTCCAGAGGCGGCGGTGGCTCCTCACAGACCCCTGTCTCCCCGGCGGACGAGTGTGCTGGCTTAAGGAGGGAAACGTGGAAGGTGGGGCATATACGGTAGGATGCCGGGAGCCGAAGTCGGTACGCCACAGGATTCACCTGTCGGACAATCTCAAAAGGGCCGATGAACTTAGGGTTGAGTTTCCGGCAGGGCAGCTTCAGATGTAGGTTCCGTGTCGACAGCCACACCTTCTGTCCCACCCGGTAGGAGGGGTGCGGACGACGGCGTCGGTCAGCCTGAATCCTTTGTCTCCTCACTGCCCTTTGTAGGCGCACGTGGGCTCGTTCCCACACCTCCTGACTTAGCCGATACCACTCCTCCACAGCCGGAACATCGGACGGCTCCCCCGACCAGGGGAACAGTGGTGGCTGGTACCCCAGTACGCACTGAAACGGCGTCAGCCCCGTGGAGGAGTGGATGAGAGAGTTCTGGGCATATTCGGCCCACGGCAGGAACTCACTCCATCGGCGTTGCTCCCAGCTACAGTATGTCCTGAGGAAACGACCGATCTCTTGATTAAGGCGCTCCGCCTGCCCGTTCGACTGGGGGTGGTAGCCTGAACTCAGGCTAACCCCAATGCCCAATCTTGCACACAGCGACCCCCACACCCGGGAGGTAAACTGCGGGCCCCGATCTGAGACAATGTCCTCGGGCAGGCCGAAGTTGCGAAACACGTGATCAAACATGGCCTCCGCAGACTGCAAGGCCGTGGGCAAACCCTTGAGGGGGATCAGTTTACACCCCTTCGAGAAACGATCTACCACCACCATCACTGTCGTGAAACCTCCGGAGTCTGGCAGGTTGGTCAGGAAGTCCACCGACAGGTGCGACCAGGGGCGTCGAGGGACCGGAAGGGGTTCCAGCAGCCCCTCCGGAAGTAAACGACTGGTCCGCGCCTGTGCGCACGTGGGGCATGACCTGACATACTCCTCCACATCCAAGCCCAGGGAGGACCACCAGAACCGGTTGCGGACGAGCTGGGTAGATCGGCGAATGCCTGGGTGTCCGGAGCTGGGGGCCTCGTGCACCCACTGCATAACCTGTTGTCGGAAGTGTAGGGGCACGAAGAGTTTGGTAGGTGGACAGCCGGCAGGGGGCGGTTCGTCGGTGTGAGCCCGTCGAATCTCCTCAATGAGGTTCCACTGCACCGGCGCCAGGATCGCTGTAGCCGGCAAGATGACATCCGGCTGAGTCGGCTCGTCGTCCGCCTTGAACTGTCTGGACAACGCATCTGCTTTGCCGTTCTTAGACCCGGGACGGTATGTTACTGTAAACGCAAAGCGAGTGAAGAAGATGGCCCACCTAGCTTGTCGAGGGTTCAGTCGCTTGGCTCCCCGAAGATACTCTAGGTTGCGGTGGTCTGTGAGCACCTGAAAGAGATGGCGCGCTCCCTCCAGCCAGTGGCGCCACTCCTCCAACGCTGCTTTGATGGCGAGCAATTCCCGGTTGCCTACATCGTAGTTCACCTCTGCGCTCGTCAGTTTCCTAGAATAAAAAGCACAGGGGTGAAGCTTACCGGGTTCGCCGTGCCGCTGGGATAGTACCGCCCCGAGTCCACTGCTGGATGCATCCACCTCCACCACGAACGGCAGGTCCGGATCTGGGTGTCGCAAGATAGGAGCAGTGGTAAAACAGTTCTTTAGCTGCTGGAAGACCGACCGGGCCGGGTCCGTCCAGGTCAGCTTCTTGGGTTTACCCCTGAGTAGCGACGTTAATGGGCCGGCCACCGAACTGTAATTCCGGATGAACCTCTGGTAAAAGTTGGCGAAGCCCAGGAAACGCTGTAGCTCCCGCACCGAGGTAGGGGCAGGCCACTCCGTCACCGCCTGGACTTTAATCACATCCATCTCCACTCCATGTCGGGAGATCACGTACCCCAGGAATGTCACTGTGGATCGATGAAACTCACATTTCTCCAGCTTCACATATAGGTGGTGCTGCTGCAGTCTACCCAGCACCTCCCGAACCATACGCACATGCTCCTCCATAGAAGAAGAGTACACCAGTATATCATCAATGTAAGCGATGACCCCTTTCCCCAGTAGGTCCTGGAAAACCCCGTTAATGAGGGCCTGGAACACTGCTGGGGCATTAGTGAGGCCGAATGGCATCACACAATATTCGTAGTGGCCACTAGTAGTGTGAAAAGCGGTCTTCCACTCATCCCCCTCACGAATACGCACCAGGTTGTAGGCACTCCTGAGGTCTAGTTTGGTGAACACCCTTGCACCCCTTAGTTGCTCCAGCGCAGCGGGTACCAGGGGCAAAGGGTAGGGGTAGCGAACGGTAATGGCGTTCAACCCCCTGTAGTCGATACAGGGCCGAAGGCCCCCATCCCTTTTCCCGACAAAGAAGAACCCTGCTGCCGCGGGGGAGGTGGATGGTCGAATGTGCCCTGCGTCCAGGGCGGTCTCAATATACTCCTCCATGGCTTTAGACTCAGGAAGAGAAAGAGGGTAGACCCGCCCCTTAGGGAGAGATGTGTTGGGCAGCAGGTCTATAGCACAATCCCAGACCTGATGTGACGGCAAGCGTGCCGCCCTCTCCTCACTAAAAACCTCCATGAAATCAATGTACTGGTGCGGGAGATGTCCGTGTGCTGCAGAAGTCATTTCGTCCACACGCGAAGTCCCGCAGGGCCTAGGCACCGGGTCCCGTAGGCACCCCTTGAGGCAGGTAGGCGACCAGCGGGCTAGCTCCCCCAAGCGCCATGAGATTTGGGGGTCGTGGTGCCTCAGCCACGGGAAGCCCAGGATTACCGGATTCGCCGGTGATGCGGTGACGTAAAAGGCCAACTGTTCGTGGTGGAAGAGCCCTACTCGGAAGTCCAAGAGCTCTGTCTAACGTGTTAGGTAGCCCTCTCCAATGGGCTGACTGTCAATGGCCGTGATCCTCAATGATGGTACGCAAGGGAAGGTGGGGATCCCGAGTTCCTCCACCAACGCCCTGTCTATGAGGTTCACGGCTGCTCCAGAGTCAATTAACGCTGTAACAGAGAACCAGCGATCAGAACAACGGAGAGACACTGGCACCGTCAGGCTAAAAAAAAGGGAACTGCCACCCGCCTGGGCTGATGAGGATCTTTCTGGGCACCGGGAACTCAAATGTCCGGAGGCCCCGCAGTTGTAACACAACTGCATCTGACCGCGAGGCCGGTGTCCCTGTGCAGCCAACCTGGATCTCCCTAGTTGCATGGGCTCAGTAGCCTCCTCCCGATGTTCAGGGTAATCCGTGCGTACTCTGGGGCGAGCAGAGGCAGAGGCTTGGGTCCCCGTGCGGTGTTGGCGCCGCAGATTGTCCAGTCTGATGGACGTAGCCACGAACTGGGACAAGGAGGTCGCCTCCGTATGGCAAGCTAGCTCAGCCTGGAGACCGGGGTTAAGACCGGCGCGGAACACGGCCCAGAGTGCCGCGTCATTCCAGCCAGACTGGGCCGCCAGGGTGCGGAACCTGATGGCATAGTCAGCTGCGGTCTCAGAGCCCTGGCGCAGCTCCATGAGTTGGAGGGAGATGTCCTTGCCGCCCGCAGGATATTCAAAAACCTCCCTAATCATCCCCGCGAAATAAGCAAAAGACAATTTTACCTGCGGGTCAGCGTCCCAGATGGCCGAAGCCCTTTCAAGAGCCCTATCAGTCATGAGCAAGAGTAAAAAGGCACATTTTGTCCCCTCTTCACAATACATCCCCGGCTGGTGCGAAAAGAAAACCTCGCATTGACGTAAGAACCCGCGACAACGGTCAGCAGACCCATCAAACTTTTCTGGCAAAGCCAGCCGGGGTGACTCACCGCGTGCAGATGGTGGATCAATGGGTGCCGCGATACTCGCGCCGCTGAGCTGGGCTTGCAGCGCCGTCACCTGATCCTGATAGGAGCGAGTGATCGCTCCTTGCCGCACGATGATATCGCGCAGCTCCGCTGGATCCGTGATAGGCGAAGTAATCTGTAGCGGCTGGCCGCCAGAGGCGGAAGTGGCCGGACCCATTCGCCGAGCTGGCGACGGGACACAGACAGTACGGGAAATCGGGGACAGAAAGAGGGTCGAAACCAGGAAGACAATAATCCGAGCGAAAGTACAAAAGGGGATAATCCAACAGAGAAAGTCCGTAAACATTCCGAGGTCAATAATCCGATACCAGCGATATCCAGGGCAAAACAAAAGCGGCAACGATAAACAGTCCAGGTCATTCACAAAAATCCAATCCAAAATTGCAATACGCACGCGCTCGGTAAATTCCATAAGAAATGTTACTTCGCGCCGGCCAGGAAGTGCGCACCATTTTTAAATCCCCCCGTGAACCGGAAGCGGCTTCAAAACACGGGCGAGGGCTCCCTCTCGCGGTCACCTCTAGCGCGAGTCGTGACACCAGCTACAGAGAGAGAAAGAGCCGGATAGATTAAAACACTAAAGCGCTGCTGCATTAAGATGAATATAGACTAACATAAAGATGAAAGAAATTTGAACTGGAAAAGAAGGAAGTCATTCAGGGTGTTTATTAGAAAAGAATAGTACGATTTATCAGAATTACCTGAGAACTTTTCTCAGATTTGTGTTTCAGATTTCAAAAATATCACAATATCCTTGTCCCTATTAATGACACATACAAAGTCAGACACTACAGCAGTGTGTGACTGCGTTCTCGTCAAACCTTGAAGCAAAAACATACTCAACGTGCATCTGAAAAACAAGGCATGCTCCTGGTCAGGCCGTTCTCAGCAGCCTCGAAACATTTATTGCAACGTGTGAGACGGTGACACAGGAATTCATCACCGTTTTGTGGTCTCCTGTCAGAGTTGGGATCCCCTGTGGCTCACTGACTCACCATGGCTCACGAAGCAGCTCACAAGACCTCCACCATACAGAATTTTATTTTCTTACAAAACTTACAAACTTAGCTCAAATCCTAGGCATTTTATAATACACAATTTATATTAAGGATCAAATGAAATCAATAATCTATGGTATCGTTATTGTCCGGATCCCCATTCCATAGGCATATTAAACACACTACCACTGATACCACTGATGTATTAGAATTCATTACAGGTAATATTTACACATTATATGTTTATTATAGTGATTATTTTATATTAGAATTCATTACAGGTAATATTTACACATTATATGTTTATTATAGTGATTATTTTATATGTCGTCTTTACAATTTGCATGACAATTGTGTTTTACAAAATTTGTCATTTTTTTAAGCAAACCAAATATAATAACATAATATTACTGCAATGTCATTATAGTTACTTTAACTTTTTACTTGTATTGTCAGTAATTGACACATTCATAATTAAAACTAGACAAATAAAATTATATTTGTTTAACTTTAAAAAACCCTTGTCTTCTATTAGACACACACACAATAAAAAAAACAACCTTTTTTAATATCAGTAGCACAGGATTAGGAAGATCCTTGAAACATAAGAAGCCTTTGTGGAAGGAAGATTTTGCTCCTGTTAAACATTAATTGAATTTTGATTTGTGGCAATTACAATTCGCTTGTGGTTATTTGCATTCGTTTCAAATATTCATGGGTTCATTTTGGGTGAGCAGGATTCAGTCACAGAGCCCTGGTGCTCTATTTTCTTTTTTTCCCTCTAGACACGGCGGCAAAATGGTTCACTTCCTCTCATACACAGAGAAAATTAAAATATGATCTGTCCATCCAGTAAATGCTGGCTCTAACCGAGACTGTCTGTGTCAAATGTCCTCTTTTGACCCACACGGCTTTGATTAGGCGTGAACATGATGCGTCTATCTTTGTAATGATGTTCTGACGACATGTAAGGACATTATTTTTTTAAGTCCTTCGCTAATGTATGTGCCACTGTGCGATATTAGAAATGAGAGCTCATTTGTGGGGCAGTGACCTACAATTCTCCCAATATGCAATGAGTCCTCAGTCATATTGCCTGACTCTGCCTTCATATTTCACTGATATGAAATTCAGATTTGAGTGGAAATGCTTAGGGTTGGAGGGGGGGTGGATTAGGGATAGAGAGCGGGACAAAACACACACACACACACACACACATTTCCAGCCGCTTCGCCCCTCACCGTGCGCACCGTCAGACGTCACGGGCCAGATTGTTTTGACATCCCGTTAAGAAATTCAGCAGGAAGATGGACGGCTCATGAAATTTGCAGACCCTGATTGAATTTATGATATTTTCATAAAGGCCATCAAGCACAGATGCCTGGGGGGAGGATAGCCTGACAGGCAGACAGAAAGATTGGGGGGAAAAAAGAATGAAAAAGTACCACCCTTCTTCTTCTTCTTTTGCTTTTTCTCCATCTTACACCACAGCTTCTTTTTTCACTTTCTGGACAAATCTAAGAAGAAAAAATGCCCATTTATAAACAGGAAAAACATACGCTTATTCACTTTTCTACCTCTGTTATTGGTTCTCCATGTGAGTAAGATAGAAAGTAGATTTGAATTCAACACACATACACACACACACACACACACACACACACACACACACACAACTGGCAGCAGGCAACAAGCAGCGCTGTATGCTCCACAGAAGGTTATAATGTATGAAGCCATAAAACAACCCCCTCAATTTACTAATATGAGTCATACTTAGTGCAGTGAGTGTGAGGGGGTTAAGATGGACTTCCTTTAAAAGCGTTTTAGTTTTTTTTTTTTAATTAAAGCCAGTCTCTAACTTTAAAGTCAGGGTGTATACTCATCATGGGCCAGATGCCAGTAAAAGACTTTTTTTTCCACAAGCAATACCGTAAATGATTTGCTAATTCATACAATGTTTTTAAGGTTTCTTCCAAAATGTGGACTATTCTGAGCAACACTAAGCATTCAGACAAAGGAAAACAAGAACAAATACAGAATGATGTCACAGATCTTTACTCCAGGGTCACTGATTTGCTCCCGAGCTCTTCGGGTTGCAGTCAACAGTCAGGTTACTTTGGGTTCTCCGGTTCCTCACACCTCCCAAAGAAAAAGTATATGAACTGACTCCATATTTCCCCTAGGTGGTGAAGTGTGTATGGCATCCAGCGTGCATTCAAGCCTCATGTTCACTGTTACCTGACCAGGGTAAAACTCTTACTGAAGAACGAATAAAGATATAATGATATATTTTGTTAGGTCTATACTACTGTGCACTCTCAGATCATTATAGATGTACTGTATTTAGCAGATATTTTTTACCCTTAAAAGTGTCTATAGAATGCATTTTAGACAATTTGGTTCTGGAGTTTCATTGAAAGCAACAACAACAACAACAAATAATAAGTAACACCATGACCATGAATGAGAGCATAACTTGCCCTGCTCTGTGGGTAAAAAAGGTTTTTCTGCTGTATCGAACAGATTGACAGCAGCCAGTGTGTGTCTCTAATGCACTTAGAGAAACAATTAGTGAACAATTTCCTCTTTGAGTGTTCATCAGTTCTGTGAGGTGGCACAAGCAGCAGGACTTATGTGATGAAGCCTACACCATCCCTGGGAGGTAGCTTTCGTGCGATAGGGCAGAACTAGCTAACGAGTGAGAAGTGTCAATGACTAAAGTGGGATAAAAACCCTAAATAAACATTTAAACCAACAAATAAAACTCAAGTACTATCCTCTGTCTGGCCATCCACAGCCTCTTAATTGCTAACCACCATTTACTCTGATTAAAGCTAGACAAACCATTCTCTTCCATTTCGGAGACTGTTTTTCGCTGGAGTCTGTAACAACAGCCCAAATTACCTCTGCAACTTGTACACTTACAAGTTCACACGTTACCCAAAACCCCATACATATAAACGCAAGGCCCATGTTGACAGAGAGAAATGATAATGGTAGAAGATGGAAAAATGCATTTTCTTTGCCAGAACATCTGGTACTGCATAGACTCACGAAAAAAAGCCCATTTTTTAATCTATCAATTACACTGAGAGCTTCATGTATTAATAATGAATCAGACCTGTTCCTTTACTTCATTTCAAATTAGTTTGTGCAAGTTTTTACCTAAGCCAAACAGTCCAGGCTTAATTATTCAACTGCCTGAAAAAAAAAGAATGTAACACTATTTTTTGGTGTGTGTTGGGGGGGGTTCGGGGGGGGGGGGGGGGTGAGCGAAGTTCTCATTGTGGATGTGGGTAAGTGGGTAAGAGGAAAATCAAATATTTATAAGCACACAATCCTTTCAATTATTTCCCTGACACTTTAATAAGAGAAAAAATGTCCTCAATGAAATTGAGCATTTTTAATGCATTTTAATACAATGTTCTAAAACAATATGCCTGTTTCAATTATTAAAACACGGCAGGGGCATTAAACATGCCTGCCGCAAAAGATCCTCTGGAAAAGTTCGCTCATTTGCCTGACAGTGATCTCTGCCTAAAACCTTAACGTGAATGCTTTTTAGCAAGTAGCAAAGAGAAAAGGAATTGCTTGTGTATTTTGTTGGTGTAATGGTGGAATTAGAGGTTCGTGGCATCGGGTTAGACTTGAATGCTAGGGAAGGCTTGTTAAAATGGCATTTAAACAGAAGAAGAAAAATCTCAAATATAAGCGAAAACAGTCCGGTTTTTGCTGTTCGTTTCTCACTCACCATTTTCCAACAGCATTCAGAGTCATATTCATGCAAGATCCAGAATGGGTTCAATCCCACTGGTGCCACCATCATCAGGTAGCTGAAAGGCACTGAGGTGAATGAAATAAGATTCACTGTAATAAACATATACTCAGAATCTCAATGCAAAAAAAATCTCAGAAGCCACTGAAGATCACAATATGCAAGGCGTTCCAAGTGGCAGATCTGAAGACATACAGTTTTGCACAAGTATCTCATCTACGGATAGAGAAAAAGAAGGAAAAAAGAAGTCTAAGTGTTACATGTGACTTCCCTGATTAAACTAGTAGCCGTCAGATTTTACACACAGAATTCATCTGGAATTCACATATCCCATCCTGCCATTTATCAGCATTCTCTAAGGAAGCCCCTTTTTTTTGTAAGCACCCGGTTGAATAAACCTGCTATCACACATCCCAGTGCCATGTGAGGCAGAACCTAAAGAATCAAAGCTCTACAGGACTGAAGTGCGATCCTACATTGCTCGTTCAGTCAACTAGAAGATTACCTAACATTTCAGTCGAGCGGAAGATTAACATTTTATTATGAAGCACTTATATCGTTTTGTATATGTATAAGAATGAAATAAGGTTATTGTAACACACTGAATGTAATGACATTTCATCCATCTGTACATCCATCCATACATGCATACTGTATACAAGTATCAGGATACAGCAGTGTGCAGTGTAGCATACGTCTTTGTGACAAGTGACAGAATTTATAAGACAATACACTGCGTTTCCCTTCATCACACCTCATTCAGGAACATGTTGACAGTTATAGAGATAAAGCATTCCTCTTCCAGCGATGTCTTCAGGTTAAAGACTCTCAGGTGGAGTTGTTCTATGTGCAAAGTTTTCTTTCACTGTAGATTTCAAGCCCCGTCAAGGTAATCATTTTTAAATGTTACCTGCCTAAAGATAGCCTGCTCGTTCCCATGACAACCGCCTCCCACATCACTTCTTGCTAAGAAAATTGGGAGGAAAGTGCAGGTGCCGGCATCTGTATTCCCCCCTTCCAATCTTATTAGAGACGACGTGCATGCATGTTTGGGCCATCTTCATAAAGCTGTCAATTAACGCACGGCGTCAGCACAATGCTGGCTATCGGTGCGTGTCCTCCAGATGGGCCAGATACTGATGAGAGATGCTTGGAGAAAAAAAATTATTTTGAAGAAGAAGAGACTTAAATAAGATTTCAATCATGGGCTTTGTTCTGAGAAAAAATATAGTTGCTATAGTACAACATCTTGAATCTTGTCATCAGTTCTGATGTCTAGTTGTCTCTTAAACAACTTCAACCACACCCCCTATACATATCATACATAATCTACATTATGTAAACACCATAGGATTATTGTTATTATTTGAACACTACCTTCTGAGGGGCACTGAGTTTACAGACTTTCGAGACATCAGCATGTTAAGGGCAGGGGTGTAGAGGTTCAACAGGGTTTTTCTCTCATTTATTCCAACAATATGGGAACTGTCTCATCTCAACTAATGTCATGGAAAAAAAAGATCAAATCAGTTTTTGTCCAAAGGATTTGGTTTAACAACCAATCAGACCTTGACCAGAATGACAAAGCTTTCAGTATTATTTGTAGGTATTGTGGATCTAAACTGTGAGTAGAGTGTGAATAGGTGTGTGATCATACCCTGCAGTGGGTTGGCAACCAGTTGCCTTGCACCCAGATTCCTCTGGGAGAGGCACCAGGCTCCTGTGTAGTATAAGCAGTATAAAAGATGGATGGATGGATGATTAACTGAATTGTATTGAAGTGAACTGAATTGAGAGATCAGAGCATAACGTCATATGACACCATTCATCAAATTCATTCCATATTCCTTGTATTTAATCTGCAAGATTTCGTTACCATGCACAGGTGCATGTTAACCCCTACACACATCGGTTGCCCTCGTCATCACCCTACCATCGTCCTTCATGCTGCACACCTCGTCCCTCGCGTAGCCTCATCATCAACTCTACTGTACGTGAATTGCATGTTAATGGGTGCTGTGAGTTGAGGTGTTTCTTCTTTGACCTCCCCCCCAGTCTTTCTTCTACAGAATCAATCCTTTAGGTCCTGACGGGTTATGATGCGAGAAGAGTAGTAATGCTGAGGATGAGGGTGTTGCTAAGGGTGTGAATTTGCCAGGCTTTGCGAGAGTGGGGTGCAAATGGGCTGTCAGAATCACCACAATCATTATATTTGCCATAAAAGGAGATCCCACATGACCTCTTGTGCTTTCTGCTGTGTGTTCTTTTACAGAACGTTCTTTTATAGAGAACAATGTTCATGAGACATTCTTACATTTTCTAAAGAGGAATTACATAAGATTTGTCTATATTTGTCAATATTATGCTGTGTCTGAATACAGATATAATTAAAAAATGCCTCAACTAGAAATTCCTACTCGGGAACTAGTTTTCTCAGTGACGAGTTCCTCATCAACATGGCTGCACACGGCATCAGAAGTAAACAAAGCAGCACTTTTTTAAACCTTTAAATGAATCATACTGTATGTACAAGTAGTAGATCAATCAAAAGACATACAAAGATCTTTCTGCTTGTTAGATCTAAAACATTGAATCTATATAGTGGCTGTGTTCTGGAGGAAAATAGACTCACTCCTTATCTAGATAGCATGTTGCTAACAAAAGACAAACACAGAGTTGTCCGAGTTTGTTTTCATCTTCATTCTGAATTTCAACCTTTCAGTTTCCAGGTAAGTCAAATACAGCATGAGTTCTCCAAAGGTTAAACAGGTGAAGTTGAATAAGATTTGAATGACATTTTACTCCTTTAGCCCATCCCCCACACCCCAATCTCCACACACGTACACAAAGCACTGCCTCCAAAACTGGAGTTAGCATTAGCAAGGACTGCCATGGCAACACTTTCAAGTGCGCTCCACCATTTGACTGCACAGAGTTATACCACTATAAATGTAAAAGTTGCTCCTACTGAATTCTGAAAACATCAAGAGTCCAGAATTCCTTTGCTGTCCTGCTAATGACAGCTTTTGAGCTTTTAGCATTAATGTTGTTAGCTACATCATAGATTATTCAGCGGATAGAATGCCTGGTTAGAACACTATAAACTTGAGAAATACAGCACATGCTGATTTATTACAATGGTCAAGAGCCTTTGCTGTTTAGGTTTCCTTTGCTATTTAGTTTGTAGTAAAACAAACGTATCTTCCTGATTTCTTATGTAAAGCAGGCCTTTCAAACAATTCAAGGCTTCATACAGATTACATTTGCACATCAGTCCATGATCATGTCCTCCACCAGTAATGAATTACTCCAACATGAGAAGCTCTAACAGTGTTTATTCTGATTTTTTTTTAAGAGCAGCATATCTTTGGCTCACTTGACGATTATCCGGCTGTGCTGGGCACTGACAGATTTCAGACTGAGATGCAGACAGGAAGAAAGTGTTTTGGGGAAGTCTGTTTAAATGATGCATCCTAAAGTCCTATTTAAGCACAAACAAGCCTTCTGGACTTCAACACAGTTCTCCAAAGTGGTTTTCTCAGCCTTATAATACTAAGGCCAGTTATTTTTTTAACATGTTCTACATATTTTGCAGGGTTTTTTAAGTGAATTAATAAAAAATAGACTATTGTACCTTTAAAACAGCCCTATATGTTGAGCTCTCATTCCATATATAGCACTGGTGTCACTAATGCTTGATGTGGCTGTTGAAAGGGCAAATTGTCTGATGGATAATGAAAAGCGTTCATGCTCACTGAACTCTCCAATTCATTAATTAATTCGAGATAATGATCTGTGCCTTACCTTTTATAGTTGAGGATTGTAACATTGTCATTTGCTCAATTACTCGGTTTTAATGTGAGCATTGGAAATCAGAGGTGACAGTTCAGTGCGCTCTGATTGGCTGCAATTAGTGCGATCCGTGTCTGGCTGTAATAGTGGCACGGAATATAGCATTTTCAGGTATAATGGAGACAAAGCATTAAAAAAAAGTGGCAAGACATAATCTATGACTGACAGCAAAGCCCCTGTTTTAATCGTAACAGCTCATCCTGAGTGACTCAACCATTTCTTCTGATATTTGACCCTCCTTTGTCCTTCCTCATGCAGATTCGCATGAACACCCCCCACCCCCTCTCTGCATTAACATACATAAATCTGTGGAGCAGATTTGTCCATTACAGCCGAGCATCCTTAGAGCAAGGCCTGAGGGTCCAGGGGCTAATAAACCATGCGCTGTCAAAGCAGCAGCGCATCATTATAAATTGTGCATGAACTCTATGTTTTAAACATTTTTGACCGCACCCCCCCCCCACCTCACATACACACACACGCACAAACACTGGCACAGGCTCACAGTAGAACTGCCAGTCCCATTGTGAATAAAGTGTGTGCAGCATCTGCATACAGTATACTGAGAAGATCTCTGGGCTGGAGAAAAACAAGAATGTATGGGGTAGAGATGGGGAGGGAGAGAGAGAGAGTGTGTGTGTGTGTGTGTGTGTGTGTGTGTGTGTGTGTGTGTGTGTGTGTGTGTGTGTGTGTGTTGGAGCTCATATTTACCAGGCTGTGGTATACTACTTTGGGAACTGGTTTGGAAATAAGGCCATGAGAGGTCTTGCTAGTGTATGCATATAAAAGGGGTGTGTGTGTGTGTGTGTGTGTGTGTGTGTGTGTGTGTGTGTGTGTGTGTGATGTTAAACTACATACACTAGCAGTGCACAATCTAGTAATGTACAATTACAATATGCGTGAAGGAGCTAAATTCTATCTATCTGTATGTATGTATATATATACACACTAGCACCTAAAGGAAAATCTGAATATTTCTGTTCAGTGTACAAACAATTCAAGTCACAAAAAATAAAATGTTTTAAAGGGAAAAAAGAAAAGAAAAAAGTACAGTAACCTGGTTGTATAATTGTGTACACACTTTTATAATGGGGTGTGTGACAGTACTCACATTTAACCAATCACATTCAATCTCATATTTAAAATTCACATTCAATCTCATAATTGTCATACAGCTGTCAATAATGAAGTGATTCTGATTAACCCCAAATAAAGGTCAGCTGTTTCTGTAGGATTTTCTTGACACCATCTTGGTTTCATCCGACTGCTGGTGCCATGATCTTCAAAAAGCTTAGAAAGCATGTACAAGATCTCATTGTTAAAAAGGTATAAATGTGGAAAGGGGTACAAAAGAATTTCCTAATGAAAACATTGTAAAGACCATCATCAACAAGGGTAGAATATGGAGTATTCTTGTATTATTCGTGCTATAGAGATGGGTGGCTAAACAGAAACCCTTTCTCATGGAAAAAAAACTGCTTAAATTACCCCATCCATGTGGACAAAATGTGTTATGGTCAGATGAGACCAATGAAGAAATGCTTCAGTGAAGCATGGTGATGGCAGCATCACACCGTGGCACTACTTCTGCTAGTCAAGATGAAATCATGGATAGCTCTGAATACCAATCTATTTTGCCATTATGTTAGACAGCTGAAGATTAAGAGAAAAAGAAACCTTCCAGCATGATACCGACCCAAAGCACAAATCCGTTCAGAAATTCAGTGTTCTGGAACAGCTCAGTCAAAGCCCAGATCTAAAACCTTTGGAATGATTTTAAGAGGGCCGTGTCCAGGAGATCACCTTGTAATTTTATAGATCTAGAGGATTTTTGCAAGAAAGAGTGGTATCAAGTTGTGCTACGTTGGTAAACACTTATTCCTAAACAGTGCATATTCCTAAACAATGTAGAGTGCTGCATTGTACGCAAAAGTTGTTTTTTTTTTTAAACATTTTTTTATTTTTTTAAACATCAGGTTATTGCTGTATATACGTTTTTTTCTTATATTGATATTTGTTTGCTGTTTATATTTGATAGAATTTATCCTGTTTTTATTTTCACATCACAAATTCATGCAATTTTAACAGCAGTATATTCACTGCATTTCAATGATAGCATGCACCCTACCAGTCATCATGTTCAGTCAAGCTAGACACGCATGCATAATAACTGTTATTTCACTATACAGTCTGTTACACTGTTAAAACTGACACATCTTTAGTGCATTAAGGGTGAAAACCCACAGCTCCTCAGCCACTCAGCATGCACCTTTACACATACACATTAGCAAAAATCTTGTTTGGATGGATTCTTCACTTCTAGGACATTTCTTGTATTATTAATTGCTCTACTAAGACAGTAACTAGACATCAATTCTAGTGTTTGGGACAGACAAAAAAAATACAGGTGTGAAAGTTAAGCACCACAAATGCTGCATTGTGAGGTTTAAATATTAGCCACTTTGTGTGTTGAATTAATTTAAGAATATAATTAATACATATCAGATGTAGAACATTTCTCAGATGAATATTTTATTGGAACTTTCTAATACAAGCAGTTGTTTCCGTACAGAAACAGTAGATTCATAAAAAAAAAAATATATGTAAACATTTTTATGTTGGTCAGTAAAATCTAACGTTTTTTACTTTTAAAATGTAATGTTGCTTTGTCAGTACTGAGCACCAAAGTGAGGCACATTTAATTAACATCTTTAGTTCAATTATTTCATACATTGAAATAAAGATTTCAGTGCTGTTACTAGAAATGGAAAGCTTTTTAATTATATGAATCAATTTTTAATGAGCTTACTGTCATAATTAGAATTTGACATATTTATTTATGGATATGTATCTCATGTAACCACCTTCTTATTCATCTGCTTTAATTTAATTTGTAACTGCTTCTGTCATTTCGAATTATGTACAGAAATAGCAATGTGCTTGAAACTACTGTTCAATTACAATCACAATCACACACAATACCCAATTAAAAAACCCACAATAAGTGGTATTCAGTTCTCTCTGAAAGTATTGGAACTGTAAGGCCAAATATTTTGCTATATACTGAAGACATTTAGATTTGAAGTCAAAAGATGAATATGATGGATCAGAATTTCAGCTTTAAATTCCTGATATTTCAATCTAGATGTGTTAAAAATGTGCAAGAAAAAGGATAAACCAACAAGAAGAGCAGAAAGCTGTCTATGGAAGAAAAGCAAGCCATTTTGAAGCTAATAAAAAAGCCATTGTACAAACATTGAACATAGCTGATACAACAATTGGGAATGTTCTGAGAAAGAAAGAGGGTGGTTTGGTGGTTAGCACGTTTGCCTCACACCTTCAGGGTTGGGGGTTCGATTCCCACCTCTACGCTGTGTGTGTGGAGTTTGCATGTTCTCCCCGTGCCTCGGGGATTTCCTCTGGGTACTCCAGTTTCCTCCCCCAGTCCAAAGACATGCATTGTAGGTTGATTGGCATCTCTAAATTGTCCTGAGCTGATGTGATGTGGGTGTGTGATTGTGTGATTGCAGAAGCAGAAATATAAAAGCCATAACACAAGTTAACACAAGTTAACCACTCGTTAGCAGTTACGACACAAAGAAATACAGAGATGAGCCATAAAAGTTCTGGAACAGAGATAAACCTCTGTAAACGTAATGGAAGCTTGCATGGCAGCTTCTGTACAATACAACAGTTTGGTGATGTCAGCGGATCTGATGCAGTTATTGCAAGTGAGAGATGTGCAACCAAATATTAGGTGTCATTTACTTTAATACTATTTGTTCCTATAATTTTGCTCATCAGAAGATTGAATAGTTTGTCAATAAAGATGGCATGTTCTAGGATGTTCACATATCTAGATGGAAATATTAGGAGATGAAAGCTGAAATTCTGATCTGCCATCTCATATTCATCTTTTGATTTCAAACCCAAATGCCTTCATTGTATAGCAAAAACAAAAGAATGGGCCTTGCTGTTCTAATACCTTTGGTAAAGTTATATTAAGCACATCTACAATTCGACTACATATTACTTCTCACAATACAAAAATACACATTAGCCTAGCACAGCTTAGCTACTAATGGTTGTGCTCATACTTCACCCAGCATCTCACAATAAGGCAGGATTTACAGACATATTAGCCGCTCACACTTGTGTTTTTTAATGGTTTTAGCCATGCCATTTCTCTCTGATGCTAACTAGCAAGCTAGCTCTTTAAAACGGATGCGTTCGCACAGAACACGTTCTTAAAATATTAATGCTAAAAAGCCATCAAGACTTTCTCTAGGTAATTGTTCTTGTCATGAACTTAAATGAACATGCGCTGCTGTGCATTACGTGTGATTAAAATGCCAAGATTTGTGCAAGCAGCGTGTTGATTTCAGGGGAGCTGTAGATGATCGAGATCAAGTACATGTCTTCTTGCTAATGTGTCAAACATGAATTTTTCATTAAAAACCCATGTATTGCTTTGGGGTGTGTATGGGGGGGGGGGGGGGGGGGGGGTGTTAAAGGATGTGTGTGAGTGTTTTAGTGGCACTTTGGTGCTAAATAGTATTGTGTGTCCTTCCCCTTGTATTTTTGTCCTCTGATTCCTCGCTCTCTCTCTCTCTCTCTCTCTCTCCCCTCCTTTTCTGCTCAGCTAACACATCCCTCCCCGTCTCCCTCTCGCTGTTCCTTGAATGTAGCGTTTAGTGATTAATGTGAGTTTTAATTGTCAGGCTCACTTTTATGCTCATTAAAGTGCATTATGCAGCAGTTAGAGTATTAAAGTTCAGTGTGAAATTTCATGCATACTAATCAGAATGCAAATGAGCCTGGCATAAAAGGATCCCTAGGTGCGAGGCGAGGTGTCGTTAGTTATCTCTTGCCGTGGCTGTCTCGAGCAAGCGGGTGAAAAAGAAAAGAAATGACTCGGGCTAAATAGATTTTTTTTTCTGTGAATAAGCGGGGAGCGCGATGGTAGCTATGGTAGGAGCATGTGTACGGACACCAAAGAGTGGGATATTAAAAAAAAAAAAAATAAATAAAAAATCTATTCAATGCACATGGCAATTAGGACAATGAACACGCTTTCAGGTAGAAGCCGCTTTCATGTAGAGTGCCAGCGGATTTAAATATGCATAGATCAATTTAAATGGCGCCTTCTGATTGGCCAGCGAAACGTGTACAATATCATGAGCGACACTGGAGTTGAGAGGAGAATGTTGCAATTACAGTTTAAAAGCAGTCCTCTTTTAAACGAACAGGTCTGATACGTTATGGATATACTATTAAGAGCTTGTATTCTCCCACTGTCATACTCAAAATGAGTAAGAATGGTAATATTGTGTGTTGTCATGCATATGCTAATTCGTATGCTAATTATGGACAGTCTTCAGAAACATGCATATGATCAACAACATGAGATGAGTCTGGATTCAAATGGGACAAACCTTAATTTCTCATTAAGTATGTATTGCTTTGTGGGGGAGAAAATAAAAGCATAAGTGTGTGTGTGTGTGTGTGTGTGTGTGTGTGTGTGTGTGTGTGTGTGTGTGTGTGTGAGTGTGTGTGTGCGCGCGTGTGTGTGTGTGTGAGTGTGTGTGTGTGAGTGTTCTCCCTTATCCCCCCTCACAGTGGTCCCATGCAGAGAACAGATTCTGTCATCACACACTCACCATATTTCTGTCTGCAGGGCAAAATGAAACAATAACAGAGATATTCAAATGAGTTTCGTATATATTTAAAGCCCAGCATGACGCAAGTGCGCTGTGATGATATGATCGTGTCACTCTGTCTAGGCTGGATCACACAAGGTCAGTGGGTGGTGATGGGACCAACATGAGTATGTGTGAGTGTGTGTGTGTGTGGACAGTCGAAATGTAGTTACTCAAATGTAGTATAGAAGTCTGATTTCTAAAAATAAATGAAAACATTGCTACAGGGGATTTCCAACCCCCCACACTGCTGATCAAAAGGAATGTTATGATTTTAATTTAATCTTTCATGTCACTGCGGTAAAACCAAAAAGGAAACCGAAACTAAGAAAGCTTAGTCAGACACATTCACAGCACACTAACTGTTCAACCCGGTGTCATGGTTTAAAGGGCAGCATGGTATGTGCTTAGATCGTCACACTTTTGTTAAGGGGAATATTAAGTGACATGTAGGCCTAAGGTGGCAGTGGAGGTATTCAGTGATTTGGTTTGAGAAACTACTAGAACATTTCTTCAAATGGACTTGTTAAAGAAATAATATGGAAACATTCTGACATTGTTCATTGTGTGTCTGTATACATACAGTGGCATCCAGAACTCTGAGACCACTTTGAAAATCTGGGATTGGTTTTAAATTTAAAATTGGAAATAAACAAAAGTTTTTAGAATTTAAAAAATTGAATGCAAAGAAAAAAATTGCTCAAAATCTTTGATATTTCTAGGTTCCTATTCAAATATTAGCAAAATTGTGATAGTTACCATGTTAACTGCTTTGCACAAAAGGTTAATTTATCCTCATGCCTATTTTTTTCTATTCACGCTTGACACTGATACATTTGATTTAAAATGGATCATAAGGTTTTACACAAACTTATGCAGTTCATGCCAGCTCAAGTGCACGCTGTTGTTAAAGCAAAAAAGGGGGATGAACCAAAAATTCTAATTTTCACTCAATTTGTTGTCAGTAATTTAATTGGTAATGAAAATTGTTGTATTAGATTAGGAAAGAATGCAAAGTAAAAGCATTTTCACTAGTGTGCTCAGAAGGTTGGACCCAGCTGCATATGTAACCTGTAAAAAAAAAAGTTGCAAATAGTTGTAAATAGTTAAAGTTATTTAAAAAAAAAATGTTTTAAAAAATTAGGCAAATAGATGACTAAATATAGACACATTTGCATTTTATACATTATCATATATTTTGTAGAGTATTGTGTTTGTATATATGGTGTGGTTTTTAGAATATTCGTTCTGTAAATAAATTTATTTATTTATTCGAATTCCACCCAATGGTCAGATTTTCTCAACAGCAGTTCAAAACAAAATGTTATGAAATCGTTAAGGAAAAAAAGGAAACTCTTGTGCAAGTTGGCATCGTTTGGGTCATAAGGTCTTCTGACCGCTCACATTTATCCTACGATGATACATTCCTATCTTGATAAGAGCGGCCTTGTTAAGCATGACTCCTCCCCCATACACAGTTCACAAGGGCTCGTTGCACAATTAGCAGACCTCAAGCCAAATGAACACCTATGAGAGAGTTTGAGACATCTAACTGTTCTGGTGGCTTGATTTGCCCAAATACCTGATTAAGACTAAAAGATCTGTTATTATTTTACAGATATGCATATTTATTTAAAGGCTTTTACAAAGATCATCAAGGCCTATGAAGCAGCATGTGAAATTATGTGGAGGTTCTTGCATTGAAGGCTGAGAGAACCAACCTCTGAGGACATGTCTGTACAAATACATACAAATTTGATATGCATAGTGAATGGAGTTGGGATAAAAGATCTAAAATTATTGTAAAGTACTTCCATCTATTCTCTATACCATTTATACTGGGTCTTGATTAGTGAGGAAACCGGAATACCCAGAGGAAACCCTTGAAACAAGGGGAGAACATGCAACTTCAGTGGTGCAAAGCAAATGTGCTAACCACTAAGCCACCGTGTTACCAAACTAAATTATCGAATGAAAAGTTTTTGCAAGTTTTAAAAAGCCTAGAGCACATTTTAAAGGAAGCACTGTAACTACAAATAATTTTATCGCCATCATCATCATCATTATCATCATCATCATCTATACTGGGATAATACAACATTAGTGATTGTACCACTATTTCGTATTTCCTGATCACCTTATTAACAGATACACTGGTGCACTGTGGCATATACAAGATTTCAGTACAAGATGTAGGAAGCATGTGGGAGTGTTTAAAAAACGGTGTAACAGGTTTTGACGTTTGCTCTGGTTTCAGTGTGGAAACAGAGACATCGAAATGTTTGAGTAATGGTCCTGTGAAATTCTTCAGGGGGAGAATTTGCTTCTTTTCACATTTTTCCTCCATCAAAACAATCAAAATAAGGGTCTATTTATGCAATTCCCACTGAAACAAGTCTGAAACATGCAGCTCCCAAATGGAACACCTGTGTGTGTGTGTGTGTGTGTGTGTGTGTGTGTGTGTGTGTGTGTGTGTGTGTGTGTGTGCGTATTTTTGTGTAAAAATCATGGAGCGGATTAGAGTGAGAAGTGCGGGGCAAGAGTAACTCTCTAGACTCGCTGTTCCGCCAGCTGTCATTAAAGCGATGCCAGAAAGTTGTCAGATCACACAGATTTGTTTTGGCTAAGCCTGTAAGGATTCTTTGATAAATTATCCTAATCAGAGAGAGGCAGTGATCCAGGATTGTATTTTACACGTTATTACTCACTCTGTAACAATGCTGTTTAAACGCAGATATGATCGCCACGATCAAGTAATCTGATACAATCGTACTCTATGTTCAAAAAACATACACCACAAAGATCCCAAGCAAAAAAGATGATAAAATAGTAGTCTGGTAGCTTGTGTAAGCAAATCATTGAACATTCTCATTTGATGCACCATTGTAAGCATCAAACCCTTTCTAATACCTGAATTAGGAACCGTCTGAGACCTGATGAATACATAAGCTAATTTTGTTGATAAATTGAAGATTACAAAGAATCCAGAATTAGTTACGTCACTTTTTTTTTAATTAACTGACTTCCCCTCAGGCTACGTATTACTTTTAAATCACTGTTGAGACTATGAATATGAAATTAGACTTGTGTTCACTCAATAGGTGATTTACGACCTTTATCTCTTCAGATGTCTGCTAAAGCGTCTGGCTTACTAGAAGAATTCAGGTATCAAAGCTACAAGCTTAGTCATTCTGAAAGGCTGTGAGATGCCTGTAATGGCTGGTACAGTCAATTGAAAATCAGTTCATCGACCTGCATGTCACTGTCTAAATATTCATAACAAGGAACTGTTGAATTCTCAAACTTGATTAGGCAGAAGGTGTTGATTTGTCATCTATGACAAAATACATTTTTAACACTGTTAGTAGACTGTAGGTTGCATTAATGTACTTGTACTAATGTACCCAGAAAACTGATTTCAGCCTCATTACCTGCTTTATGGGGTGTTATCTCATGTAACATTATACTGTTATTTTCCTCAAATGATTGTACTTGGTAAAATACATTTTTAACACTGTTAGTAGACTGTAGGTTGCATTAATGTACTTGTACTAATGTGTTCTCTTTTCTACAGTAAGAACTTGCTCACATGACTGGTATGGCAGATTATTGATATCTGAAAGAATTGAAAAAAAATATTTAACAAAGAAAAAATGAATAATTTTAAATATGTTTATGGTGATTGTGTAACATTTAGAAAAGGAGTCTCCAGTTTCAGAGCTTTGTTTTTCTTGTTTGAGTTTTCTACAATGGGAGAATCTTCAGGACAGTAGCTTTAAAAAAAGCAGTAACTTAATAAAGCAGAAATTGGACTGTTGAATATTTAAAAATAAATAAATAATTTTTTTTTAAAAACATGGTCTTTAGGTTTTAGTGAGTCTGAACCCAAAGCAGACTCAGATTCTGGTTCTTGCCTGGCAGGAGTAGACCCTGATGTGGACGTCTGCTGTTACATTTTGACATGTTGTGGCTTCTGAGATGCTTTTCTGCGCACTACAGATGTAAAGAGCAGTTATTTGTGTTATTGTAGCCTTCTATTGTAACCCATCTGGCCATTCTACTCTCTCATCAACAAGGCGTTTCCACCCACAGACCTGGATGGTAGAGACAGTGTAGAGACACCCTGAAGATCAGCAATTTCTGAATACTCAAACCTTCAGTTTTTCCACCAACCAACCATGCACTTTATGAGATCACTTTTTTTTTCCCTATTCTGAACATTAACATGGTCTGAACCTGCATGAGGATCATGTGCTGCTGTTACATGATTGGCTGAAAGGATACACAATCAAATAGATACAGATAAGAAGTTGCTTTCAGCTGCTCCCTGTTCGGGGTCGCCACAGCGGACCAACTGGTCCGCACAACAACTTGGCAAATGTTTTACGCCGGATGCCCTTCCTGCCGCAACCCTCCCATTTTTCCGGGCTTGGGCCCACTGCATCCAGTGGCTGGGGTTTGGGCATTGGCTGGGAATCGAACCCGGGCCTTCCGCATGATAGGCGAGAAACCTACCACTGAGCCACCAATGCCCTTCAAATAGATACAGATAAATAATTTTTAATATATAGACATCCCTCAATTACATTTAACTAGACTTTAGAATGCATTTGACAGGTGAGGTATTTTCTATATGTAGGATTGCAGTAGTATTCAGTATTCCACAGTAAAATGGTAATAATTGTTAATGGTGTGGCGTGGAAGAATAAATTGGTTCATTTGTTAAAAAATATGACAAGCACGACTGGTAAATGGGTTGAAACAATAATCATAAAGCTTTAGTTTACCTTAGAGTCCACATTCTGTTGAAGCCGCACCTGTGTAAAATTACGGCAAGCATTCGAGCTTTCCAACAGGTTTAATGTTGAACCCATTCTGTGTGCATTTAAGGTCTGGAAAATGAAACTGCTGTGTTTACTTCTGTCACACAGAGCAAAAAGGAAAAGGCTGAGAAACGATGTTACTAATTTTTAATTCCAGCTCCACTCAATCTGGTTCCTAGGACACGGAAACTTTATCGTAACAGTAACCATGTATACCGCAGAAAAATCTTAGCACACTTAAAATATCATAATCCTAGTCAAATGCTACTATTTCTTATTCTAAGATGATATAAGATTATTAATCTTATTTCTAGACATATTTTAATATATTTAAGCTTAAGATTTTAATGTTCTGTTGGCATTCGTTTTTTGTTTGCTAATTTTAAGCATTACTTTCTAGAAGGAAGCCAAATTATCTGCAAATAACATAAGAAAATTTTCAGATTATATTAAGAAAGAGTAAATAAATTTGACTTGATTCAAGATATTATTACTTGCTAAGCAATTATTTCTGCATTGTACTATAACGTACAATGTCTATAATAAACTATCTATAACATTATCAAATATTAGAAATCAAGTAGCTTCCCTGACTTTTCCCGCCCTTTTGGACACCTAGACATTGCGATTCAAACCTAGACAATACAAAAATGAAGAAAACGAAGACAAAAACAAAAAAAGAAGACAGAATCAACAAGTAGTGTGTTATTTAAAGTGAATATAACTTGAAGTTGAAGGATGGAGGGGGCATATTGTTTCACTGCTGGGGTACTACTGGTTTCACACATAGCTGTCAACTAATGTGCATTTTATGAAGCATTTTGCATTCCATTATTTAAGGCTGTTTATTTTTTGCCATCTTCATGTGCAAGTGCAGTGTGAAATTTCATTTCAAAACTGCCACCTGCACTGATGTGACTAGCTGTGTGATAAGCCTAGAAATAACTACCAAAGACAGAGGGCAAAAAATAAATATTTCAAAAACAGAACAATCAGACAAGAACCTTCAAGTTCTGCATCATTAACGTTAAGTTTTCATTTGCTTTTACCTTCAAAACAAAAGAAATCAAAGAAGCAGATTCTATCTTTTTTCAGTTTTCCCTAGATGTTGATAAGAGTTGCTTATAGCTGACTGTCTCCTCTGAAAATCTCAAAACACACATACACACCAAGCTACACGCATCCTGATAGCCAATACTAGTCATACTTTCATTATATAAAATGCTGAATTTCACTGAAAACAGATGTAACCCAGAAAACTGATTTCAGCCTCATTACCTGCTTTATGGGGTGTTATCTCATGTAACATTATACTGTTATTTTCCTCAAATGATTGTACTTGGAACTAAATCTGATAAGATATCTTTAGTTAACTGATGGAAATAAGTTCATCTTATATATTTATGTGAAAAGTAACCTCTGTTACTAGTTTAAAACTGATAGCCGATGGTGTTTGTTTTCAAGCATTGAAGTCATTTTGTTGTTAACACTAGAATTTGACATGCTGCTTGCTTTTTTAGCTACTGGAATCAGTGCTAGTCTAATGTAGCATTAGCAATGAAAACATGGTAGCTTAATGAAATTCATCCATCCTTCCATTTTCTGTAACGCTTATCCTACGAAGGGAGCCTGGAGCCAGGGACTCAAGCAACTGGGCGCTAACCCATTACAGGGCACAATTACACACATTCCCACACTACAGACAATTTAAACCGTCGATCGGAGTTGCAAGGCAAAATATGCTAACCACCAAGCCACTGTGCCCCCAAACTAAGTGAAATACAGCCAGCAAATTAGTGAAATGCACCACAATATGGTCATGTGTCATTTTATGTGAGTTTTCGCTTACTCCAGCATATTGCAACATGTTACTGAGGCACATTCTCAAGTTCAACACTGTAATCTTCTGGTTTGTACATCTTCAGTACCACAGGGACTATATCAACTATACTGTTAACAACATTTTGTAGCATCAGAAGGTCACAGCTGGTGACAAATTGGCCTGATACCTGTATCTCAGCTGATGAAGAAAAAGTACACAATAAGAATTCAATTTCAATAATACTCAAGTGAAATATTCATATACCCTGAAATAATACTAACCTATAAAAACAAAGTATTGTTTACCCCTGGCTCATGGAAAGTGCTATAACAGCATGATAATTAAAGATTAACATGCCAGAGAGTAGTGCAGTGTATCAGAGGGTTGACCATGTGCTCAAAAATGAGTGACAGCAGAATGAAATATTTGAAAGGACAATAACAGCAGGTACCAAAAGGTACCAACGATTGTACAGCTCGCACACTGAATAAATACGGAAACTCTAATTTCTAGGATTCTACATTAAACCATTAAAGGAACCTTAAAGACTCTAGATTTAAACCTTTTCTCAAGCATGAAATGTGCTATGCTGTTACCATGTAAAACACTAACACAATACTTTAGGATAGTAAGACAATAGCAACTATGCTGTTTTAGGCTCGTTTTCTTACACATTATAAAATACAGGTTTAAAAATAAGTTATTTCTTTTGCCCACATCATCTGTTATTATATGCTCGACCAAAAAAGCAGCATATGATACTCTGCCCTGAGGTGCAATGTAGTCCAACTGTCTGCCACTAAATGATAGCTTCTCTTATGGGCTTGATGGGGATTTTGTGGCAAAGTAATTAAAATGACACAATAATTAGTTTGCGAGAAGGACTGCCTTCAGAGTTTGGGACAAATGATAATCAGATTTGGCTGGTCCAGGAACCGTCCTCCAGCAAGTCGGACACAAATGCTGAATACCATCCGACAGCTAGTTGTTCACCCCCTTTCAAGGGGCAATAAACACTGGAGGAAATGAACTGGGGTGAAACAGTAGCTGCAGGGTTTCAGGTTTGAGCCTGTATTGTTCTGTGTTTTGAATGTTCTTGTATGGCTGCCTGGGTCCTTCAACCTCCAAAGAACTGATTGCATCGTCTAAACGGTGTGAGGAGATGGACTGGTGTCCTGTCTGGATCTGAAGGCTATACTAGGAACACCAGTTACCCATTTATGAGGTATGTTCCAGGATAGGCTCCAGATCCAGCACGATCCTAAACCAAGATAATGTTTTCATGAATGTATATAATTAACTGACTTGCTGCACTCCTTTAGAAATTCCTGCTTTGGGTATCCTGCCTTGTCCGTCTATGAGACATTCTGTCCTACAGTCATGTCCCACAGATTTGATTCTGTTTAACCAACATGGCTTAGGTTTTCTGAAAAACGCTGAAAAACACACCCACCTGTGGCCTGTTAAACCTCACAGCCCTAGACAGACGAGTGGTTTGTGGTGTTCTAACTGACAGATGGAGCTGCACTTCAATGCCATAAAACCGATTTCTACCTGCCATTTTCTTCTCGTCTTTGAATATATTTTAGGCCACAATGCTCCAGCAATTCACAAGCAATCCTTCTAATGTCTTGTGAAGATAGGCCAAACAATGTTCTCTCCATTTCCTGGATGTGCTTAGCCAAATCATTCTCAAATGTTGCGGAGCAGACCAGGATTCTGCCTAAATAGCCTGACCCTTGTTTTGTTACTGATTTGGATATGGTCTGCCTCAGGGTTTTGTATTTGCGTGGAGCCTTTTTTTAATGCCTCTCCATTCTGTCTGCCAGTGCTCTTCTTAATATCTTGTGAAGCCTGATCACCATAGCAGCAACAAATGGATGCTCACTTGTACATTCACAGCTTAAAAAAAAGGAAGTAAAATGCAACAGCACAAAAATGTAGATCTATCTACAGGCTAAACAAACAAACAAACAAACAAAAACAACATCTCATTAGTTATCTTAGCATTCCCTGAAGAATTCTTCTTTAATTTTAAACCACAATAAAATGAAGGCTAACTCGATACAGCATTACAGAATAAAACGTATTTATACTTTTTAGTCACTTGTAAAATTAATTTCCTGTACCTACTTGCAACATTGCTCAGTAGCAAGGTAGCTAGCAAGGGTACTTAGTTTAGCATGCTAGCAAGTTAGCTTTACCTATGTTGCTGTTTGTTTATTTATTTATTTATATTATAAAGGACTTAAATTAAGATTACCTGTTATCGAAATGTGTTTAGAGTTGAATACTGTATAGCTTATCTTTAACTTAATATCTTAGCAAACGTGGGTAAACCAGTTGAATGTCGCTAGGAAATCATGCATTTGCCTAAGCTTTTTGTAAAAAGCCAAGTGGATAAGCAGCCAGTTTTTTAATGCAGTGGATAAAAAACAAACAAAACAAAAAAAAACAGAGATGGTTTTAAAATGTTAGAATTGCTTAACATGGGACATTTAGCCAACAGAAAAGTACTCACTGCATGTTCTCCGGTTTCCTCTGGTTACTCTGGTTTCCTCTCCCAGTCCAAAGACATGACTTATATGCTGATTGGCATCTCTACACACATAGATAGATAGATAGATAGATAGATAGATAGATAGATAGATAGATAGATAGATAGATAGATAGATAGATAGATAGATAGATAGATAGATAGATAGATAGATAGATAGATAGATAGATAGATAGATAGATAGATAGATAGATAGATAGATAGAGTGTCTAAATTTGTCTATGTAAATAGACATAATTACCAATGTTCATATGTGGTAGTAATATGCTGAAATAATTTTTATTCAACTGTCCACTGTACCACTATCTTATATATGTACCACTATCTTATATACCTTATCCTTAACAATAGCCAAAGTTAAGTCCTCACTAGAATGTGCTGACGAAAAATCTAAAAAACTAATTTCCCACTGAAAGTCTATCAGTTTGATATATTTATTCATGAACTTTTTTTAACCAGGCAGCACTCTTCTGAATACACCAATTTATACGCACTCTCTTTTTAAGAACCTGGATGTTCAATCAATCAAGTCCAGCTGTCTGTTCTGTTACTGAGCCTTTATATTTGCCTATATTTGGTTTTGGCCTGGTGATGACTGTTTGATGACCTATTACACATTTATGGTTTTTGAGTATTGCTTTATTTATTCTCCTGGTTTGCTTGCTTCCACTTCTTTTATTAATCCCCAAAACCTTTTGTCCTCATATTTGCAGTTTCATGACAAAAGCCAGGCCTGTGTAGTTGGAAAGCAACAGCAGATTACCAGTGTCCATGCCACATTATTACCGTTAACAGCTCCTGTATTTGTTCAATCAATGGCCACTCCTGATCACTCAGCCAGATAAGTAAGATGGAGATCTGTCTTAAGGTCTATGTGTTTGTACAGTGTTTGCTGTATTTTTCCTTTTCAGGATCTTAAGTCTTATGAAGATAATCTGCAATAAAGCAGGTAATTGCACTGCTTTAAAATTGGGCCATTGCTTGGCTAAACAGGAGTGAAACCATGCATAACTGCTTTGTTCATTTGTTCAATAACGTCTTTACGACCCAACGGATGGCAAAAATGCGAAGGAACATTTCTTGATGCTTTAACAGGAACGGTGCACTGCAGATGAGTTTCCTTAGGAATTCTGCATATTGGCTAACCATCTTAAAAAAACAAACAAAAAAAGAGAATCCATAGCTAACACATAGAATCAGGAGATATTCCCCAATTCAGACCACCGGTGAAAGCTAGAATAACCTAGAAAGAGGTCTCTTCCCATTACATTGATTCAAGTTTTCAAAATTTTAAAATCTGTAAGAAATTTCCATCCAGTTAGAGAGGGTCAAAAATTGATGCCCCTTTACATTAGTCCTTTTCAACATGCCATTCAGTAACAAGACTCGATAGGACCATTTCCCTACTCTCACTGCTCTCAATCACCAGACTGATTACACCCACATTTTCACTGTCATTATAGCAGTTATAAGCAGTCCTTCCCTCACCAGCCTCTTCTTTTTACTCTTGAAAAGACAAAAAAAAGCAGCTTGACATGGTACAAAGAAACCAGTAAGCTTGAATTCTTCTGTCCTGAAGACTTTTCCATGTTCTGACATTTAAAAAGCCCCGACATCCAAGCCTCCTACCATAAATGTTAAATAAATGCCTCCTGACTGAAAACTTTACCAACAATTACTATATATGTTTTACTTTGCTAATCTTTTTGTCTTTCTGAATGAGTTATTACATGTAGAAATGATAATATCTTAGCAAGCATGTTAATATAACCTTGTGATTTACCTTGCAGACGGAACAACTCTCAGAGCTGTTATTAAAGATAATTAATCAACACCTTCTGGCCAATCAGATTTGAAAATACTTCCATGTAAAGCGAGTTTATAGATGATTTCAGGACAAAGGCGCATCTCTTCATAGACTAAGATTGGCTTGCATTCAAAACTGGTCCATTTCAATATGGTGGACGCATTAATGTTCACAGTAGCAATTGCCAGTGACTAATGCAGACTTTACTGTACTTTTTTTTTCCCAGCACAGTGGATTAGAATTACAGCAACATAAGGCTAAATGATGTTCTCCTTTTCATGGCCTCACTTTCAACAGTGATTGAAAAGACATCTAGCTACCATTTCCAGACAGGTAAATCTACCATTTTGAGTTTTGTCATTGTGAGTACTTTAAATCTTTTAAATTCATGATGGGAAAAGGGACTCTATCAGGGTAGATGGACAATAATGAGATTCTCATAACCTTCAGCAGTAGTCCTATATGTTAACCTTGATACTATACAAAGTAGGCCACTGGTTAATTAGTCTGTAGCTGATCTGACATGGCAAGTGCTAATTAACAGACTGATATTTAATATAGCAACGATTTTGCTGCAAAAACTACATACCTAAAACTTTTATTAAAACCTCAGAAAGGTAACTTCCCTGGCTATTAGCAACTGTATCCATGGCAACAATATAACAAGCATGTAGCCATTCATTTTGAACAGAAATACATTTTCAGAGCCTATGATGGCATCGCTTTTTCTGTGACAAACCACTTCATCCTTTCTACAGTGGCCAGTCTCACCTGGACAATGTAGATTTGTATCTAAGAACTAAGAGCTTCTGTAATCACAAAGACTATCATGTGTGCATCACAGGAATTTCATTTCGTATTAGTATCAAATAAAGAATCTAGCCATGGGGGTCACAGTCCAGTGACTTCTGTGCCGGTCTCAAGCCCGGACAAATAGAGAGGGTTACGTCAGGAAGGGCATCCATCATAAAACAAATGGCAAATTTAACCATGTGAATCGTCAGTACGAATTTCATACCGGATTGGTCGAGGCCCGGGTTAACAACGACCGCCATCGGCGCCATTGACCTACAGGGCGCCGGTGGAAATTTGGCTACTGTTGGTCGAAGAAGTAGAGGAGGGAGGAGAGTGCACAGACAGAGAGAGAAGAGGAAAGGTAAGAGTGTAGGACTGAGAATAGGAACTCTGAATGTTGGTACTACGACAGGGAAAGGTAGAGAGCTGGCTGATATGATGGAGAGAAGGAAGGTGGATATACTGTGTGTACAGGAGCCCAGGTGGAAGGGTAGCAAGGCTCGTAGTATAGGAGCAGGATTCAAGCTGTTTTATTATGGTGTGGATAGTAAGAGAAATGGGGTAGGTGTGGTGCTGAAGGAGGAGTTTGTGAGGAATGTTCTGGAGGTGAAGAGAGTGTCAGACAGGGTGATGAGTCTGAAGTTAGAGATTGAAGGGGTGATGTTGAATGTTGTTAGTGGTTATGCCCCACAGGTAGGTTGTGAGTTAGAGGAGAAAGAGAGATTCTGGAGTGAATTAGATGAGGTGATGGAGAGTATTCCCACGGGTGAGAGAGTGGTGATAGGAGCGGATTTTAATGGACATGTTGGTGAGGGGAACACAGGTGATGAGGAGGTGATGGGCAAGTTTGGAGTTAAGGAAAGGAACCTAGAAGGACAGATGGTAGTGGACTTTGCTAAGAGGATGGACATGGCTGTGGTTAACACTTATTTTCAGAAGAGGGAGGAGCATAGAGTGACTTACAAGAGTGGAGGTAGGAGAACACAGGTAGACTACATCCTATGTAGAAGAGGCAATCTAAAAGAGATTAGTGACTGTAAAGTGGTAGTGGGAGAGAGTGTAGCCAGACAGCATAGGATGGTGGTGTGTAGGATGACTTTGATGGTCTGTAAGAAGAAGAGGTCAAAGATAGAGATAGAGAAGAAAACCAAGTGGTGGAAACTGAAAAAGGAGGAATGTTGTGAGGAATTTAGACAGAAGTTGAGGCAGACTCTTGGTGGTCAGGTAGTGCTGCCAGATGACTGGGAAACTACAGCAGACGTGATCAGGGAGACAGGGAGAAAGGTGCTGGGTGTGTCATCTGGAAGGAGGAAAGAAGATAAGGAGACTTGGTGGTGGAATGAGGAAGTTCAGGATAGTATCCAGAGGAAGAGATTAGCCAAGAAGAAGTGGGACATGGACAGGACTGAAGAGAATAGACAGGAATACAAGGAGTTACAGCGCAGAGTGAAGAGGGAGGTGTCTAAGGCCAAGCAGAAGGCATATGACGAGTTGTACACTAGGTTAGACACTAGAGAAGGACAGAAGGACTTGTACAGGTTAGCTAGGCAGAGGGATCGAGATGGGAAGGATGTGCAGCAAGTTAGAGTTATTAAGGATAGAGATGGAAGGGTGCTCACAAGTGAGGAGAGTGTACAGAGGAGATGGAAGGAGTACTTTGAGGAGCTGATGAATGAGGAAAATGAGAGGGAAAAAAGAGTAGAAGGGGTGAACTCTGTGGAACAGAAAGTAGATAAGATTAGAAAGGATGAAGTCAGGAAGGCTTTGAAGAGGATGAAAAGTGGAAAGGCAGTTGGTCCTGACGACATCCCGGTGGAGGTCTGGAAGTGTCTAGGAGAGGCAGCAGTGGAATTTTTAAATAGTTTATTCAACAGGGTTTTAGACAGTGAGAGGACGCCTGAGGAATGGAGAAGAAGTGTATTAGTGCCGATCTTTAAGAATAAGGGTGATGTGCAGAGTTGCAGCAACTATAGGGGGATAAAGTTGATGAGCCATACAATGAAGCTATGGGAAAGAGTAGTGGAAGCTAGGTTAAGGAAGGTAGTGGAAATTTGTGAGCAGCAGTATGGCTTCATGCCCAGAAAGAGCACAACAGATGCAATTTTTGCTCTGAGAATTTTGATGGAGAAGTATAGGGATGGTCAGAGGGAGTTGTACTGTGTGTTTGTAGACTTGGAGAAAGCGTATGACAGGGTGCCAAGAAAAGAGCTGTGGTACTGTATGAGAAAGTCAGGAGTAGGAGAGAAGTATGTCAGAGTGGTGCAGGACATGTATGAGAGGAGCAGGACAGTGGTGAGGTGTGCTGTAGGTCAGACAGAGGAGTTCAAAGTGGAGGTGGGACTGCATCAGGGATCGGCTCTGAGCCCCTTCCTGTTTGCTATAGTGATGGACCAGTTGTCAGAGGAGGTCAGACAGGAGTCTCCTTGGACAATGATGTTTGCAGATGACATTGTGATCTGTATTGAGAGCAGGGAGCAGGTGGAGGAAAACCTGGAGAGGTGGAGGTTTGCGCTGGAGAGAAGAGGAATGAAAGTCAGTCGTAGTAAGACTGAGTACATGTATGTGAATGAAACGGAGGGAAGTGGAACAGTAAGGTTACAGGGTGAAGAGGTGAAGAAGGTACAGGAGTTTAAGTACTTGGGGTCAACAGTCCAGAGTAATTGAGAGTGTGGGAAAGAGGTAAAGAAGCAAGTGCAGGCAGGTTGGAATGGGTGGAGAAAGGTTTTGGGAGTTCTGTGTGATAGGAAAATATCAGCGAGAATCAAGGGGAAGGTGTACAGGACAGTGGTGAGACCGGCCATGCTGTATGGTTTAGAGACAATGTCACTGAGGAAGAGACAGGAGTCAGAGGTAGAGGTTGCAGAGCTGAAGATGTTGAGGTTCTCTTTGGGAGTGACAAGACTGGACAGGATTAGGAACGAGTACATCTGAGGGACAGCTCATGTTGGACGTTTGGGGGACAAAGTTAGGGAGGCCAGATTAAGATGGTTTGGACATGTTCAGAGGAGGGAGAGTGAGTATATTGGTAGGAGAATGTTGGACATGGAGCTGCCAGGCAGGAGGCAAAGAGGAAGGCCAAAGAGGAGGTATATGGATGGAATTAATGAGGATATGAAGCTAGTGGGTGCGAGTGTTGAGGATGCAGAAGAAAGGGATAGGTGGAGAGAGATGATTCGCTGTGGTGACCCCTGAAGGGAAAAGCCGAAAGAAGAAGATGATTAGTATCAAATAAAGGACATGGACAAAAAGCTCTGAACCTTCTATTCTGATTTCAGGGCACTTTAAGTATTTCTTTTCAGGCTTTGGGTTGTTGTTTTTCTGGACAGAAGCTGGATCTTAGATTATAGGCACCACCCTTAAACGTCTGTAAACGCCCACTAAATAAATATCGTCTGTAAAGACAGCAAAGAAAATATAAAAATGCCTAACTGTTAAAAACCTCTCCTATTCTTATCTAGTGCTATAAAGGTCTAAGTCCGAAACCGCACACTACCCTATGCATACTATTTCAGAATAGTGCGCTGCAGGCTCCGCCTCCGTCCCATTTTGATTCGTCCACACTTGACAACACGTAGAGACTCCGCCCAGTTTGACTAAATAAGGATTCGTTGCCCATAAACGGCTTACAATCGATCCGAACGTAACCTTTTTTTCCCCCTTCCTTATTCCCCGTTTATATGGCACAGCGACTTCCGCTCTTGCAGTTAAAGCGGAGTGGAGATCATGGCGGAGCGCGTGCAGCAGCCCCCAGCTAAGCGGTTCTGCTGCCGACCCGGTTATAGCACAGCGTGTCGACAGGGGCTGCGGGCCGGCGGAGCAGTATGCGGCACTTCGGCTTCGGCTCAAGGGGGAACGGGCAAGACCCCGGAGTCGCTCTTGGACATTGCAGCGCGCAAAGTGGCCGAAAAATGGCCCTTTCAGAGGGTGGAGGAGCGCTTCGAGCGGATCCCAGAGCCCGTTCAGAGGCGGATCGTGTACTGGTCTTTTCCGAGGAGCGAACGGGAAATCTGCATGTATTCCTCGTTCAACACCGGCGGTGAGGAGACCGCGGCGGCCGGGGAAGGAAGCGATGAGACCCGGCTGCCTTTCCGTCGAGGCGTCGCGCTGCTCGAGAGCGGCTGCGTAGACAACGTACTCCAAGTCGGTGAGTGGAAATAAGGGACAAATCGTCGCGTTTATTCACATGTCACTCACAAATAAATGTAATCAAGATAAGTATATTTACGTTTTTGAATGTATTCGGCCACGAACGAAGGAAATCGATTGCGTTTAGGACGAACAAAGAAGCGAGCACAACGACAAAGGGCACAGCGGGTTTAAATCTCCCCATAGGGCTAACGTTACATCTGATAGGACCTGATAGGATTGTTCAGCTGGTTGCTGTTTGCTCTCCAGTTAAAGCGCTCGAATATAAACTCATTTCTCCCTTTTTCGAAGAAATTGTTAGTCCAACGAGCTATGTTTAACCCTTCTTTTTATTATCTGCCTCTACTGCATTTTTTTTTGTTCTACTCATGAGAAAACACCACCACGGAAGTGGAAATACCTACCCTGTATTACACTGTAGTCTATACCATAGTGCGTTTACAAAGCTTTTGTCGAGCGTTTTTACTGACCGAATTCTTTCTGTCGTGCTTTGTAGTATGATCCAGTGTCTTTATTTTAGTCCGAAAACATGAAAGACGAGGCTATGAGGGATTGTCTCTGGCTGTGTTTATTTTTCAGAAGTGAAAGGCATGGGGGAGGTTAGCAAGTCTGCTCCAACTGGACGGATAGCCTTAATGTCACTGAAATGACAAGCGATATAATGTTGGTTTGTTCGGGATTTTTTGTCGTTGAATTCGGAGTTTTACTGAACCGGAATTGGTTTTTAGTTTGGAGAATTTCGCCTAATCTAGCTTGTTTTTTTAGTTCCTGAACCAATGTGTTTGGCCCTGTTTGGTTTTGCATTTTAGCCAGTGCGCATATCAAATAGCCGTCAGGCATCTCCCCCACTCTCCCATTGAAACTGGCACTTTGTTCCCATTTTCATGTTCATTTGTGTCTTTTCAGCTTTATGTCACCCTGCGAAAGGAAAGGCAAACAAAAGCGCCTTTTTATTTCTTTTCACTGCTTGTTAAATAGAAGAGATTTGGGGAAAAAAAGAGGGGGCTGGGAGGAATGGCGATTTAAAGCTGCAGCGCCTCATTTTTTTTTAAATGGACCTTGGCTGGACCTACGTCCAAAACCCTCATACTGTCCCACTAAAGGAGTATGTGAAAAATAGTATGCTGCCTATAGCCTACTCTACTGTGTAGTTTGTGACGCAGCCATTGTATTGTCAGTTTACAGCTGATGCATTGGTGCTTGCTGCTTGTGCTGACATGTGTGTGTGTGTGTGTGTGTGTGTGTGTGTGTGTGTGTGTGTGTTCAGCACTGAACTGATTGGAGACTTGTTTGAAAAATAGCACTGCAGAAAAGAATTTTGCATCTGGACAATATGTTGTTGGCTTCCTTGTGGGCTTTAACTCTTGGTGTTAGCTTTTGTTTAGAGTCACCAAGGCTAGCTCCGGTGCCTTGATCATCCTCTGGTCTGGAAACGTTGCAGGGTTTTAACCTCATTTCACTGTACGGTCAATTTGAATTGTAATACAATCTGCAGACATAATTTTCTGCATGACCACCCCCCCCCCCCCCTTTCCTCTGGATGGATGAGCGGCGCCTCATCTGGGCTTTGTGCCCTTCTTCCTGAGCCAAGATGGGTGTCTGCTCACAGTAACGCACAAAGGTCCAAACCCATGTGTGTGTTGAGCTGTAGCCTCCTCCCCAGACCCCTTTGGACTGGATCAGCAGCTCGGAGATCAAGAGCCTCTGCCCTGTTTTTCATTAGATTGTGTGGAGAGTCTTTTCTCTGTCAGTGAGGAGACCTTATCCCTTTTGTGTGTGTGTGTGTGCGCGTGCACACATGCTCGTCGTTCTGCATTCTGGTGATGGGAAAAGACAAGAGTGAGCGCACACTGGGAGGGTTTTCTTGGCTGATTGCATGCCATTATGGAATGTGCTGCAAAAATAAAGCCAAGGAGGTGATAAATAAAAGATGCAATCTCCTGACACGACTTCTCCTAGCAGACTCGGGACATGATGCAGGACAGAAATCTGTTTGTTTTTGTCGTTTCGGAGGTGGCAAAAAGCAGTGTAGGCTGTGACAGGGAAATAGCCATATATATATATATATATATATATATATATATATATGTGTGTGTGTTTCCATACGTATTTGTCTGTAAATATGGCTTCACGATTGCGCTGGCAGGTGGCCACGATAGGCTATATTTACATCCCGGCTCTGGTGCCGAACTTCTTTACCTCTGGGGTATTTCTTCCAGTTTCACTATCATAGTCAAAGCAGCAAGGGTGTCCTTGACATGGGTGCAAATTTTTTCCTTGTCTGTTTGCTCTAGCGTATTGATCGTGCAGACAGACGGTTGGGTCACAAGCCTAAGGGTCACTGAGGTCAAGTTCAGCCTCCTTTTCCAGGACGTCACTTTCTCTTCCCTTTCAGCGTGTAAGAATAATGCATGCCTGTCCAGTCCAGCGTTAAGTAATTAATGTCTGTTGGAAGTATATTCGTTTGTTAAAGCTGCTTTATTTGAACATGATTGATTTTATAAGTTGAATATGCAAAATATCATAAGAGATTTCTTCAAAAGTTGCTGAAGATTACAATCTTAACACTGGCATTTATGCTATAGTCATGCTGTTGTAAGGAATTTCCCTGAAGGAGCTCAAGATCAGGACCGAAATAAAATCTAAGCCTTACATATACCACAAAGGTAAATGTCAAAATGATTTGGATACGCAGATGGTAATTCACTTTCTCAACAAGGACTTGTAGTTATTTATCACCAATGAATGATTGACAATTTAATTAATCTAATGTAAGGGGAGATTGAGGGGGGTGAGGAAAAAAGACACGTGACCTCTGAGAGATTGTATTTGTGTGCACATGAGCAATGAGTACATATTGTGTTTAGTTGGTGAGTGCGTTTTTGTTGTGGGGGATTTGCACATTGACATTTCATATGTGGAAGTGAGGAATTTTACCTCTGCAGCTTAAATGTTGTATCGGAATGCTGTTTGGAAGGACAACTTTTTTTTTTTTTTGGTTTCAAGATGCCTCCAAAATTGGAAACCGTGTTCCGAGGTTTGTTTTCGTCTTCCTAACTCGAGAAAAGCCACCGGATTGAAATAAACCGTTTTTTATCATTTAAGTCCAGAGTTAAAAGCTGACCATTTTCCCGATTGGAAATAAGATTCGCTCTGTGGTGTAATAACCCAGAAACCATGCTAATTCAGAAAATAGCCCGGGTTTGCAAGAAATCCTGAAATCTCTCTCGGCTGATGAATAAATAATAGATACAGCATTAGAATGAGAGTTCTGAAATGCAGAGGAAGGTTCTGCCAATCCATGCTTTCTTTAAACGTAAACTGATCTTTTCAGTCGTCACCCCGGTCCACCAGATTTCGACCACCAGTCCCATCATCTGGTGCACCATTAAGCAGTAGAAATGCCTCCTGGCATGCAAGAGTGGTTTGTTTTTGCCCTTTTCCCTTCAGAGCACTAATATTCTACAGTATGGTAATTTCCACCGGCACTTCAGTCCGAGTGCTGTGACCTCATATGCCAAGTAAGTCGAGAGGCTGCAGCAATTTTCCTTTAGAGTGCCTCCTTTCTGCACAATGCTGTACAGACCATCAGACCCCATAGTTTTTATCTTATTTATTTATTTTATTTATGGTTTTAAGTGTCACTTTTGGGGGTCGAATCAACCAATCTGTGTCTTTATATCCAAATGCTCAAGAGCAATCCAGTGACCTCATGACCGCAGATAGTGGCGTTGCTGCTCACCTACAGACCCCAGAACAGAGATGCTGCAAGAATTGATTGAAATAAAAGATTTAAAAAATATAAACTATTGCGAGAGACTGAGCTCTGAGTTCAAAGGGTTTTTTTTTTTCCCGATTTAGGCAACAGTTGTGACCTCTAAATGTTTTTTTGATTTACGGTATCTTTCAGCCTCGGGTTCCTACATATGCCATAAACAGCCATTAATCCCAAGTCAACTTCTTTGTTCTCGGGTTTAAAGGTACATATGGAACTCTGACCGTAATGTTTTCCGTCTGTCCATATGCTGGTGTCAGATCTAATGTTCCGCTTTTTTTTGATGGCATGACATCAGACGTAAAAACGGCATCGAATAGTTTCATGTTGTCTTGTTTTTAAGGAACGCAACAATGTACATCATAGAGAACCTTCTTTCTGGGTTTATTGAAGCACTGAGATTTTGAGGAGTGTGTGACTGAGGAATAAAGATGATGGAAGACACCAGGCGAAGATGATTTTATTTGTGAAGGAAGCCTATTTTTTCTCTCTCCCTCTCTCTCCCTCTCTGGATGATCTATGTCTTCCTAAAGAAAGATTGTAGGGCTGCGGGGCAGCAAGCGATGAATATTGCTTATTGGACAGAACCTTTGATATATTTTTTCTTTCTTCCCACTTTCCATTTCTCTGATCGTCATGTTTATCAGCAGCATTTGAAATGCAAATGGAAAGTCGATCTATCTTCTGTCTCGTCCAATCAGTTTTTATTGGAGCTCTTGTGAGCGAGCCTGAGCGGCGAATAATTCCTCTCGTACATATTAGGATTATGAAACAGATTTTTGTTTTTAAATATTTCAAAAGCAACAAAGCGAAGGATTCATGATTGCTCCTCGCTAGGGGGAAAATGTTACTTTTTTTCTGTTGCTTTTTTATGATTTTGGTAAAGCGAGTGGTTGTGGTTTGTAGGAAATGGGTTGAAATATTTCCTCCCTGACTGATGCTGCTGGAAATCTTGCCGTCCTTCTTAGGTATTTTCCAGGTCATAGTCTGCTTCCACTCAGGAGACAGATTTGTATTTTCTGGCTCTCTCTTGTTCTACTCCCTCTTTGAATGGTTTCTTCCTCTTCTATTTCTTCTTCTCTTACACATATTTGCCTCTGTGCTAGTGGATAAGAGGAGGAACCAGATATTATTAACTGCTTGTTGTTGTTTTAAAGAGATATTTGATGAAGGAAGACACGGGGAGTGTGTGTAATTGCTTTAAGGGCAGCAGCTGTATGGGTTTTTTGGTTAGTTAATATTTAGTTAATCTCTAGACTCCAGACCTGCGGGATTGTTTTCCTCCAGCTTTCCATCCATCTTCGCCTGATCGGTATTCAGCCTTGTCCCCTCATGCCATTAACCTTCATCGAGGGGTGAGAGAGAGAGAGAGAGAGAGAGAGAGAGAGAGAGAGAGAGAGAGAGAGGGGACTGGGATATGGGGGCAGGGAAAAGCAGGCTTACCTTTCCTCATTGAGGACTCACCTCATATTTTTTTGCAACGTACTGTTTAGCCAGCTGCTGTTCTGGCCTGCCTAAAGGAGCGAACATCAGGGCTCGCCGCAGGTCCATACGGCACCGTGAGGTGTATTAAAAAGTCCAGAACACAACGACCCGATTATCTTGAGCCCGAGCAGTGGCCCCCAAATACTCAGAATTACCTTAAAGGCCATATTGCAGCTTTGTCGGCTTTGTCCGTAATCCAGACTACAACTAGTTGCTGGCAGCGGCGCAGCTTTTCAGGCAGACCCCTGATGCGTGATGACGCACTGTACCAGCTCGTCCCGCACAGGACTGGGCTCCAAACCAGTAGAATGTAAGCGCTTGGTCATGCCACTTCATGCTCCGTATGTTGTGAATAAAGAGATTTAATAGGGACAATGGCCTGGTTATTTATTCTGTTCTTTCCATGCACTCCCAGCGCCTCGGCAGGGTATGCCGAGGACCCGATCCGTCTTCATTATCCGAGCCGTGGCGGAGACCTGGAAATGGCGCTGTGATGAATGAGACCTTTAAGTTCACATTAATGGCTAAGTATTGCTCGTAAGGAGTTCTAGATTACGCTTCTGTTTGATTGGTGTGCCGCACTTTTCTCTGACGATTCTCTGAAGAGGGGAAAAAGAGGTCGCAGAATCTAGGAAAGCATCTCTGAAGCTGCTTGCGTTATCACAGCTCGGGATGCTAGTCACTTTGCATATGGCTGAAGTTCTTCAAAGCTCATTCTTAGAGGCCCACGCATTGCTGGGCACACAGCCTGCAACTGGTGTCAACTTGCACTGTCCTTTAAGGGGAGCTGATGAACAGGCCCTGAGGAGTCCCCATGTGGATTGCAGCGTCAAAATGTCCAGCCCAGAACAAGATAAAAAAAGAAGAGCTGGCTGAGTGTGTGCATGTTTGATGGTGCTTGCTGGTTGCTGAAGGCAACACCGGGGGAGTCATTTCCCTTTTTCCTTTTTGTTTTTTTCTCTGTTGTACGAGGGTGGTTAACCCAGCTGTGTTTTTCCGGACGAGACAAAAGCGAAGCTGACTTTACATCATTCGCCACTTGTTGCTCGAGCTCCCCCTGATACCAATGTGAGCATTTTAGTTTAGAGTGTCTAAACTTTGTTATTGTAGGGTGGAACAGTGGCCCCGCAGCACTAGGGTTCCCGGTTCAACCCTGAGCTCGGATTAGTGGCCTTTGGATGTTCTCTCAATCTTGTTTTTTTCATGAGCCAAGCACACACATTTGTTGTGCTGTAAAAATGTAATTTAAATGGGTAATATTTGGCCTGAACAGAGCACGAGGGTTAAAGTAAACAAAAGTATGCCACATGCTCGCACAGGCCCACAATGTTGTCGTGCCTGCCGTCTTGTCATGCTGCATTGTTCCACGCTGCCTCCAGTCACGGTCTCGCCCTTCGAAACCACCTGGCTAAAGAAACGAATCGCAAGAACCAGAAGAGCTTGAAGGGGGGGAAAAAAGGTTCAGAGACAGGTTCATGAAGGCACAGAGAGAGCAGCTTTAAGCCTGCTGCTGAATGTTTGGGAATGTGCCCTGCATGTTTGGCAAACTAGCAGTGGGAGGAAGTGCTGAGCTGTGCTGTCAATGGCAGTGGATGTGGAAGAAGCGTGAAGTTCACAAAACACAGACCCCACTTTCCTCAAACACACACTCACTTGCTCTGAGACGAGGCTCTGAAGTATGAATGTATGACCAGGGCTCTGTTGCTCTGTTCACGTTCGGGACGTCATAGCTGCGTTCACACTTCAGACTACTCGAATTACATTCGTTCATCTTTAGTAAACGCTTTGGATCCGAGGTGTGTGGGAAATTTTAGTAATAAATTTTAGTAATTTATTATGTTTTATTCACAATAAGACCTTTTGAAATGTTTACCTAAAACACAAAAGCATGTGAAAAGCTTTTTTGGGGCTTCATCTCCATCTGTATTTCTGTTATCTCAAGGAAGGTTTTTTCCCCTCCAACTTCTGATGGAAACGTATGTTATGATGTCACAAGTTTGTTTATCTCTGTACAGCAGAGCTCGATCACAGAACACTACATGTCCAGTTTTGTTTGTTTTTGTTTGTTTTAGAGTTCATGAGTTTCACACTTACCCTGTTCTAGACTTCTAGAATAAATGTTGTTGTTTTTAAATGATGATTTACAAAGTCGTGAAACTGAAAGAATCTAGCTTTAGAGCTGTATTCAATTGCAACTTTGAAAAAAATATTGTTTCTGTATGCAAGCTCTCAAAACGGTGCATTTATTCAATTCAAATATTTGCGTTTTTCCCGGAGAAAGACGTAACGGGCCTTTTATCATTTTTATTTCTTTGGAATGAGAAAGCAGTGCTGGTGTCGATTCGGCGGCAAAGCCCAAAACCAATCAAGATTCATAGAGGTATAAGCAAGATGAATGGATCGCCCGGCCTTCCTCCACAGAGCTCCATCGAAAGAAAGAATATGCCATAAATTACATATTTAGCACCATGAGAATGGGCTATGGTGATTAATTTAGTGCAGAGAGCGCAGCAGTATTGACATTGCTTGGAAAAAGACGGGGGGGGGGGGGGGGGGTAATAGTGAGCATAATTCTATCTGCAAAAGCTGTGGGAGGAGAGAGGAAGAGGCCTCTCCCTGCACTGGCTTATATACTCACAGAAAAGAATAGGAACAATGACGCAGCTCCAGGACCAGGTTTCAAATGTTATTCTTTCAATTAAAAAAAGTGCCCAAATCACCAGCCTTTTTTTGAAAAAAATAAATTAATGAATATTGGCTAGTTCTCCGTATTTAAATTATATCCGCTTGCCAATTAGTGAACGGTAGGTTATTTAAAAGATACATTCCGTTACGCCTTTGACGGTAAATGAAATGACGGTGAGTCACCCTGAAATCAGTTACGCAGACCAGCCTTTGTCTCAGAATTAGTCATGTAACAGAATATGCTCGTGTACTCGCGCAAGCATCCGTGCTATAACTACCAACAGCTTCCTACAGAACTCGGCTGCTGAGTCAGCTGCTCGGAGGCAGTTTCGAGAAACTTGCACGATCCCTCAAACCCTTTTTGCTGGATGAGATCCACGTTTCCTTTAAAGCACACACAGGAAAAAAAGTTCTACGCAATAAGCATTTCTCTCATCCTCTCAGACAGAGGAGTAAAGTGTGTCGGGTTAAAGGGGGAAATTGGGCTGTGGTCGTGAGTCGCACAGCCACGCTGGCAAAGTACTCGACTGCAGTAAGTCTGCCGTGACTCCAAGCGGCTTTTAAAAGTCCGGCAGCAGGCCATGCCAGTTGTGAGCTCTCTCCCCTCGCTCTCGCTCTCTCTCTATTTCCCCTCGCTCGCTCGCTCACACACAGAGACAGTGGAGACAGGCATTTACATTGCTGAAGTATCATCACCTCCTTGTTTATAAGAACAGAGTATTACATGATGCTGGCTTGTGGCACTGTGTGCCTGCAGTTAAGATGTGGATAAAATTACATCGCTGGCCTTTTCGACTATGTCCCACCCCCAAGCTCACCATGTTGCTTTACCCTGCAATATGTGTGTAATGATGTTGACCAGTCAGCAGTCCCCTTGTCCCAGCTGGTGTGTATGGCTCTATAGGCAAGGCCAAAGGCTCAGAGAAGGGAAGAGGAGGAGATAAACAGAGACCGGTGCACAGGGGGGTGAGGCCCTGAAGGATCTCTCCAGGCTCTAGCTGTCTCTGTGACACACATTCAGATTGATGGATCTGTTTGTGTATATCCTGCAAATGGCACCTTGAGGCTTCATGAGCAAGGAACTGGTTTTCTTACAGTATCATGGTCTTGAAAGAATTTACTTGTACTAATCCATATCTCAATATTTATTGGTGCTCTGTAAAGCATATGTTATTGAATACGGTGCTCGGGTCCCCGTGGTCATGCCTATGCATGTCTAAGAGCAGCTCCTCTTTGTCTTACACTGGTGTTTGGGAAGCAGCCATTTGTGCCTCCGGCTCTGATCCCTCGCTGAGAATCAGGTCTGACTTGCACATGGCTGGCTAGCTCTGCTGTTCTCGCCAGCATTTTACATGGGGGAGGTGGAGGCTGGACTGGGGTGGGGTTTGGCACTAGTTCTTCCCTCTTTTGTGTCACATGGTAGGGGCCAGCTTTGTCTGGAGTTCGTATCAGACGTTGGCATTTTTTTATTGTAAACCTTGGAGGTGTGCAGCATTTCACTCATGCAGCTGAGGTGGACCGCCCTGGAGCCTGGCAGGCTTTACCATCCCTCTGCCACCGTTCCATGTTTCAGTGGGCACAACGAGGCCTTGGCACAGCCGCTTGTCGCATGCCTTTCCTGCCAATGACTCCAGATGCGTCTTGGGCCTGGTCCCGCTATGCGGGTAGGCTGTTCCAGATGGTACAAAGCCATAAGCCACTTCCCTTAGACAGAAATGCACTTTGCTGCACTCAGCTCTGTATCCTCCATACTCAGCCCTTGGCCATTAACCTCTACAGGCAGCTGAGAAATAGCCGTCTTTTGATTAGCCCAAGTGAGAGCATATGTGCACCACGGGCTTCTACTTTCCAACATAAGGCCTGTATATTGCTTGTTATTACTTGCTTTCATTTTTTGCATTGCTTCCTTTCATGGAGCATATGTAGCCAATCACGAACGTATACACAGCAATAATTCTTCAGTTCTTGTCGTCATATTGCTCTTTTGAAAACAATCTCGTTCCTTTTGCAGCTGTGTTGCTGAGACGCTGCTACAAAACTGTAGGTCCTGTCTAAGCTAGACCTGCCTGACTAGGTCATTCTCCGCTGGCATCCAGGTGATTGAGTGTGATCTGCTGTTTGCAGGGATTGTTCTTAGTGTTTGCCATGTTTATGTAGTTCCAGCGCACCTGTTTGCAGTTCAGAGGTCGGGGTTCAGGCTTATCTGTCCTGTTAAAAAAGCAGCCAGTCTGCTTCGCTATTTGTACACCCAAGCAGAAGCAGAAGTTTATTGGTGCAGGTGTAGCAGAGCAGGAGGTCTACAAATGACAACCAGCTCTTTGCATGCACTGCAAAAACACTTACCTTTACATTTTTTACACAGAGTCATTGTATACAATGGTCAGGCTATGACTTCTGGCTGCCTATGTTCGTGCTCTGGTTTTTCTCCAGCATGGTAGTCTGCTACCCAGTTGACTTTCTGTTGTGTAATCGTGGGTGTTTTGTCTTTTACTTCCTGCATTGTGCACATTTAATATGTTGGAATAGATCCAGCAGCTTTCCATGAGAAGCCAGCCCTCGCCTTTGCCACTGCTTTTCAAATTTTGCCTATGCTAAGGCCTGGGCAGGCTGGCAGATTAATATTCATATGGTCTTAGTTCTGCCTGTTAATCCCAAAGTGCAGAAATTGGGAGGCCCTTTCCCTCTGATCTGTGATCAGCAGGGGCCAAGGGTAGAGGGCTTGCCTCGGCACTCTCACAGGAGGACAGCCTCTCAAACCCGCTGAGTATTACTGAGCTCAGAGGGCTTGGGCTTGACCTTCCAGCTGATCGTAACCCTTTTATCCCTCATGCTTTAGAACATGATTGTGTTGTGCATATCATTCTCTCTCTGTTCAAACATCTCGTGCTTGGTCTGTTGTTCCTTCGCCTGCCCGCTCTTTCTGCTCTCGGACAATCCCTTTAGACGTTTTCTCCTTTCAAATTCAGGATGATTTTCAGCTCTTATCCTCTTGCTTCCATTTTATTCTCTCTGATCCTACCATTTCTTGGAGCACTACCAACCCCCTACTCTTACATTTTTATTCTGAGTGTTAACCATGTACAATGAGCTGCATTTCCCAGCAGCTTAAACAGTATATATCTCATCTCAACATTAAGAGCTGCTTGCTCTAGAATACAGAGAATGATCACTGTTGGTAGGAGGTACAATAAAAGTTCCTTTTGTTGTGTTGTATTTTGTAGTACAGCTTTCCCTGGTTCGCCCCTGCAGCTGGCCATGGCAACAGCTGACAAAACCTGAGCCCGAGAGGCTTATGGGAAGCCTTGTCCTGTCAGTCAGTGGGGACAACCGGGGGCCCTGGCCACGGCCTCTGTTTTTTGCAGTGAAAAAGTAAGCAGGAAAGCAGGAGCAGCTGGGAGCACACAGTGTTCACATGCACAGAGAGGCTCTTCTCCACACAAACCAAAGTAAACTGGGAGCCTTTAAACGTCCCAGTGCTGAGTTCAGAGGGAATGCTGCCTGTTGAGACCGACAGGAGATTGAACTTGCGTGTGTGTGTGTGTGTGTGTGTGTGTGTGTGTGTGTGTGTGCATGCGTCTCCTCTCTCTCTCTCACTTACTCACTCACTCACTCACTCACTCACTCACACTCTCTCTCACACACACACACATTGAGGAGACTTCCAATCTTGGACACATTCTGGCCACAGCACAAAATCTAACTTGGCTCGGTAGTAGCTCTCTTTACATTACTCCCTGCCTGTTACATTACTCCTGAATACTCTAGCGTTATTGTCAAAGTTCTCTTTCTGCTTAATCACGGTGGTGGGAACAAGCAGATGGTTGCCTTCAGCATTTGTTCATTTTTATTTGTGTACGTTTTCGCTGGCAGACCAAGAGTGACGCTGGGCTGCTGAACCAAACAGCTTGGACTGTGAAGTTCGGGGAAAACGTTGGAAGGAAGCGAGAAGGGTGGTGGGGGGTTGAAGGGGGATAGAACTCCAGTACTCAAACGTTAAGCCCTGCCAAGCCTCAAATGTGGCTCTCTGGCTTCAAGATCCTCAGCGCTAGCAGCGTCTTTTTGAAAAAGACAGGAGCTAGTCCGGCTCTATTAAGTGTGTTTTCATTTGAAAAGCAGGCAGACATTGGCGCTTGGGTTCTTTTTGAGCAGAACAAAGCAGAAAGCCATATGCTTGAGGTTGATCAATTGCTACTGGCTGTTTATGTGGCAACTTTGATTGAGACTGTATTTAATTACCCTCCTGCCCTTAGCCAGTGTCTGAATATGGTTGTTGCTGTCGTTTATTTTGCAAATCCATTTTCAGTGATTTCTGGTCGGCAATAAATCTACAAAAAACTGACTTTTAGAGGAATTGTAAATATTAATTTGTGCAAAATCGAGCTAGACATATTTGGGTTACAGATTGTTGTTGTCTAATTAGAACTGCACTGTTATAAGAGCTACAGTTCTGAATGCATTGTGTATTTCTCCATTCCCACCTCCTTTCCTCTTTTTCAGCTGTCTGTCTTGCCTACAGCCAAAAAAGCTCAAGCACTATCGTTAAGTCTCCCTCCAAGCTTGTGTCCTTGATAGTCAAAGGAGAGGAAAAGAGGCTTTTGAAATTCAAGGTTGAGTGTGTGTTTCTCTCCGTTTCTTTGGAGGCATTGTCTGCAGCCTCGGTGAGAGTTTGGAGCCAGGCTCCCTGTTTGTTGACGTGTGTGTGCGCGCGGTTTTGTGCAACTGCATCCAATCAGATCCGCCTTTAACTGTAAGATGACCACATGTAGCGTTGATAAACCCTGCGGTACGTCAGCAGATCTCGGGGCTATGATAGTGCTGGCACCAGCGTCCCTGTACTCCTGATAACAGAATGAAATGGAGTCCCGGGCCAACTGCTGACTTAATTCCCTTCCCCCTTGTACTCCCTGGCCAGAAGGGGGAGGTTAGAAGCACAGATTTAGCCCCTTTTTTTCTTTCTCCACTATCAGCAAGAGAGGGGCTAAATATGAATGTGTCAAGAGATGAGGCCTGGCCAAGTGTGCGTTCCTGCATATAGATCACTGTCTGAGCCTGAGACCGAGCGGAGGTCTGCTGATACATCAGTACTTTTCTCTGTCCCTCCTCTCTCCCTCATTGTTGCCCTCATCAGCACCAATCGAGAAGTTTTCACCCCCATTCTGGTCATTTTGCATGCCTCTCGGCCTGGCCTCTTTTCTTTTTTCTTTTTTTTTTTTTTCATTATTATTAATTGAACAGGATCTGAATGAGTGTTGCCATGGCAGGAGGAGAGTAGCTTGGTGTTCCCATTGTGTTGCCGACTCCACTGTGTGAAAGAATTTTGAGGGGAAAGGCTTGACCACGTTCACTGCGTTTCGACCATCTTCACGTCTAAGCGCCACGACTGTGAACTAGTCCTGAATTGAAGGATACATGGCAACCTTTTTAGCTGTTGCTCTTGGATGTTTGCAGGACCAAAATTTAGCAAGTAAAATCAATATCTTGCCATGCTTTGGTGGGAAAAAAATGCCAGTTGGAGTGTGTGGTTAATTTGGATGGTTGTTTTGAGAGCATCCCTGTTCTGCAGGGTTGTTTAGACAGAGGAGGGGGAGGTGTGAAAGTCTCACATGTTCCTCTGAGGCCTTGGAATCATTTTCTGTCAGCAATGTTTAAAGAGAATAAAGTGAGCTGTCATCACAAAAGGTTAAAAAATCTGTCTTGCTCAGCCATTTAATGAAAGCGACCGAGTAAGAAACACAAACTGAAATCCATTCTTTCGAGAAGTGGCATTAAAACACAACCTACGAGGATGATTGCACCTCCCAAAGTGTTTTGCTTGCATCAGTTTTTTTTTTGTTTTTTTTTTAAATGGAAATGTGAACTGCTCTCTGTATTGAAAGGAGTATTGGTTTCTAAAACAAATCCTATTTCGAGGTTTGGGTTCTGTAATGATTTGATCTGGCTTAATTTGTACATGGTTCCCGGAAATTTTATTTTTATTTATTTATTTTTAAACTGTGAACAGGTCCATCTACAGATACTGGTGGCGTCTCAGTGAGAATATTTAAATTGGAAACATTTGGCATGCTGAATTAGTGGCTATTATTTGAATTAGTGCATCATTCCTGGCACAGCCATGTGTGTTGGGGTGTGTTTTTGTGTGTATATTTGTGTGTGTGTGTGTGTGTGTGTGTGTGTGTGTGTGTGTGTAATAAAGCTACAGGGTGCAAGGTATGTAGCATTACACACAACAAACCCACCCAACTCAGTGTGCATGTTTGCACTGCTTGCCCAACACAATAAGTCTATGCACTAGCTGAGTTCCCCCACCAAGAAGTATGTGTAAACACCAGAAAGACAGCGCCATAACAGAACCACATAATGTAGCATGTGTTTTGTTATAGTAGCTAATTAGCTAGTTCTCCCTAACACACGCTGTACTGTTACCTAAATTGACATTTAAGTGATAACGTTATTGCTCAATTTAAAATCTACCTGCCTCAAATCAGCCTGTTTGTTCCAACTCCAGACTGCAAATACTTCAATAAAGCGTCTCTATCTCCAAACAGGTAAACATTTTTATCTACTCTGAATAGTGAATAATGTGGTTTATTGGGAGAGGACAAAAAAATATTAAATGTTAAAATCTAAGTGTAAATACATTATTCTGTACCAGAAAAGTGATTACTCAGCATATCTCTGTGCATGGCTCTGATTATACTGCTGCTTTGACTGTATCGAACAGCCAGATGTGTCTGTTTGAGATTGAAACACTGGGTGACGTCATGTCTTATTTGTGGTTGTCTGTGTGTTTTTAAGCTGCATCGTGTGTGTGTGTGTGTGTGTGTGTGTGTGTGTGTGTGCGCGCGCGCTCTGAATCAAGGCCCTGTGTACATGACTGCATTTGCCAGAATAGCAATTTAATCAGCTAATTCTCCGCTTCCCAGAAAGTTTAGTGTTAGCTGGTCCGAGCTACTGATTTCTGGATGAAATGCGCTCTCTTCTTAACCAGGATCAGATGCTCGGAGTCCTACATGCCTGTGTCACGGATACTTAAGTAATACTCGGCAACAAAGTGAGGACAATAACTATAATGTTTAATAGACGATGAAAACATTGTTATATGCATGCTGATTATTTTCTACTGAAAATCTGTTCCGTTTCTATTAACAGTAGGTCCGTAATATTCAGCCGGACCCTTGTACCGATAAAAATACCAATCTGCTTTACCAATCTCCCTTCTACCTCCCTAAACATCTTGGCAGCACACTATCAGATTAAGTTCAAGCCTTGAATTGTCACCTGACACAGCGCCAATAAAAACCAGTTTACAGGCCAACATCAAAGAGATTGTCACCTTTTTTATTTGACTAACGCCAAGGGTCTGCTCTTCTATAATGCCAAGCGTGCGGTTATTTCCACGAAGCGACGAAGCTTTCCTCTTTTTTAAAGTACCTCTGTGTACCGTTGCTGGCAACACATCATTGTTGGCAGGACTTAGACAAAGCGAGAATGGCCACAATTAGACTCAAAGTGTCAACAGAGGTCTTTTTGTGTGCTTGGTAGAGCTTGAGCAGTAAAAACGCTTTGATTGTTGTGAGGATTGTGTCGCTGTCTGCCAGTGCTTGGATAACGGCTCCATCTGTATGTTCAGAGAGTCATTTCTGTGAGCGCAAGAGAAGATGGTTAATTAGTGCCTGGAAAAGTGCAAGATCTGTACACAAGCCCATACCGTTTCCACAGCACAGCCCCCCCTTGTTTTTTTTGTCTCCTCATGCTTTGTTGAGCAGTTGGAGATTACGTATGATGGGCTTCAATTGACCCAGTTTGGGGGACATCCTCATTGACCTAATTTGCTTGCTTGCTTGCCTACTGGTACCTCCCTTCCTCCCCCCTGTGCTCCACTACCTTGCATTGTTGTTGTCTACAGAGAATTCTCCTCTTCTGTGTTATTGGCGGTTGAGCCACGGAGACTCGGAGTGCTTCTTTGTGGTTCCTGTGTGTATATAAAATCCCTGGAAAGAAGGGCTGGAGGTGCCTTTTTGTTGTTCGATCTTTTAAAAGACATTCTCCCACTGAAGCCCCTTACCCCTCCAGGGGCTTGCCTCAGCATCCTACACGGTGATTGGGTTCTCTATTGTGCGCGAGCTTACACCCACCTTACAGTGCACACCTAACCCGTCACATGGAGAGCTACACAATGTAGCTGGGAGGGGAGCCAGAGTTGGCTTTGGGGTGAGATGGAAGTACGAGGTGAGGGTATTGTTACTGAGCTTGCACTAAATGACCAGTCTGGTCACAACCCCTTCAGAAGCAACCTTCTCACTGCTGTGTCTCCAGGAAAAGCTTCATACCATTTTCATCTTCCTTCACAAGTCTATTGTTGCTCTCACACTACAGAAATTAATCACTGTATTTTTAAAAAAAAAAAAAAAAAAGGATATTCCTAATCTCTTAATCAATATGGCATCCTCGTTCATTTCTAGAAACGGAGTCCACTAGAGACAAAACATCGTCTGCAGGGAAATGGGACTGTCTAATGTAATTTACAAGCTGGGAAACTATCCTCCTGCAGAATGGCATTTAAATCTTATTTTGAAAGCCCAGCAGTGACATTTCACCTTTTAAAACATGATCCTCAGCCTTTTTTTTTCTTTAGAAAATGGAATTCTCAGGAGTCCCTTAGGAATAAATGTATTAGAGGCTAGGCTTGATCATGGTCGATTGAGCAAAATGTAATTAGAAGAAGCATTTATCATATTTAAAAACAGAAATATCCATTTATTGTAGTTTATTAATTGATTTTCAAGCATTAGTTCGGTTAAAACTTATGTAGCCCAAACATTGGATGCTGCTTGCTTTCTTTTTCTCTTTCAAACTAAATTACAATGAAGCGGTCATTGTGTCAAGGGCCAAAGCAGGGCACATAATGCTTTCTACCTCATTCAACACACCTAATGCAACTCATCAGCCAATTACTAACCTCTTTGTAGGCTCGCTGTTGTATGCTCGTGCATGCACTTATGTCCTAAACCAGTTCCCCACTAGATCTCACACGCTTGAAGAATACGTGGACTTGTCTTATGTTCTTGTCTGGTTTTGTATCAACGGTTCGGGAAGACGCCGCTGCTCGACGCGGGGCGGTGACGCTTACTTCAAAACACAGTCATTATCTGCTGACAAAACTGTTCTCATGGGCAGATCTATAAAGTTTTGTTGATCATTATTGATGTCCATAGAACACCAGGAGCAGGGTTGGGCAGGGAAAAGGTGAACGAAGAATTCTTTGTCTCAAAGGAATTCCTGCCTGCCCCTAATCACTGTAATTATCATAATTATAATTACCTTAATTATCATCTGATAGTTAAGTAACTGCCATGTAGCTCATAAATTTTTCACAATAGGTCAATCCTGAACTCTTTCACGTACCAGGTGTGGTTTACTGCTTATTTTTCCCAAAATTTATCAGAGTTCTGTTTCCTTCCTCCCTACGGGGGGAAAAAAGTCTCCCTCCCCCTCCCTCCCGTTGTTCACGTTATTAGAGAGACCCCAGGAAAGAAGGAGTTAAAGGTTGATGGCTGTGGTGGCTGGCTCTATTATGCAAGCTGTTAAGCGAAAAAGGAAGTGCATTACAAAATGCTGAGCTCAGAGGTCTGGCGTGCAGCCAAGCCTTTTCTTTTTCTTCTCCAGAGCTGAGGGCTTTCTAAGCTTCCAACCGGAGGGTTTGTCTACTGTTGAGGAATTCTGTCTCAGTCCCGCCCTCGCGCGCTCTCTCTCTCTCGCTCGCTCGCTCTCTTGCTTTCGCTCTCTCTCTCTCTCTCTCTCTCTCTCTCTCTCTCTCTCTCTCTCTCTCTCTCTCTCTCTCTCTCTCTCTCTCTCTCTCTCTCTCTCTCTCTCTCCCCCCCCCCTGCAGTTCAGCCCTGTCTGCCTCGCCCCTTCCAATCCTTTGCAATGACCTCAGCAGCAGTTAAGCAGTTCAGCCCAGGGCCAGGCACGGTCGGGGCTGGGCAATGCAGGGGAGCCGCGTTTGTTGATATTGGATGAATTGTGCGCGGTTGAGCCAGCTGAGGGGGGAGGAGGCAACGTATGTGGGCGGATGTGCGCATGCGAGACCGAGCGAGCGGGTGTGGAGCGCAGCCAGTGTGTGGAACGCATCCCTTGTGGCCGCATCGTCAGCTGACTACAGAGCATAAGGGGAAAAAGGAGGGAGGTGCGTTCTCTCGCCAGGCCTCTCTATTTCTCTATTCCTCCTCTGTTCATTATTAGTCAGGTTTTCCAGCCAGTTAGCCCGGGTGTGAATTCCAGGCATACTAACCAACTGAGCTGCCTGAAGAAGAAGTGAAAGCCGTTAGTGTGCTAAACACTGCGCAGTTTTGTACAGTTTTGCAACTTCATAGTACATTAGTTCATGCTATAATGTAACTTTTTCAAGACGTAAGCACTACACAAACGGCTCACGGCAATGCAGGCGGATTTTTGTGTCTAAATGAGGAAGGATATCTCTGAAACTGAGCCACAGTCAAAAACTGTTCTTGGAAGCTGATATGCTTTCCTCCTTAAACAAGCCAACTCAACAGACCAGTGCATTCAGTTCTCTACAAATCTGAAGCTTGTGTATTAACCTCAGCCTAAAAGCTTTTAGCAGTCTTACTGTGGCTGTGGCCTATTTTTAAACGCCATTTTTACCCTCACTGCTGGGGCCTACAGTGGACTGGGAGGGGTCCCGAATAAAGAACCACATCCACTCCACCCCTCTTCTCTTGGGATGTGGACTGGCAGACCGGCGGATGAGAAAAAGGCAGTCTCTCCACAGAGCCGTGATTCTTTCCGAACACTGGAGCGTTACGCCACGTACAGCACGGTCAGGGCATGTGCACGTCACTCATGGAGGCATAATTCACACACAAGTGACCTGTTCCAGTGTCGCTGTACATCAGGGCTGAGATGTGTATATCTTGGCTCTCTGTGGTCATTTGGCCAAATCATACCGATACTCTATCCCAGCCGAATTGGCCAGTCAAGTCCCTTACAAATTACATTACCAAACCTAATCTGGCTCAAATAGTGTTTCAGATGCGTGTTTTTCTTTCAGCTAACTGCATTTGATCTTTTGTTCCGTCCCACTCAGCGCTGGTGCGGAAAAGCACTTGTTAGACAGGAAGCGCCTGTCCTCATCCTGTTCCCTATACAACTGCATGTGGAACTGAAACTGTTCCACATGTTCTCATAGTCAGCTTCAGCCTAAACAGGCGTCCGGGGCATGTGGGACGGAGATGTGGTCCGACTCGAGCGTACCCCGCACATGTGTTTTTGAGGCCTGGTTTCTGATTTCGCCCTGTAACACGAATCAAGGCCCAACTGCAACCTGCCCACACTCTGCATTGTATTGTGGGCCTTGATAGGAGGGGTTTGACGCTTGTTCTTCAATAGTTGTCGTGATGGTTTCCTCCCTCCTTTACTCCATCACTTGTTATTGGAAATGTGAGCTGAGTTCGGAGGCCGGAGGTGAAGGAGGACGTGGAGGGAGGAGGAGGAGGCTTGGTCTGGTCAGTCGGCAGCACCCAGCGTGGCAATTGACTGTTTGGAAAACATGCCTGGGCCCCAGCTGTGCTTTTCCAGCCCTGTGGCATGCTGTTTACTGATGGGACCACACACAGACGCCCTATCTGCCCCATCAGCATCCAGTGCCAGGAGTGCACAACCATACACAACTGTCTCATCAAAGAGGGGTTAACTCTGGATGGCTTATTTACCCAAGCATATGCATCAGCGCGGTTTGGGATTTGGGGGGCAATATCGCACTACTCCACACTGCTGGTGTGTACGGTTCAGTTCCACCATTCTAAGCAGGCTATTAAACCGCTCGAAACTGGTACCTATTGCCAGTTGCGCTTTGCTCCTGCAGTGTTTTCTTTCGTTGGCTAAGAGCACAGTCAGATGTAATTCCAGCCCAGAGAGACCCGGAGCCTTTTTCTGGGTCTTATCAAGCTCTATCTGCTGTGCCATTGCCTTTCAGTACCACAACATTAGCGTAATCCACAAAACATACTAGGTTTGAGGGACATTCTGTTCTCTCCTTTGTTTTCCTCTTTCCAAGTCATGCAGAAAGTTTACAAATAATTGTTTGACCAGGTAGCAGAGTGTGTGGTTTTTTTTTGTTTTGGTTTTTTTTGGGTTTTTTGTTTTTTTTTTTTTTAATTATTTTTAAATCTTTTAAGATTGGTGAGTGGAGACTCTAAGACGAGCTGGAAAAAAAGTACACCTTTTCTCTCCAAAAAAAAAAGTTGCTGTTTGAGTTTGGAAATTCACAAAGACTTGAAAACGGAGGATCAAATTAATAAAAGTGTCTAATAAGTGTTGGAGATGCTTTTGATGAAGAAATTGACATGAATGTGATCATGTTATGTAAAGCACATATTAATGTATTTCACATTTAAAGCGAGTAAATTTCTGACTGATTGAGAAACGTATGGAGCTAATTACAAAAACAAGCAGCAAAAACCTCTTTCTTTTTCCATTTGTCTGCTTTTGCATTGTGGCTGATTTATCTATATTTGGTTGCCGGTGTCTAATTTCGTGTTGACATTTTCCCCGTTTTGTTTCCCCGGCTAAAGCACCAAGCCCAGAGGAGCACGCTAGTAATCACCCTGTCGTCCATTTTGGCAAGAGTCGCAACGACCGTGTCTGAAAAATGCGTTTGATCTGCTCCCTTGTGTTTGGGTGGTCTTAAGAAGAAAACAAACGGGTTTATGTAGAACCGACAGCAGCCCGAGCAGGAGTTTGAGTACAGAAGCCAGTCGGTTTGTAGAATGGTGCAAACTCAGGGTTTGAAATTGGTTGCTTTTTTTTGAATGACCACAGCCTTTTTAAGAAACCCTCAGGAGAATAATCTTGGACAGGGCAAAATGTCAGTTTAATAACTAGCACATGGCATCCTGAAGGTTAATTACTGGTGTCTTCTAATCATGGTCAAATATGAGGAGGTGGGGGAGGGGAAAGGGGAAAATATTTTCTTTTCTTTTTTTTTTTTAAAGCAGTAAGGAGCAACATGCCATTTTTTTTTTTTGTTTTGTTTATTACAGAAAAGCAAAAAAAAAAATTTGCTTGGAGCTAGTAAGTCTTTAATATAACAGAAACCCCATGGCCTGGAAATTACAGGGATTTTCTTTTCTTTTTTTTTTTTTTTTCAGATAATTTATTTATTTGCTTAATATATTATTACTGTCTGGATGGTAGTTTGTAATAAAAAAATTTTTATTTTATTTATATTTATATATATATATATATATATATATATATATATATATATATATATATATATATATATATATTATATATATATATATATATATATTATATATATATATATATATATATATATATATATATATATATATATATATATAAAGTGTGTGTATATGTGTATATATGTGTGTGTGTGTGTGTATGTGTGTGTATATATATATATATATATATATATATGTATGTATGTATGTATGATGTGTGTATGTGTATATGTTCCACTCTTGTCTGAACTGGTAAACGCCATGTCCTGTAATCATTCACATCTCCAGGTTGTGGCTTCAGATCATTGCTCGTGTCCCCAAAACGATCACCAGGGTCACCTCTGACTTGCTCATTAAGAATAATTTTAAAATCTCTCATTTATTTCCTGAGTTTATATACTTTGAAATGAATTGAATATGACCAGCTTTTCTGTCATGATTTCTTCAGTGCTTCTCTGGATTAAAATAATCTAAAGTTTCTGGAATAATGAAACTCTGTGGACTTTCACTAGTGTTCCATGTCATTGCGGGAAAATGTTACTTCCTCAGATCTAACAAATCTCAGGCTCTTGCTGTAGTTTAAAATACTAGAATACCAGACAATCTAATAATCAAGAATAGAAAATAACCTCATCCTGGAGTGTTTTATTCCTCTTATACTTCAACTGGTTGCCTATGCGGCTTATGTATTTATTAAAAAATAACATGTCATGTTTTATCGATTTATGGCTCTGTTTAATGCAGTGGATCATTGAGGAAACAAGCGAGTTCCTGTTATCACTTGTGTTTTAATATTATCTCAGCTTACAGCGTACAAGTCTCTGTTACTCGTTACTCTAGAAATGATCTTGTGTTCGACAAGAGTTAACATTATAGAAAATCAATAAACTCTTCCGACCAATCGGAATCGAGCAATTTAGCTGTGTAGTAAAAGTACTAATGTAAAGAAGTGAGTTTGATGTGGATTTACATTTGTTTATGGTATTTGGCAGACGTCCTGATCCCCAGAGAGACTTACCTTTTATCTAGTTTCTTACATCAGGGCAGTTGAGGGATAAGAGCCTTGTTTCAGTGTCCCACAGCAGTTTGGTGGTGCTGGGATTTAATAGAGATAATACTCTGAGACAAAAAAAGAAATAAAAGCAGTTATGTGGCCTGACTGTCAGTGTTCATCAGCGATTGTGGAAATTTGTGGCGTTCGCTTGCTACAAGTTCTACAAAATTGAGTAACAGGCTTCATGTGTATTTTTGAAAGCGCGGTTTGTTTTGTAAGCCTCGTTGCCATTTCCACCGTCTGCTCCATATCAGTCTTTTGGGTCAACACGTAGGTCAAAGCTAATTGGACATATTTTTGAAATGGTAATATTTTGAAAAGGGCAGTTGCGAACGAGAAAGTATACAGGCCCGTCTTTTGAAAGGCGTTCTGAAAAAGAAAAAGGGAGGCGAACATTCGGGAAAGTGCTCCACGCCGATCGTCCGTCTTGGAATATCGGCTCGTCTGTATGCTCTGTCACAACCTGTTTGTATAGGCAGGAAGAAAAAAAAGACGCATGTGGTCATTCTTCTTCATTTTCTTTGTCAGTGTGTGCTGGAGTGACACACACTGCTGTCAGCCCGGAAATGAAGTGTTATCAATCTCCTGATCTCCGGCGCCTCTGGCTTCTCTCTGGAAGTCGAGGAACTTGGCTTAAATCATCATCTTTAAGGGTTTTTTCTTTTCTCACCTCTTCCACCAGTTATGCAGTCGATTCCACCTGTGAACCTGGCTGCAGCTGTGCGTTTTTGTGGTTGTTTTTTTTAATTGCAGCCTTCATTATATAGTAATATTAGCAGTTAGGTTGTAGGGTCAGTTGTATGCTTAACGGAAATAGAAACTCATTTCTGTAAGTAATTTTTCCACATCAGCAGATGAAGCACACAATCAGTATGCGGTTATTATATTCTTTTTAAACCCTGTAGCGGCAGCAGCTACTTTTTATTATTTGTTTGTTTGTCGTGTGTGCAAGCCCCCATTTTTAATTTACTTTTTTGTAGCCTTGGTTTCTCTTGTAGTAAGGTTTGTTTGTTTTACGGAATAAAGGTTCCACTGAAAAAGAACGATTAAAATCAATAAGTTGCTGTTCCGTTTTGGGTAAATCAAACACTTCAAGCTCACAGCAGCAGGCTGTTGCCGAATATGTGTAAGCAACAAACGTGGATAATTTCAGTTTTGTAGGAAGCGATCATAAACACTAAACAAAATAAACCATCGTCCCTCACTCCTATTGGTAGTCGACAAATCGCTTTGCTCGTCATTTGCATCAAGTTGCTCAGCACACCCCCTGTCTGTAATCCTAACGCTGGATTTTGCCTGCTGTCACCGGAAACCTCCAAATCCTCCCCGGTGACTAACAGCTGCTAGGTCTCTTCGCTACACAAACTACGATATTTTTATTTATTTACGATATTTTATTCTTACCCAAAAGTGCAACAAAAGCAAATGTGACCTAATTCCAACTCGCCATGATTCACTAGCCATAAAAAAAAAAAAAAATCAAAATCTTTTCAATATGTTTCAAATATATTAAAAGGCAAATAAAGGTTTTCAAGTTTTAATTGAACCAACAGCCATGTTTAAACCCTGGAATTGGAATATATTCAAGCTTAAAATGATTGATTTCGAATGAATGATTGATAAAACTTTGATTTCGGATATTCACCTATTTGGGTGAAGGATTTGATTTGTTGCAGTAAAGTACCTCAATGTAAATAAAAACGACTTTGTTTTACTTAATTAGCAGGAAGCTATTATTAGGTTGCTTTCATGGCTTTAAAAAAACCTGACTAGATGATGATGATAATAACAGCAGGTTCTTGCATGGTGCCAGTATGGAATCTGCGAGCTCTGCTGGGCTTTGCTTAGCTAAATGCTTTAATAAAACTGACCAGCGAGAAGATGTGTTAATTAAAGTCATACTAATTGTCTTGTTGCTCCAGTCCTTCCATTAAGGTGTCGGACGTTAAGGCGGTAAATTCCCCTGGAAGCCGAGCCGCCGCGGGTTTAAGATTCTGACGTAACGCTACAGATCCATCAGCACGCCTGTTACTATCTGCCATCCGCAGCCTATAAAGTGGGGATAGATGGTAGGGAGTATAATTATTTGTCATATAACAGTGATAAACGTCTGCGGCGGTAAGTCAGACGTCCTGAAATGGTGTTGAATTGCAGCGGAGCAGCTGCGCACAGCGAAGAGCGTGCTTCCACCAGAGAGGGAGAGTTGGATAGAAGACGGTTGTCTTGTATTGTAGAGTAATCTGTGTGTCTAACTCGTACGAGTGACTCCAGGACGCTGGCGGTTGGACGAGTAGCCAGGTGCATGCAAATCATCCTCAGAATTCAACAGTTAGTGCAGCACAATAAAAGAAGCAGCAGCTTTTTCCTTCCGCAGCACAGAACCGAGGTGTAGCTAATGATTTACCAGTGAGTCTGAGAATAGCAGGAAGCACACGGGGCTGTCTTTAACCCAAGTTAACAGATGGTTCAGAGCTGATGAACTGTCCGGGAGATGGGAGATGGAAACACTGGGGAGAAGAGCGTTGCTCCCTGCTCGGCCTCCTCTACCCGTAGCAGCCGGCTCATTAAAGCGTTCCCCTGTGTGGATCATCATGCTTCGAAAAATCATTAAGTCTTTGTGTGTGTGTGTGTGTGTGTGTTTATGGGTGCCAAAAAAGTGCACAGGGGGTCCTTGTTTCCTGTCGCAGTCAACTCCCAAATGGCTCCTTATTCCCTGTAGCCTCATTTCCAGCCACTTTCTTCTCACCTACATCTGGTCAGCGCTGGTCCATTGTAGTATTTGATGGTATGGGTTTAGTTAATATCACTAAGTTGTTTTATAACTGTTCGAGGTGACCCAGAATCCAAACCGAATACAATGGTGGGAAAAGGCAACAACCTGAAATGAAAGTGAAAATTTGCCTAAAAAAGTCTCTATTGCGACGATTTTTCACTTCTCTAATCCGAGAGCTGATATTCATGCGTTAGACAGAAATAAAATCAGTGACACGCAGAGTAAGAATAGATCTTGTAAATAAATGACAACAGATATCCATTAGTATTTGGGGAAATACTGAAGGGTATAAAACGTGTTCTGTTCTAGGAAATTAATCAATGGCTGAGTGACAGAAGCTACTTTCAACAGTGATTATTTTCCAATAAATAAAGCAGATCCTGAAGTGTTAATCCTCTCATACCACTGCGATTATACCACTACTGCATTTATACAGAAATTAAAGATTGGCGCATCATAGTTTTTATCCGGTTCTAATTACACTTAGTGTTGTGCAACATTTGCAAATGCATCAACGTGAGGCTTCAACTACACGAGTCCCTATAAATACTAACGTTAGACCAAGTACATTGATATAAACCTGATGTTTGGCGGTCATACGTTATAATAAATGATGCGCTTGATCTACACAAAAATGACAATGTGCAGCGTTGGAGCTCCCTAGTGTGTTGATTTGGCGAGCGTGTTGGCTTTATTCCTGATTAAAAAGTGGAAGAGGTTTGGATCGGTTATGGCAAACATTAACGAGTAACATGAGGAATTTGCTCTTTATTTATATACACACACACATTACACAAACAAGACATGATTTGAATTGTGCAGCTTATTTATTATACTGTAAAAAAAGTAAATCTCCTTTTTTTTTGGGGTGAGAATTTTTAATTACACTGTGATGTAAATATTCGGTCATACCATGATTATATCCATACAGGATTATATCACTCAAAAAGGAAATATAAGCCTATAATATCCTAGTTGCATAAGTATGCACACCCCTAAACTAATACTTAGTTGAATTGCATTTGCTTTTATTCCACTACTTTTTTTTTTTGGATAGTCTCTCAGCATCTTGACATGGCAACACTTTCCCACTGCTTCCTGTAATAACATTCCATCAGAATTTAAGTGTACACTGCGCACAACCCGCTTCAGGTCAACCCACAGATTTTAGCTGGATTCAGGTCTGGGTTCTGGTTTGGATGTTCAAAAAACATTTGATTCCCTTTTTGTAAAGTCGCTTTTTTTGTTGATGTGGCTGTAATGCTTTGGGTCATTGTCGTGCTGGAAGGGGAAATTCCTTTTCCTTTTCAACTTCATGTTACTGAAGGTTCTGCAGTAAAAAAAAAGGACTGATAATTTGTAGCTATTCACCATGATAAAAGCCTCAGTTCTGATGAAGAGAAGCAGCCTGAAGCATAATGCTGCCACCACCATGCTGCTCTGTGGACATGCTGTTCAGCTGGTGATGTGCTTTCTCTTTTTCCCCTCAAATCAGTCTCACCTAACACATTTTGCCACATGGTTTGCGGATGTTTTCTGTCTACCTAAAGCATCCCATAACCCAGAAATGTGAAGCATATGAGATTATTACCACATGCAGAGAGGAATCAGTTCTTGTCAGATGTTCCGGCTGCTCGTTTAATGCTGCTGTAGGTCTCTTGGCAGCCTCCTTGGTACATTTTTGTGTCTATACATTTTGGAAGCAACTTCCCTTTTTTGGATGTCACTGTGCTGCTTCATTTTCTTCATTTGTTGATGACGGGCTTTACAGAGTGTCATGGTACATCAAATGTTTTGGAAGTTCTTTTATACGCCTCCTTGATCAGTACTTTTAACAAGCAAGATATCACGCATGCTTTGTGGATCATGACTTCAGTGGTCGGATGAAACCAAGACGATGTGAAGAAAATCCTACAGAAACAAATTGTATTTGGGGTTTATCAGAATCACTACATTGATGACGTACTTTTAAACATGGGGCTTTAATGTAGTTTATTCTGAACAATTATAAAAGGGTGTGCATTCTTATGCAACAAGGATATTCAAAGATGAACCCCACTATCTTACCGGGGGGTGTATAGACTTTTTTTTATCTGTATATTGCAGTGATCCCAAACAGCCGTAATAGTAAACATGAGGATAGAATCAAGACGACTCTATTTTAGATTACCTAGGGCACTACATAGGGCATGACCTCCTAGTGCAATAATTAAAGTAAACAACGGTTCAACAGTTAACACTGTGTTTATGGGTCACTACATGCAGATTGTAATAGATAGAGTATGTAACCAAAACTCCTACAGCCAAAAAACCTCCCCTAGCCAAAAAAACCCTGATCTGAGATGCTGATCACATGTTTATATTCCAGCTCCTGTGTTTACACGCTGCTGTCGCTTTATTTTAAAGCTTTGACGAAGAGAGAATTCTGGGTTATGTTTGTTGTTTTTGGCCTTTAACACACATTACCTCTGCTGAAAAGCGCACTTCATACTATTTCTTCTGAAACACTCGCCTAAGGAGGCAGACGGTAGAAAGAAAACAAGAATGTAAAGTGTTCATGTAGGCCTGTGAAGCTTTCGGATCAAGCGGTCACCGTGACAATAGTTAGTTAGAAACCATTTTTTTTCTCTCTTCACTTTGTGACTGTAACCTGTGTGAATGAATGAGTAAGAGCGGACTAAACCACTTACACGGTCTAGACGCGAGCGTGAATCTCCTGTTAGTTTACTACATCTGGACTTAAAGGTCGATTTGAGACATGCTCGAGGGAATCCAGTCTGCTTCAGATTGAACGGTGTTGATATGAGCCAAGAGTAACACCAAGCAGTGCATCAGCGAGTGGCTCTATGTAAACTACAGATGTACAAACTGCACAGATGAAAACGTCCGAGCGGCCACAATATTACCGCCATATTCTCCTCGGAGCGATCGCCTTAAATCTGTTGAAGTGTATTTTATTCCGTCTCCTCCAGCTCCCTGTTGGAAAATAGCCTCTGTTTTCTTTCCCCTTCTGCCTGCCTACAAGCAAAGCAAAGACTTTTCTCAAGCAATCAAATATTTTTAGCATCACAGGGAGCGGATAGGTGGCTAGTGCAAGGTCAGCACATGAAGAGAAGTGAAATGAAAAACGCAAATATGCAGCCCACCCCATCTTACCCCACCCTACCCTGCTGGCTTCATCTACTCCGGCCCCAGCCTCCTGGTTCAGAGAACTGGGCAGAATCAAAAGCAGATCGTGCTGTAAAGGCGAGGGTGTAATAGACAGGAAAGAGATGTAAGGTAGGGGGATATGTAAGAGCAATGCCCATGGGTCACCGTCATCAGAGAGCGAGAGAGAAAAGGAAGAAAAAAGTCCCTGGTTTCTGTGTCCTTGTTTAATAATCCATTGTACTGTTTTGCTCTATACTATAATTCATAATCTAAGATGCTCTCTGACTCACTGAGTCAGACTCGACTGAGTTGGTAGCGACTCGTTAGTGTCTACTTCACTTCCTAATCAGCATGTGACTTCTCCACCTCTCTTGGTCTTACATCAAATGCTATTCAAATGAGCAGCAGACTTGTTTTTTTTTTTCTCTAGCCCTTTGTAGTGGCACACGCCAGTCATCTCGCAGCCCTCCCCATGTGCACTCTCACACACTCACACAAACATCTGTTCACCAACAGGGAATAAGAGCCCTCACTTCCTCTTCTTGTCTTTCTCTGGTTGTCTGGACTCATGTTGTGAAGTTTGTATTCTTGCTTGTTGTATTTTATCTACTATAAAAATAACTAGAACCCGAGGTGTACGATGAGATGATTACAAAAAAAATCAATTCAAAAGTACCCAATATATCCCACTCATTTTTTTTAGTAATATGAATGATCTTTATGGAAATTCTTTTTTGTAAAATAAACAGTATTTATTTAAGGAACGTTTAGGATTTTTGGGCTGATACGGATAGGTGGGAGTGTAAATAAGAAATGAAGGTCAAATAACTGGGACTAAAATCTTTTTTTCAGATTTGCAGCCAGCAGTATTTTTACTGCTTGGTTACTCATGGGTTAAAATGGCTCAGCAATGATCTATGAAATGTGAAGGTGGTTTGAATAAGGTTTTTCCTGTTAATTCAAGAAATGAAACCAAACAGTTATATACATCTACAACATGGCAAATAACCACACTAGAAGACACTACCGTTTTCGGGAGAGAGACAGACAGGGAGAGAGAGAGAGGGAGCAAGACAGAGCGACAGAGAGAGAGCAAGACGGACAGGGGGAGGGAGAGAGAGCGCGTGAGCCAGACGGACAGACGGGGAGAGAGAGAGAGGGAGAGCCAGACGGACAGGCACGCACAGAGACGGAGAGAGCAAGACAGACAGGCACGCACAGAGACGGAGAGAGCAAGACAGACAGGCACGCACAGAGACGGAGAGAGAGCAAGACAGACGGGCACGCACAGAGACAGAGAGAGAGAGCGAGACAGACGGGCACGCACAGAGACAGAGAGAGAGCGAGACAGACGGGCACGCACAGAGACAGAGAGAGAGCGAGACAGACGGGCACGCACAGAGACAGAGAGAGAGCGAGACAGACGGGCACGCACAGAGACAGAGAGAGAGCGAGACAGACGGGCACGCACAGAGACAGAGAGAGAGCGAGACAGACGGGCACGCACAGAGACAGAGAGAGAGCGAGACAGACGGGCACGCACAGAGACAGAGAGAGAGCGAGACAGACGGGCACGCACAGAGACAGAGAGAGAGCGAGACAGACGGGCACGCACAGAGACAGAGAGAGAGCGAGACAGACGGGCACGCACAGAGACAGAGAGAGAGCGAGACAGACGGGCACGCACAGAGAGAGAGAGCGAGACAGACAGGCACGCACAGAGAGAGAGCGAGAGAGCGAGACAGACAGGCACGCACAGAGAGAGAGCGAGAGAGCGAGACAGACAGGCACGCACAGAGAGAGAGAGCGAGACAGACAGGCACGCACAGAGAGAGAGCGAGACAGGCACGCACGCACAGAGCGAGAGAGCGAGACAGACAGGCACGCACGCACAGAGCGAGAGAGCGAGACAGACAGGCACGCACCCAAAAGCGAGAGAGCGAGACAGGCAGGCACGCACGCACAGAGCGAGAGAGCGAGACAGGCAGGCACGCACGCACAGAGCGAGAGAGCGAGACAGGCAGGCACGCACGCACAGAGCGAGAGAGCGAGACAGGCAGGCACGCACGCACAGAGCGAGAGAGCGAGACAGGCAGGCACGCACGCACAGAGCGAGAGAGCGAGACAGGCAGGCACGCACGCACAGAGCGAGAGAGCGAGACAGGCAGGCACGCACGCACAGAGCGAGAGAGCGAGACAGGCAGGCACGCACGCACAGAGCGAGAGAGCGAGACAGGCAGGCACGCACGCACAGAGCGAGAGAGCGAGACAGGCAGGCACGCACGCACAGAGCGAGAGAGCGAGACAGGCAGGCACGCACGCACAGAGCGAGAGAGCGAGACAGGCAGGCACGCACGCACAGAGCGAGAGAGCGAGACAGGCAGGCACGCACGCACAGAGCGAGAGAGCGAGAGAGCGAGACAGACAGGCACGCACGCACAGAGCGAGAGAGCGAGACAGACAGGCACGCACGCACAGAGCGAGAGAGCGAGACAGACAGGCACGCACGCACAGAGCGAGAGAGCGAGACAGACAGGCACGCACGCACGCACAGAGAGAGAGAGCGAGACAGACAGGCACGCACGCACAGAGCGAGAGAGCGAGACAGACAGGCACGCACGCACGCACAGAGAGAGAGAGCGAGACAGACAGGCACGCACGCACAGAGAGAGAGAGCGAGACAGAAGACAGGCACGCACGCACAGAGAGAGAGAGCAAGAGAGCGAGACAGACAGGCACGCACGCACAGAGCGAGAGAGCGAGACAGACAGGCACGCACGCACAGAGCGAGAGAGCGAGACAGACAGGCACGCACGCACAGAGCGAGAGAGCGAGACAGACAGGCACGCACGCACAGAGAGAGAGAGCGAGACAGACAGGCACGCACGCACAGAGAGAGAAAGTGAGAGAGCGAGACAGACAGGCACGCACGCACAGAGAGAGAGAGCGAGACAGACAGGCACGCACGCACAGGGAGAGAGAGCGAGACAGACAGGCACGCACGCACGCACAGAGAGAGAGAGCGAGACAGACAGGGCACGCACGAGAGAGACAGAAAAGGGGGCGAGAGAGGCGAGACAGACAGGCACGCACGACACAGAGAGAGAGAGCGAGACAGACAGGCACGCACGCACAGAGAGAGAGAGCGAGACAGACAGGCACGCACGCACAGAGAAGAGAGAGCGAGACAGACAGGCACGCACAGGACGAGAGGACGAGGGGGAAAAGCGAGAGAGCGAGACAGACAGGCACGCACAGAGCAGAGAGAGCGAGACAGACAGGCACGCACGCACAGAGAGAGAGAGCGAGACAGACAGGCACGCACGCACAGAGAGAGCGAGACAGACAGGGCACGCACGCACAGAGAGAGAGAGCGAGACAGACAGGCACGCACGCACAGAGAGAGAGAGCGAGACAGACAGGCACGCACGCACAGAGAGAGAGAGCGAGACAGACAGGCACGCACGCACAGAGAGAGAGAGCGAGACAGACAGGCACGCACGCACAGAGAGAGAGAGCGAGACAGACAGGCACGCACGCACAGAGAGAGAGAGCGAGACAGACAGGCACGCACGCACAGAGAGAGAGAGCGAGACAGACAGGCACGCACGCACAGAGAGAGAGAGCGAGACAGACAGGCACGCACGCACAGAGAGAGAGAGCGAGACAGACAGGCACGCACGCACAGAGAGAGAGCGAGACAGACAGGCACGCACGCACAGAGAGAGAGAGCGAGACAGACAGGGGACGCACGCACAGAGAGAGAGAGCGAGACAGACAGGCACGCACGCACAGAGAGAGAGAGCGAGACAGACAGGCACGCACGCACGAGAGAGAGGAGCGAGACAGACAGGGCACGCACGCACAGAGAGAGAGAGCGAGACAGACAGGCACGCACGCACAGAGAGAGAGAGCAAGAAGAGCCGAGAAGACAGACAGGCACGCACGCACAGAGAGAGAGAGCGAGACAGACAGGCACGCACGCACAGAGAGAGAGAGCGAGACAGACAGGCACGCACGCAGAGAGAGAGAGCGAGACAGACAGGCACGCACGCACAGAGAGAGAGAGCGAGACAGACAGGCACGCACGCACAGAGAGAGAGCGAGACAGACAGGCACGCACGCACAGAGAGAGAGAGCGAGACAGACAGGCACGCACGCACAGAGAGAGGAGCGAGACAAGACAGGCACGCACGCACAGAGAGAGAGCGAGACAGACAGGCACGCACGCACAGAGAGAGAGAGCGAGACAGACAGGCACGCACGCACAGAGAGAGAGAGCGAGACAGACAGGCACGCACGCACAGAGAGAGAGAGCGAGACAGACAGGCACGCACGCACAGAGAGAGAGAGCGAGACAGACAGGCACGCACGCACAGAGAGAGAGAGCGAGACAGACAGGCACGCACGCACAGAGAGAGAGAGCGAGACAGACAGGCACGCACGCACAGAGAGAGAGAGCGAGACAGACAGGCACGCACGCACAGAGGGAGAGCAAGACAGGCACGCACAGACAGAGGGAGAGCAAGACGGCACGCACAGAGAGAGAGAGCGAGACAGACAGGCACGCACGCACAGAGAGAGAGGCGAGAGAGCGAGACAGACAGGCACGCACGCACAGAGAGAGAGCGAGCAGACAGGCACGCACGCGAGAGAGAGCAGACAGACAGGCACGCACAGAGAGAGAGAGAGAGGGAGCGAGACAGACAGGCACGCACGCACAGAGAGAGAGAGCGAGACAGACAGGCACGCACGCACAGAGCGAGAGAGCGAGACAGACAGGCACGCACGCACAGAGGAGAGAGCGAGACAGACAGGCACGCACAGAGAGAGAGCGAGAGAGCGAGACAGACAGGCACGCACGCACAGAGAGAGAGAGCGAGAACAGACAGGCACGCACGCACGAGAGAGAGAGGGAGCGAGACAGACAGGCACGCACGCACAGAGAGAGAGAGCGAGACAGCGCACGCACAGACAGAGCGGAGAGCAAGACAGGCACGCACGAGAGAGAGAGCGAGACAGACAGGCACGCACGCACAGAGAGAGAGAGCAGAGACAGACAGGCACGCACGCAGCAGAGAGAGAGAGCGAGACAGACAGGCACGCACCACAGAGAGAGAGCGAGACAGACAGGCACGCACGCACAGAGAGAGAGCGAGAGCAAGACCAGGCACGCACGCACAGAGAGAGAGAGCGAGACAGACAGGCACGCACGCACAGAGAGAGAGAGCGAGACAGACAGGCACGCACGCAGCAGAGAGAGAGAGCGAGACAGACAGGCACGCACGCACAGAGCGAGAGAGCGAGACAGACAGGCACGCACGCACAGAGCGAGAGAGAGAAGACAGGCACGCAGAGAGAGAGAGAGCAAGACAGGCACGCACAGAGAGGAGAGAGCGAGACAGACAGGCACGCACGCACAGAGGAGAGAGAGCGAGACAGACAGGCACGCACAGAGAGAGAGAGCGAGACAGACAGGCACGCACGCACAGAGAGAGAGAGCGAGACAGACAGGCACGCACGCACAGAGAGAGAGACAGACAGGCACGCACGAGGAGAGAGAGAGACAGACAGGCACGCACAGAGAGAGAGAGCGAGACAGACAGGCACGCACGCACAGAGAGAGAGAGCGAGACAGACACACAGAAGGGGGAGACAGACAGGCACGCACGAGAAGAGAGAGAGCGAGACAGACAGGCACGCACGCACAGAGAGAGAGAGCGAGACAGACAGGCACGCACGAAGAGGGAGAGCAAGACAGGCACGCACAGAGAGAGAGAGAGCGAGACAGACAGGCACGCACGCAGCAGAGAGAGAGAGAGAGCGAGACAGACAGGCACGCACGCACAGAGAGGAGAGAGAGCGAGACAGACAGGCACGCACGCACAGAGAGAGAGAGAGCGAGACAGACAGGCACGCACGCACAGAGAGAGAGGGAGCAGACGACAGGCACGCACAGAGAGAGGGAGAGCAAGACAGGCACGCACAGAGAGAGAGAGAGGGAGCAAGACAGACAGGCACGCACAGAGAGAGAGAGGGAGCAAGACAGACAGGCACGCACAGAGAGAGAGAGGGAGAGCAAGACAGGCACACACAGAGAGAGGGAGAGCAAGACAGGCACGCACAGAGAGCGAGAGAGAGCGAGACAGGCACGCACAGAGAGAGAGAGCGAGAGAGAGCGAGACAGACAGGCACGCACAGAGAGAGAGAGCGAGAGAGAGCGAGACAGACATGCACGCACAGAGAGAGAGAGCGAGACAGACAGGCACGCACAGAGAGAGAGAGAGGGAGCAAGACAGACAGGCACGCACAGAGAGAGGGAGAGCAAGACAGGCACGCACAGAGAGAGAGAGAGAGAGAGCAAGACAGGCACACACAGAGAGCGAGCGAGAGAGAGCAAGACAGGCACGCACAGAGAGAGCGAGAGAGAGCAAGACAGGCACGCACAGAGAGAGAGAGAGAGCAAGACAGGCACGCACAGAGAGAGGGAGAGCAAGACAGGCACGCACAGAGAGAGGGAGAGCAAGACAGGCACGCACAGAGAGAGGGAGAGCAAGACAGGCACGCACAGAGAGAGGGAGAGCAAGACAGGCACAGATAGACAGAAATGGATACAGAGAGAGAGACTGGTGTACAGTGGTTTAATAAAACAAATAAATGAAAAATGTATTAAAAACTACTCTTTCTGCTTTTCTTTTCTGCTCAGGTTTTCATCTCAGCGGCACAGTGACAGAACCAGCCACGCCGTCCGAACCCGAGATGGTGTGCAGTGTGGCCATCAGTTTCGACCGCTGCAAGATCACGTCAGTGACATGCAGCTGTGGCAACAAGGACATTTTTTACTGCGCACACGTGGTAGCACTGTCACTGTACCGTGTGCGGCGGCCCGAGCAGGTCAAACTGCACTTGCCCATCTCTGAGACGCTCTTCCAGATGAACCGTGATCAGCTCCAGAAGTTTGTCCAGTACCTCATCACCGTGCACCACACAGAAGTGCTGCCCACCGCACAGAAACTCGCAGATGAGATCCTCTCGCAGAACTCTGAGATCAACCAAGTACACGGTGAGGAGAGACTCCGATATACACACACATGTGCTGATTATACACATGCATGTGGAGATTTCTCATTTCTATAACATCAGCTGCATAGTTTCTGTAGTAACAGCTTACAAAGGGAAGGAGTTTCCAGTATCAGAGCTGAGTATGTTTTTCTGGCTGGTTTCTCAGCAACACAGAAAGCTACATTCTTTTGTCTAATTAACTTAAAGGTGGTGGAAAAAAGAATAGAAGGATGTATACAATCCGGACATACTACATCCGCCATAGTGACATCATCAAGTGAAGAACATTGTCATAATAACCGCAAAAATTAATATTGTTGTTATTATTTTTTTAAAAGCATGATTCTTGTTGTTTAAACCTGCAACAAGTTAAGTTTACTCTGATGTATGGGTTAACCACAAACCTCAAAAGTTTAATACCTATAGCACTTAAACTCAGCTCTGCCACACTGGTCCTGTTGCATTATGGGATTTGTTTCCATGCTGCAGTGTCTCAGAGGAAGCAGTAGATCATCTGGATATTTCTCACCTACTGTTTTCTGAATACTGACGATCCAGACATCCTACTCCTTACGCCGTGCTGCTTTTCATCTCCTGTATAATAGAGTAGTGTGACTCTGTGGTCTAAGAGGAATAAAGGTATAAAGAGGGTGTGAGGATGTAGGAAAGGATTTAAGGACAAATTTCTGTTACTGAAGTTGATGATTTTCCTGGAACAGTTCACCTGGTTGTGTTTGATTGCTTAATACATATCGCAGAATGATCTAGGTCTCAGTTTGATACAAATAAATGACAGGGGTTTGCCTGTAAATCACACTGCTCAGTTTTTACAGTCTGTTTTCCGGCAGTATCCGCCTCTTTTTATTCCACTGGTGAGGGTAACAGACTCCGGCTTGCCTCTCATCACGCCGACATGAGGCACAATGGCCCGTATTATATTTCACTTTTGTCGGGAAAGGGGAAATCTAAAGCGGATGTTCCAATTATGGAAAAAAGCTGGTTAACTGGCGCATTTTGTAAAGTATTGGGGGTTTAGGGTGAGGGGTAGAGCTTTCATCAAGGCAGGCCTGTGTGAGGTCACGGTTGGAATGCAGGAAGTTGTCTTGATGTGGTGCTTTGTAAATCCTTATAACAAGACTGTAAGCATTTAAGCCATCAGACCTTTTGTTTGTGGACCTGGGTTCGGGGGCTTCCTCGCCACCCCGCGCATGTGTGAAGAATTAGATTTTGAAATTACTCTTCATAAACCCAAATAGACCTCCACCATCACCAATTCTCAAACCCTCATCACTGTCTGGACTGGATTAGGACTCAATATATGACTTGCCTGTGTTCTGGTGAAGTAAATTGGCCATATGGAATTCGCCGTCTACGATTTCTCTCCATTCAGTAACCAAAATTATACAGAAAGCTGCAGGAATGAGTCTTAAATCCCGGGTTCCCTCGTCCTAAGTCACTGGCTGTTTTGGATGAGGTTTTGGTTAAATGCCTGAAATAAGGTCTGTTGTAAAAATGTGAAAATATCTTTCTTGGGTTTGTTATTCTATGACAAAGTACATCAGTATTAACCCATTCGTTACTGGGACTATGAAGGTTGTCGGGGACATTAAACGTCATCATGGCGAATAGGAAGACGCCTCTACTACAGCCTTGCTGTGTTTATACTCACACTCTTGCAAACTATTTCAACAATTGCAACTATTCATTTATTTGGATTCATCCACAAACAGAGCAGAGTGGCTGGGAACATTTTATTTATTTATTTTTTAAATAAAGAGTTTTCGGAAGAGTTTTCCGGTGGAGACGTTGATGTCATGTGACCGTGGTGTAGTTTGTCTATAGTCTAACTTTAGCTTTTTATTTCTAACAATTATATTTGTTTTTGATTATTTGCTACAATAATCCAAAATACCAATGAAAAAAATCCAACTGGCTTTTTGTCAAGGGAACCAGGGTGATGCTAACTTTCAGGTTAGCAAAAAAAAAAAAAATAATAATCTCAGCGGCACTGTTTGTGTGTTAGGAGCCCCAGACCCCACGGCAGGAGCCAGTGTGGACGATGAGAACTGCTGGCATCTTGACGAGGAGCAGGTTCGGGAACAGGTCAAACTCTTTCTGTCCCAGGGGGGATACCACGGCTCGGGCAAACAGCTCAACCTCCTATTCTCAAAGGTAGGACGATCCCCCGCTGTCCTGTTAGAAAGTGTACCATCATCTTTTCCTTCAGCTCCAGATTTTTACTTGTATGCATATAACAATAACAAGCTTGACATCATTTTTTTTTATTCTCTTGAAAAGATCTCAGCTAGATTATTAAACCTGTATCCATCATCTAGTTGTTTTGTATAATCTGGTTATTTATTTCATCTTGTAGTTCGGGGAAATGCGGTAATATATGAACACAGTCTATGCACCCTGAGTCTTCCTCCTCAGTGTGTTTGTGTTACATCCTGCTGTATTTCACTGCTGTTTCAGTTCCTTTGATGGTGCCGATTTGTCTTTTCGACATCTCGTGAGCTTGTTAACCCACTGGAACGAAAACACACCCACCACATATGAGACTGTGGCCAAACAGACACAGATGTAAACATGCCACTCCTCAACCTTGACTGAAGGCACACACACTGTTCTGAGTCCCTGCTAGTGTACAATGAAGCTGAGCGTCCTGGAATTAAGATTTGCTCTTTTTTTTTCAAGAGATCTTGAATAGAAGGAATCCAGAAAACAAAGTGTGTGTGATATCCACAGGTGAGAGAGATGCTGAAGATGCGTGACTCAAATGGGGCTCGCATGCTGACGCTGATCACGGAGCAGTTTATGGCAGACCCGAGGCTGGCGCTGTGGAGGCAGCAGGGCACAACCATGACGGACAAATACCGCCAGCTCTGGGACGAACTCGGTGAGTCTAATGTGCGACTTAAGTTCCGATTCATTTCTGCATCAACTGCCCAATCAGTCAAAGTGAAGGAATAGTGACATTAGGAATGAGGCATAACACCAGCCTGCTGTTTATATAAAAAAAATCTCCTTATGCTCATAGGATTATAAAATTATTTAGGGTTGGTTGTGTAACACAGGCTGCATGGTTTTTATTTCGAATCATCCAGAAGCTCTTTGTGTGTCTGATTTTAGTCTTAACTTTTGCCATCAGCGTAGCGTCATCCCAAAGCCGCTTCCGTTGCCGCCCTACACATTTGCAGCATTTGCTTCTGATCAATATTGCATATTCGTTTTCCACTTAAGTCCACCCCAGGGCTTTGTGCCTGCAATATTGTAATATAGGCTCAAGAGACTGGAGGCTGAAGCAGGCCAGACTCAGTCTTTATAGTTCAGCGCGTACTTCGCCTGCATCATCTAGATCCTCATCTACAAGGGTTAAAAGCAGCGCAGGAATGAAAATGGCTCAAATTGGATGGATTTGTAATCACTTAAATTGTGACTGGCTTGCCACAGCATCACGCCTGCCAATGCTGTAAGCAGCGTCATGTTTCGCCAGCAGGCACATTACAGAGAGTCTGGGTTCCTGGGCACTAGGAGAGAAAAATCAGGATTCGGCATGGGTAGAGAGGGTTCTTTTCAGTCCTGATTTTTTTTTTTTTTTTTTTTTTTTTTTTTTTTTTTTTTTTGTGTGTGTGCTCGATTAAAAGAGTCTATTGTCCTTCTTTTATGTGTCCATATTGCAGTAAAGAATTAGTTAGTGGTTGGTTGAGTATTTTAAAGAAGTGGGCACTTGAAAATTAACATCTGCCCTTACTCCAAGCTTTCATGATATGACCTCATTATCTATAAATACATCTTTTTTCAGTATTTGACTGAATGAGAAATTGAGGTATTAAAAAATGATCTTTATCATATAGTAGCTATATGAAGCGTCCATCCTTCTCGCCTCCTCTCCCTCTCTCCGGCAGCCATTTTGTCTCAGGGCAAGTCTTGCAAAGGAGAGGCCCTGTCTCATTAAAGAGCAGGAAGGAGTATAAGGCCGTATCCGATCCACCTTTGTCTCTCCCCTCTCCTGTGTCTTCCTTCTCTCTGATGAATCGCTAGTCCTGTCAGCTCCGTAATTGGAGAGGCCTTCGTTATGAAGGCTGCTCCCCCTCTGCCATCTCCAGCCTTCTGACAGGAGCGATAATGCTAAGACTGTTTCATTAAATTCCGGACACTTAATGTGACACCAGCGGTCAGGTTGGAGCTACGGTGGGGTGGGGGGTTTAGGGTGGGGTTGGTGGCAGGCTAGGAAAGAAGAAGTGATGGAAATAAGGGAGCATTTACAGTGTAGATTTATACCGGCACGTTTCTCCCTGGTTTCCCTCTTTTGTCGAGAGAACAAAAGCACATTTGGCTCAGACAGGCCTGCGTGGGTGGGTTTGGTGAAGGACGGTCTGTGTGTGTGTGTATGTGCGTGTGTGTGTAGAGGGTAGCGATAAGGGCCGGGAATCTCAGCAAGTTGATGGAGACGGGCAGCAAAGGCTCAGATTAGGCCCGTGAAAGCAGGAGCAGCAGCTCAAGGGAGGAGAAAGGAAGGGAGCACTGGAATTCATGTGTGAATATATTCACTGATGCTCAATATTGTTTTAATTAATCTGCGCTGCTGTGAAACAGAAGCCTTTTCATCTCGATGGCGTCGGCGTTTCAGTAGAGCGCAAGAAGATACAAGGCATGGGGGGGGTTGTTTGGGCGGGGGGGTGAAATTAGGCCACGACTTGTCTCTGCTGACATAATTACAGCAGCAGGCTCTAATCCTTTACATTAACCCAGCCTTGCAGCCGGAAACTCTGCTGAGCGAGACAGCATGAAGGTAAAAGCACGGAAGATGCCAGATTACGATACAGCCCTTTGTTTAATATTCTCATCGCTATATTTCCCCCAACACACAAGCTTATCTTGATCTCCATCATAATGAATTACAGCTGCCGTGGTGGCCTGCTCTCCCTCGCCTCGTCGTTCCATATGCAACACACTACAATCTTCCCATTATGAAAGGTTTAGTGATGGAGAGTGATGGTACACTTTGATAAGGAGATCAGAACTATATTGTTAATACTGTTGATACTTTGTCACGTCTGATTAAGAAGCCGAAAAAGGCAGAACAGCATATCAGCAGTTTGTAAAGTATTTTCTAAAAATATCGCCTCTGATGAAGTTAAAGGTCAAAGGCAATTCTGTGTTTAAAAAATAAATCGTTATTAATGTATTTGAGCAATTTCCCAAAGCAAATGCATTTATAAAAGATTTGCACAGCCGTTACACTATTGCCATGAAAAAATACACATTTATTATATATATCCAAGCCATGATAAAGCAATTTTTAAATAATCTTTTAAATTAAAATATTTTCAAATAAATATAAATGCTAGTACTTCAGCAATGTTGTAATGCTTGTAAACAAAAAAAGAGTTCTTTGTAGATATCAAAATGATGAATTGTCATTTTCCCCAAAAAATTATTTTAAATATATATTTTTAATAAAATAGTGTTCTAGCAGTGTTGTAATATATAAATAAATAAATGGACAAACTACGGATATGTTTGCAGATATCCAACCCATTATAGTTAATGCATGTTTGAAAATTTAAATAAATAAATACATTTAAAATGCGTGTTCTAGCGATGTTGTAATACTCGCACGGCTGCTTCACTACTGTCATTTTCACTTAAAAATAAATAAGAAATAAATAAAAAATAAAACCCAAAATGTTTTGTATGTCCAACCCATACCAAAGGTATGGTGTTTTTTTTTATATTTTTAAAAAATTATTCTACCCAATTTAGAAGTGCCTATAGAAGACGCCTGCACTGCTGTACTATCGTAATGTTATATAAATAAGTGTGTATTTTGTGCTGAACATTTATTTAAATAACGTACATGTTCTTTCACTCGTAAGCACTTTTTGTTGTCCATCACCCTCCTATTATGAAAATGGTTTATTCCAGCATAAGAGCTGTGATGGCGCATCCCGACTGCACTTTCTCTCTTCCTTCTGTTGTCCTTGATGCCCAAACAAAAGGCGCACCAGCTTTCCTCTTCTCTCCCCTCCCCCCTTCTGCTCTTCACATCATCTCTTCCATATTCCTCAGTTCATTCCTCCCTCACACTTTCCACCTCTCTCTCTCGCTCTCTCTCTCCTCTTTGTCTGTCTTTGCTCCCCCCCAATTGTTCCTCTGACATCGTATTTCTTCTCGTCTCCTCGTGTGCTCTGGCCGCTGCAGGTATTCTCTGTATGTTATTGTGGCACGCTCAGGGAGTGATTAAACCATCCTACATGATCTGTATTGCATGAGCCTCTCACCGGGATCCATCCATCACAGCCTAATGCAGCGGCCGCATGACATACAGCTCCCACCGACGCCTACACCGGGCAGCCTGGGGGACGCGAGCAGGTCTGAACCCAGAGAGAGAGAAAGAGGCAGGGAGGCAGGCAGGCAGGCACTATCGATCCAGTGCTCACTATGAACACCTTTCTGTCATTTTTGGTTTGTATGTGTTGGTGGGATGTTGGACCTCTTACCGAGTTGCCCACCACCAAAGAATTTCAGGAGGATAACAGTGGGGTGTGAGCGTGAATGTGCATCCATCTGCTATCTGTGTTTAGAGAAGATTTCACAACTGTGTGAACAAACTTTTTAACCCCAGTTATGTTTTAAAAAACAAATAAGATTTTGTCATATAACATTCATGAAAAATCCTATTCAAGAAAATCATTGAAAGATCAGTTTTTTGTTGTTTTTTTTTTTGTTTTGTTTTTTAAGAGAGGACAAACAGTAAGGTTGAGTTAGAGATGCACTGCTTCTACTGCTTGAATGAAGTACATATAACATTGCAACAAACGCAAACATTATACAAATGAAGTATACATAATGTATAATGCAAAAATTCTTCTCAAACATTTTTCTCATTAAAATAAATCAAGTGCTTATTTTTGTTTTTACTTTATAGCTCTTTTTTTATTTAGACTTGTACTTAAGTTTCTCTACTTGCATATTATATTTCTATTTATTTTTCCCTTTTTTTTCTTATTTTATATCTTTTGTTTTGTTTTTATTTGCTATTTGTTTTATTCTCATGTTAAAGATGCTTGGACTGTCTGTAAATGGTGACTTGTCTAAAAAAAAAACCCACATGCACACACTTCCTGCTAATCATCTACCTTTATACCTTCCATCTCGCTCTGCACTGCCCCCAAGCTCCTCAGCCATATATCAATTATCTATTGTTGATTTTTACGCCGGTCGTCTTTAATTGACCCCTTTTAAAAAAAAATCCAGAGCAGCGTGTCAGGCCTGGGGATCCTTCAGAGAATACGCACGAAAGACAATTACACCAGGAGTGCTAATGAGCGCAGCACAGATTAGCATGTTTAGCAGAGGAAGGGAACGAGAACGGCGGGAGGTTTGGGACAGCAACTTTAGCACAGAGGCTTCTGTGAGATGGTTAAAACTGGACTTCCTTATTCGAAAAGTCACATGACCTAGTTCGGTGTTTGTGTGTCTGAAGTAATAAAGTCGTGGATGGACTGAGGACATCTTTTCATCTGGGCGTGTAGCCGAAATTGTGTTCGAACTTTACCCCTTATAATCCAATCAATCACTGAAGGGACGTTGGCTCTGTGTGAGACAGAGAGAGAGAGTGTGTGTGTGTGTGTGTGTGTGTGTGTGTGTGTGTGTGTGTGTGTTTCGGAAGAAAAGAAAGTGATGCACAAGCAGAGGAGAAAAGAAGGGGATTAGAACGAAAGTTGTTCAGTGTGGATCTGTTGACTCTCTCCCTCATCACCCTCATCTCCCTGCCATCCTGTCTTCTATTTGATTCTATCTCTCCCCTAGTCTTTCTCTCTCTACCTCATTGCCCATCTCCCTCCCTTCCTTCCTTCCTTCCTCCTGCTTTCTCACTCCTCTTCTCTCTTGCTTTCTCTTCTTTCCCCTGTTCTCGTTTTTGCCCCCTTTTCTCACTCCTCTACTCCACTGCCATCCATCTCTCTCTTGCGCTCTGTCCTGTGCATGCTCTCTCTCCCACACATTCACTCCCTCTCTCTTAGTCTTGAATGCTTGTTCTCTCTCTCTCTCTCTCTCTCTCTCTTCTCTCTCTCTCTCTCTCTCTCTCTCTCTCTCTCTCTCTCTCTCCCTCTCCCACTCTCTCCCTCCCTCTCCCACACACACTCGCCCTCTCTCTTAGTCTTGAATGCTTGTTCTCTCTCTCTCTCTCATTTGTTTTTTTGCTCTCTCTCTCACACTCCACACACACACACACACACACACACACACACACACACACACACACACACACATCTCACTCACTCCCTCTCTTAGTCTTGTATGCTTGTTCTCTCTCTCTCTCTCTCTCTCTCTCTCTCACTCTGGATTTTTTTTTGGTTTTTTTTTTGCTCTAACCATCTCTCTCTCTCTCTCTCAAGGTGCGTTGTGGATGTGTATCGTGCTGAATCCTCACTGTAAGTCCGAGCAGAAGGCCTCGTGGCTCCGGCAGCTCAAGAAATGGAACGGTGTGGACGTTTGCCCCTGGGAGGATGGTAACCATGGCAACGAGCTGCCCAATCTGACCAATGCTCTGCCTCAAGGTGCCCACGCCAACCAAGGTGTGTGTGTGTGAATGCGTTCAGGAGTGTGTGGAGAGGAAAATCTGCCTCTAATCACTTCAGAACTCTGCCAGTGCCTCCATTTTATTGGGCTTTGTGGGACTAATTGAACAGCATAATTCCTCCTCCTCCTTTTCCTTCTCCTCCACAAATTTTTTTGCCTTCACTTTGCAATTCTTAACCCAGGGCAGAATTAAACGAAGAGCCTCTAATGAAAGTTTTGTGCTTTTGTATGGGCCAAAATGTCTGTAAGGAGTCTTTTGTTATAAATATTCATTTCCGCTCTCTAATAATTGTGAGAAATGATATCTCCGAGGCAGAGCTTTGCTTTGTTCGGAGTTTTTTGAGCCGTGCCAGCGGCGTGAATATGGAGGAACGCTATTACAGGACCATAATTATTATTGTGTTTAAAGCTATTTTGTGCTTACATCCATCATCTCTCTGAACTCTCCTCCATCCCCCTCTCCTTTTTTTTTCCTGCAGTTTGCTTTAGAGTAAGGTTATGTGATATCGCATGAAACATGTGCTATAGATAACCTTTACAAAGCCAGAACTAAGAAAAGATTTGCACTCTTGTCTTGTAAAGAGAAAAACGATAACCAGCATTTATTCACTGAAAATGTACACCAGAACCTTGGAGTAGAATAAATGGGGACGCTCACAGCCTGTTGATGTAATGTACTGTGTTACATTATATTAAGTAGGCTTGCTAGCTGGTGAACTGGTGTTGGTTTTGTTTTTCATTTCTGCATGTAGTTTAAAAAAAAAAAGCAAACATGTACAATGCTGGAGCAGGATCTTTTGGTGAATGCATGTCGGTTTGCTGTCGGGCGTTTTGTTTACTCCACCTGTGTTACAGCGTCCAGGATTGTTTTGTCTACAACTGATCTAGAAGGGGGAAAAAACAAAACAACATTGAGGTTCTGACTGCAGATCAGTGCTTTCTTAAGCACTGAGATTAACACTGCAATGATCTTTCCACTCACACTCTCTCTCTCTCTCTCTCTCTCTCTCTCTCTCTCTCTCTCTCAGAATCGAGCACTCGGCCTCACCGGACAGTTTTCACAAGAGCCATCGAGGCCTGTGACCTCCATTGGCAGGACAGCCACCTGCAGCACATCATCAGCGATGACCTCTACACCAACTACTGCTACCACGACAGCACTGAAAACTCCCTGTTCGACTCACGCGGCTGGCCCCTCTGGCACGGTAAGTGGCTCCACAGCCCAGGGATAAAAGACATCTGTGCTGACTCGCTTCTTTGTTTTTCTGTTGCATCAACAAAAAGAAATGTGCAAGTTAGGATACAATCTGAGATGGAGGAAAAGTATCCCCCGCCCCCCCCCAATGATGTGCTCGGAAAGTTTATGGTTTTTCAGAAATTCTTAACTACTTGCCAGCTGACCACAATCGCACTGAGTACGATTTAAAAAAAACCACACTGCCCTTTAACACCCTCTCCATAGCGCCTTACTGAGCTTCTGAAGAACAAACCAGAGAGAGAGAGAGAAGATGGGGAGAGGGGTGTTGGGTAATATCATGTACAGGAGTTCAGACACTGCTATGGACTCACTCCAAACTGTGACACTGATGACTCAATTTCCTGTGACATGACCATGTCCTCGCCTTGTAGAACATCACTACCATTTCTCAATAACCGGCAGGACTGGTATTTTCCATAATGCACTTTAAGCAACGTAATAAGCAATGGTACTTCAGGCAGGATTAGTTAGTCAGATAAGTGAGTTCCTGTTCTCTCCTACACCATTTCATGCAGGTTTGGTTGTTTTTTCGCAATATATTTATGTAATGTTTGTTTGTTGTTGGTTTTCCCCAGAGCACGTGCCCACAGCCTGTGCCCGGGTAGACGCCCTGAGATCGCACGGCTACCCACGAGAGGCTCTGCGCCTGGCCATCGCCATCGTCAACACCCTGCGCAGACAGCAACAGAAGCAGCTGGAGTTTTTTAGGAAGCACAAAAATGGTGAGCTGCCTCACATGCTGGTGCTCCTCAGGCCAGTGCTGGTTCTTACAGATCCTGGTTAAGTGCAGCATACAAGAGAACTTTTTCCTGGAGAGAGAGAGAGCGCCAATGCCGGTTAGCGTGATGCAAATGAGGTCATGCGTCGTTAGCTGTATTTGCATTTTGAGTGTACTGTTCTCTTAATGCCGGTTTTTGTAGTTGAATATTCAGATCATGTACGATCCCTGCTGAGATGCGACACGCAGCATCCATCAAGCAAGCAACCGTCCTGTAAAGGTATCACATTCTGACACCGGGACAAATTGAAGATGGCTTTGTGGTGAAAAACGTCTCTCTGTCTCGGCCTCGTGTAATCAATCAGTCCTTTTGACTTTGTGTTTGTGTGTTTATGGCTAGGCATGTCCATTTCTAGGATTTTTTTTTTTTATTATTATTTTATAATAATATAATATATATATTTTCACCTAAAGCTACAATGTCCACTTATGCCCACTGTTACTGGGGTCAATTGCATTTAAATGCAAATGACTACCTGTTGTGGGACTAGCGCACGAGCGCTATTCACATTCAAATGAGGTGGCTCGCTAGCCAGAATGTAAAGTGCCATCGCAGTGATTTGCACAGGAGCTGCAGGATCGGAGGTGTTCGCGGCTCAGGTGTCCACCATTGTTCTGTCGCAACAAAGGCAGAAGGTTGGTCTACACCGAGGCCACGTATGCCACATGTGCAGAAATCCTTCTGCCTTCAATCTGCAGAAGCAGCTGCTTGGCGTGACGAGCTGCAGTAACAACACGTGTATAAAACGTGCTCAGAAAGTATTTTAGCTATAGTTAAAAAGACTTCACAGGTGTGTGGTGTCTGTACAGACTCATCGGGCTGTGCTGTTCTAGGAAAATAACCAACGACTCTGAGGTTTTCCATACCGTAGTGTTTAAATACACAGGATGGAACACTGAACTTTTATCTCCATTTATAGTTACATTTATATACAAGCTGTTACTATAGCACTACAGGACATGGGTACACACATACACACACAAACTCGTGTTTTGTAAAGTGCATTACAGTGACACTTGTCAATCTGTCCATCTCTAGAAACGCTCTATAAAGGGATGACCTCCATCACGAATCTGGAGGGCTGGGTGGGCCACCCCTTGGACCCCATCGGCACACTGTTCAGCACGTTGATGGAATCGGCCCGCGGCGTCGAGGAGAGCTCAGCAGACTTCTCAGGTGCACACACGCACAAACAAAACACAATCCCAAACAGCTGATGCAGCATCTCACCACAGCACCTGAAGATGACGTGTCCTCATACAGACACCTGCCTCAAAACACCTTCATCAGAAGTTCCACAGGCTGGTGCCAGGCCTCATGGAGGGAACAGTGTAGTTATTCATAAACAGTTTTCACAGTAATGTAGTCACCGTGCTAAGAACAGCAGTAATAAGCACCAAAATTGAGGGGTTTTTATATATTTATATATTTATAAATAAAACGTATGTATTTTTTGCCGCATTACTTAGTAGATACCTAGTAGAGTACTGCACCTCTGCAGTGATGCAAACTCCTCCAATTAACCCTCATGTGTTGTGGTTCAGTGCACGTTTGCACACTGCTTTGTGTAGTCGAGCCAAACTGAGAAGAGGCTCTTTTAATCCAGGGGCACAAGTCAGCCACTGCATTCTTTCCCCTTGCATTTTTAATGCTTTTTAATTTTAATGTTTTTTTTGTTCCCCATCTCTTATTCATGAGCTTTGATTGGCGAGATGGCTGGATCACAATCACCGGCACCGTAATTACGCCTTATTTGCCACCTTTGGGGGCCTCCAAGTTCTCGGTTGGCACCATCCGATGGGTACGAATGTTCCCTTCATCTCTGGCAGCAGCCATGTTTTACTGACTCAAGCCTCTGAAGGATCCGTAAATCATGGTTTTAGTGGCAGGCTCGTCCACTGTGCTGTCTTTTTCTTTACTTTCCCTCGGACTAGAAAAGGCTGTTCTAGCTACTGAACCCTGGCTTCATCTCCACCCACTCGCTGGCTAGCAGTTCTGCCCAAGGCATTAGCTACTTAATGTTCTGTCCTCTGCATGTTGCTTTGAAGTGGAACCCTGGTTTATTAGCAGTATGGGAACGAGGAGAGAGGAGGGAGGCAAGCAGAGGTGTGCATGATGCCTCGGTGTCTGGTTCTGTGCCCTTCTTTGTTGATTAGCACGTTAAACCCTCCTGGGGTCAGGTACCCCCAATCCAAAGAGGCATCATTAAAACATTATGATCCTGCTCACAATTATCCCCAAATGAGCTAGCATCAGTGCTAATGAATAATCTTCGACGCAGAGTCTGAGAGCACTTCTTATAATAAAGATAATGGTTAAGTGAGGATGGGAAACAGCCATGGGATGCAGGTTAGATATTTTGGTGAATTTATGGGTGTTTAAGTGGGATTTGCTCTCTTATACTGTGAAGCTGATCACAGCAGAGGACTCTCAGGTGAATCCAGGCCTAATTTCAGTGCCAGCCTGAAGGTCTCCTTTCCTTCACCAGGCATTGACACACTAGAGCGGTAGCGTCTCCACGGAGCCCGGCCCATTCACAGCCAATTAAAAGGGCGGCTTTAAATCGTTCTGAGAGGACGTACGTGACGCACAGCCATGTAGCCAGAGAGCAACAGAGGATGAGGAACTGGGCTTCAGCTCTCTTCCTTTGAAATCTAAATCTAGTCCTAGGTCCTCTTTTTTTTTTCCTCCCACAAGCCCGTTTTAAAACACCCTACTTGCATTTAAGCCTTTTTTTTCCTCTGGCTCTGTTCGATATTTCATAATCTGCACAATAGCAGTTTGCCCTGTGCCATGGTTTTTTTTGTTTTGGTTTTTTTTGTGCAAGTCCAGCAAAACTCTTTCCTTCGCTCAGAGGGGTAATTGAGCATGGCTCGCCCAGTGTCCAGACAAAGACAGCTGCTTCATTAGAGAAAGCTCGGTCCTCTCCGGTGCCTCATTATAATGCACCAAGGCCAGGCACCAGCTCCTGCGAGGCAGCTCTCAGTGCGGAGGTGAACTAGTGTCAGAATACCCGGCCACTTTAAAGAACGCCTGAAGGAAAGACTCTTAATTGCTAAAGTTTACACCGAGAGAGGAGACTTTAAACGGTAGAAAATCTTAAAACTAATTATTTTTCTAGACTTTCTAGTGGCTTAGCTTTAGCTAGTTGACTTGAGATACAGAAAAAAATGTCCATTTTAACATGTTTAAATACTAAAGCATAGATTACATTGATGCGCAATTATTGTTTCTCCCTTTTCTGTGTCAGCTCAGTGGTTTTTTTTTGTTTGTTTTTTTTAAAACCAGACATTAAAATCTCCCCGAATTTAATTTTGAACCCATCTGTAAATATAGCTTTGCCATAAAAAGCCCCTCAGTAGACGTTACATAGCGCTGTCACTATGGAAAGCATACACTATATGTAGCACCCTTACTTTCATGGAATCTCCAAACTATAGCGTTGCTAAAAGCCCTGTCATCTCCCCCAGCAGGCACGACGAGCTCCAGTAAGCACGGTGATGTGCATATGTTCCCCACGGCACGCCGTTTCCTGGAGGAGGGAGAGTCCTACCTGGCACTGGCTGTGGAGACTGCTCTCATGGGCCTCGGGCAGCAGAGGATCATGCCCGAAGGCCTGTACGCCCAGGAGAAAGTGTGCCGCAACGAGGAGCACCTCATCGCCAAGCTGCAGGAGGTGGAGCTGGACGACACGCTGGTCAAGATCTTCCGCAAGCAAGCCGTCCTCCTGCTGGAGAGTGAGTGCTGAGTTTCTACTTTATTGTATTTATTTAACTGTGCCACCCAACAGAGAATCAGGGGATGATGGTGATGTGGCTGTGGAAGCTGGTGGGGGAGGAATTAACATGATCTAATTTTGTCAATTGTGTAATTTTGTTTTATTAGCATAGCAAGCATTTTTTGGCTGCCTTCCGATATCAAGGCACGATGATTTGCAAAGCGCTTTGTTTTGCAAAAAACAAAATGGAATCCTGCAGGGCCTCAGGGGCCTTTTCAGCAAAAGCTCCCCAGCCTCCTACATCATGCAAAATACCTTTCAAGTTTCCAGCAAGGTTAAACCATATCGCCAATTAATTCCAGGAACGTGGAACGAACTGTCTGGCAGTTTTCAGCGCGTGCGTGTAGGTTTTTTTTTTCCCCTCTTAATCTCTAAGCGTCTGAATTTGAACTCGTGCGCTGGATCTCTGAGCCGTTGATGGAAGTGTGGTGTCGGGGCCGTTTGCTGCACCGGTGGTGAGTGTGGAAAGAATGCAAAATGGCCACTGCAGTCAGCATTGCTCCGAGCACCACCGCCTCCTTATGAAAGAGGGAAGGAAGCTGATAAACAGGCCGTGCTGCGTCCCTTTCTCCTTCCTTGCCTCCCTTTTTTTTTCTCTCCCTCCCTCCACCCAGCCCATGCCAGCAGCCGTCACATGGGCAATGCAAACAGGAAAAGCATGCATGAATGGAGAGAACCTATTACCAGAGTCTCGCTCTAATACACGCAGCATTCTCAGCTGCGTCTGTGTGTCTCTGGCATAGCTCTCACTGTTTTTGTGTTTGTATTTTTACTCAACCGTTTGTGTGGCTCTGTCTCAGCTTGGCTGTGTGATTGCAGTAATGTTTGTATTTCCCATAAACTGTTGTGTGTGTCAGGGGCTTAAGTACATCAGTTACCATGGCCCATTGTGTGTGAAAATATATATATGTGTGTTTGTGTGTGTGATGTGGCCTGCGGTCGAGGGCCTCTCACTTGAAAGTAATCTAAATAATCTAATGACAGGAGAAGCAAAGTCCTCACATATGGCTTCTGGCATGGCAGTGGATCTTGTACGGCAGTGTGAAAAAAGACCTTCACCTACTTGAAAGTGGGCTCACACTTTCATCTGGTTTGGCGATGAGAAGAAAAGAAGCAGATTAGCACTGATGCTGTGTTAAGTCACAACATCAAGACCCAAGTTATAGCTCCAACTGGAAGACATTTCTGTTTTGGAATGTCAAATGGAATTATTTTCCTTGTTTGTCTGAAAAAGATTCAGAGTTAAGCTGTGAGACTGGTATGTTCTTTTAGTTAAATGAAATTGTGTGTGTTCGTGTGTGTGATTAAAGGGTGTGATGCAGGTTACAAGGGTAATGTAACCAAATTCCCCCCAAAATTCTATCTATTCCTGCAAAATCTCTTAACCAGTCCAGCTTGCTCCTGACTTTATTGTTTGTAATAATTTCTACTGGTCAAAAGGTCAAGCTGTAACAGAAATAGCACAGATAAAGCATTTACTGTAGATTAGTGAATAAAAGCAGCAACTACGGCACACATACATTTGATTGCATTAACAAACGCAGCCTTTCTTTGTCCTAAGACCTTCGTTTCTGACCTCCCACGAGCATGAGAGGAAGAACCCGGAGTTAGAAGGCTGGATGCACTCCAGCAGATGTAATAGTAAGAAAGATGTCTCTAAATTCAAAGTTCATGTCATCAAATCAGTGAAGCTGTACAATTTTGTCGCTCCTAAATTCATACCTTTAGTGTGAGGAGGACTGTATTGGGGGAAAAAACGTGGCAACCTGCCGTGCCAGAGTCAGCATGTCCTAACAGTGTAAAGTGCTTTTGATAAAAGCTATGCGTGTTTTTCTTTCCAGAAGTGAAAGGGATGTACCTATTTTTTTATGTTTACTAGGTTTAAGGGTTTGAGTTGAATGTAGAAGATTTGTATTATAGGCTATTAATCTCTCTTTCTTGCTCTCTCCCTCCTTCCATCTATTTGTGTGTGTGTGTGTGTGTGTGTGTGTGTGTGTGTGTGTGTTAGTTACATGTGTATAATCAAATGTCCTGAAAAGTCTTGTTCAGATGGCAGCTGCTACACTAAACTATCCTGCAACAATTAGATATTGTATGTTTGGATGTGTGTGTTTATATGTATATGAATTTCTCCGTACAGGTGGGCCCTACAGTGGTTTGGGGGAAATCATCTGCAGAGAGAGTGTTCCAATGCACACATTTGCCAAGTATCTGTTCACCTCCCTCCTACCTCACGATGCCGAATTGGCATACAAAATTGCACTGAGAGCAATGCGGTAAGTGTATGGACACACGCGCACACACACACAGCCAGACTTCCCTTTCCTTCCTCTAAAAGATGTTAGGTCTGCAGCACCTAGAGAAAACAGCATGGCTTCCCATCCCAACCCCCTCACTCTGTCTGTCACTTAGTCCTACCCTTTCCCCCAATCACCTGTGTGTGTGGGGGGGTTTGAGATGATCTGGCACACTGTTTAATCAGAATGGTGCCATTTGCTCGAAAACGTGCTAAATAATTCATTGCTGCTGAAAATGAGTTTCAGGAAAAAAAAAGTGGGAATAATAAGTAAAGCACTGAGTCTAATTTTGGACAGGAACGTGGCCTTCTCATTTCCCTTTCCTGTGGAAGTGTGTGTATATGAGGGTATGTGTAGTCCATGCATTGTGTTGACTTTCCCATAATGAGGCAGACACAATTAAAACACACACACGGGTATATTAAATAAGCATAAACGCAGTGATTTAAAGACTGCACACTGTTCATGCTGATATCAGATAGGCTTTTGAGCGAAAGCACAGCTGAGTGATAATGAAGTAAAACAAATTGCCTTATCAATCCACTGAATATTGAAGGCCGTGATATTAAAGCATGCAGAAATCACTGGAGCAAATCAAGTTTCTTATCAGTCTTCACAGCAGAGTTCTCTAACTTTTTTGGATTCTGCAGAAATTTCACAGACCACCTGAGTCCGGATATAGTTTATGATCTGCACAGTACAGTAGTTTTTTGCTTATTCATTGGATGTTTTGGGTTTTTTTTTTTTTCTAATTTAATCCCATTCACTTCAAGTGACCAGTGAAACAGGATAATAACTCCTTAATACTTCATTCATAAGTATAATACGTTACACAGCAGTGGATTGCATTTCAACCACTATAACTATTATTTTTTTTTTTTTTTTTAATCCCAGACCCCCTGACCACTGCACTCTGGAGCACACACATTTCCATGATCGAAAATTTCAAAAGCCAGCACACCATGAGTAGCTTAGTGCGTGGTTTTTAATGCAATGCTTTTCTATAATGATAAATTTCTGTAGGTGGAAGCCTAAAACGATCTACCAAAGAGATTTTACTTTCATTTCACTCATCTAGCTTGTGTGTAGAACTCCAAGTCTATATGTTAGTAATTAGGTTCACATTTTAAACGTTACATTTCCATCACAAGATAAAAGCCTGTTGCTATGTTAATTTGAAGCCCTGCCTATAACAACGCCCTCATACTTGGGCACTCTGGACCCACCCTCAAACGATGGGTCAAACGATCCGACGGGATCAGGACGAGCCAATCCGAGTGCCTTCAGAAATGAGACGCTCCAGATGAGTTGTTTCAGCCTGCTGTGGTGGCCTATATTAAGCAGTACTTGTTCAGGGGGTCTAAGTGCCTAGAATATAAAGGTAACCAAAACCAGGACAGTGTTTTTGTTTTTGGTTTTTTTTCTAAGCCAAACTCTTTATTTTAGTCATTTCTTTTCAAAATACAGCTTCTATGCGATCAGTTCGATTTCTGTTCCAAGCTTAAATCCCAAAGCAGAGCAATATTGCATTGCACTGAGATTAGATTGTATTTACTGCGGCTTTGCAGCCGAATTGAATCAAAGTAAGATCCACCTAAATTTAGGTGCAGCAGCCCAAGGCTCAGTATTGACTCGCTCTATAAAAAGAACCTGCCGTCCAAATAACAGCTTCCTGATCTCCGTATCCCATGTTCCTCTTTACAGACACGTATGAAATTAACACCATGCTTTAATACACGGTTTTACATGCATGATCCTTTCTGGGTGGCGTGCACTTCTCACTCCGATACTTCATTATTTATAGCACAGTGTGTGGACTACATTATATTTTCATACAGTAACCTCTCAGGCTGTTGTGGCAGTATATTTAAAGCCTCACCCTTTTGAGAATCAGAAGTAGGTTTTGTATATGGAGCGGCCCAGCATGCCTGAATGCCTGCAACGGCCGATTTACTGACGCTATCCACAAAGCGTAAAGAGGTCCAATGTACACATTTTAAAGTTTGTTTTTTTGTTTTCTTTCAAGTCTTTTGCAAGTCCTCTGAAAAACACACTCTCCATTCGAACTTGAAAGTGAGCCATGTGGCCACTTAAGCCACAGCTGTAAAGCAGGGGAGCGTAACCGATTGGCTGTGCATCAAGAGCAAATTACTATTGCCCTCATAGTGATATTTGATAAAGGGCTGAACATCCAAATGAATGGCCTCCCTGCAGCGGTTCCTTAAAGAGCCTGACTCTCTGTGTGAGGGCCGTGCCCTAGGCCACCTCCAGGCTTAGAGCTGAGGGGTTTGCACTGCTCTTGTAGAACAGGTGAAAAGTTCAGCATTTTCCTCAAGACATTGTACAGAGTACATGTGTACTTTGACGTACATGTAGGAGACATGAGCTCGCACCTGCAATCACTTATTGTTTTCACCACCAACTCCTAAGAAAATTATGTAACATTTTGGGGTTTTTTCCATATAAATTTTGTATTAGTAGGCAAATGCACAAACGCGTCTACCTGCTTATTCAGGTTATATTAATGCTTTCATGTATCCATTGGCTGTATTTCACTTGAACAATCATCGAGAGTGATGCCAGGTTCTCCACCACTCTCTGCAGCAAGCCTACATCGTATCTAAGTATAACCCAAAACCCAGGGTGCCATTTTGCAGGTCCTACTGTGAGCCTAAATGAAAGTGATGTGTACTTTCATGGATTTTAATCCACTGGCAAAATACACCACAAGTGCACTCACATTTGATTTATTCATTATTAAACACTGAATGAAACCTTTCACACTTCCAGGGGAGTTTAGTCCAGTGCTATGAACCTGCTGACCTTCACACAGATACTGTTATTGTGTCTGTTCTGTGTGATGCTCTAACTTCCTGTATGTGTCAGTGTTTGACAGATAAAATGAGCAGCATCTTTGCTTTTTTTTTTTTTTTTTTTTTTTCCTTCTTCTTCCAGGTTACCAGTAATGGAAGCCGTTGCTCCTTCCGGAGACATGTCCCGGCCTCACAACATAGTGTCTGTTGTGCCCAACCGCTACGCTCGATGGTTTACCATCAGCCACATTGAGTCCCAACAGTGTGAACTGGCCTCTACCATGCTCACTGCAGCCAAAGGTTAGACTCCGCCCAGCACAGCTGTCAATCAAGCCCGGGTTGACAGTATTCTTAGTTCAAATCCAACAAACACTGCATTTCTTTTTTTTTCTTTTTTTTGTCTAAATGCAATTCTACATTAGTATTTCCACCTCACAACAAACAGGAATCTGAGATGCTTCATATTTTCAAGTAAACACTGAAAGCAGGGGACTCTCCATTTGTATCAGGTCAACAGACCTCCAGATCCTCCATGCCCGTATACATAAAGTGTGTGATGCTAGTGCTGACTCACAGTGATTATGCAGGGTGTGTGTGTGTGTGTGTGTGTGTTGCTGTCTGAGTGACAGGAGGTGGCTTTATAGGCAAAGGACAAGAGCGAAAAGGATCTTTCCATAGTCACTGCTTGCATTCAGGATACAAACAAGTCATTTGAAATTTAAAGTAGAGTGGAATTCAAATTTGTTTCAGGCAGAGCTGTTTGCCTCATCTTTTTTTCCCCCTCTCCACCATGTCCTTTTACCCCCTGCTTTATCATATTTGTGGTAACAGATACTGTTTTGGAAAGCGTTATCTTTATTCCTGTGTTATTCTTTTCAAACCTTTTTTTCTCGCTCTCTCGTTGTCCCTAACAAGCAAACCATTTTCTGTCTGTCCTGTTTGCTCATAGGTGACGCCCGAAGGTTGGAAACAGTATTAGAATCCATCCAGAAGAATATCCACTCGTCCTCGCACATCTTTAAACTGGCACAGGATGCCTTTAAAATAGCCACGCTCATGGACAGCCTGCCTGACATCACGCTGCTGAAAGTGTCTCTGGAGCTGGGCCTTCAGGTACATGTCCAACTCAGCCCAAGGCTTCCTTATAGCAGATGTTGTTGTTGTTGTTGTTGTTGTTGTTGTGGTTGTTATTAGCTTCTTTCACCCCTTTGGGGTTGTCACAGTTATGATGGTGCACCCTCTTTCTCCAAAGGTCATGCGAATGACTCTCTCAACTCTGAATTGGCGAAGGCGAGAGATGGTACGATGGTTAGTCACTTGTGCCACAGAAGTTGGTAAGTTCTTGACCTTTTGGGTTTAATGCAGAGGATGAACTTTGAGAACACAGCTACCAGTCTGACTGATGGAAGTGGATTTCACAAACACATAGCACAGATGTTTTCCAGTCTTGACTGTAGTTAACAGTCGTCATCTTGTTCCCTTTTCATGATAATCAACACAGTAATTAAAATGTATTGGAAATGAATAAAAATTGTTTTGCTTTTGAGAAACATTCAGAAACGTGTTTTGGTTTTTCCCAATTAACCCGTGGCTAAATCTTTTTGTTTGTTCTGTGTTTTTAGGCGTGTACGCACTGGACAGCATCATGCAGAGCTGGTTTGCGCTGTTTACACCGACGGAGGCGACGAGCATCGTGGCAACGGCGGTCCTGTCAAGCAGCACAGCAGCACGTCTGCGTCTGGACGCCCGGCAGCAGGAGAAGCTGGCGAGCAGCGCACGGACGTTGGCGCTACAGTGTGCTGTCAAGGACCCAGCGAGCTGTGCCTTGTCTGCGTTGACACTGTGCGAGAAGGAACCCGCAGCATTTGAGACGGCTTACCAGATCGCTCTGGATGCGGCTCCAGCGGCCATGACCCACGCACAGCTCTTCACTATCGCACGCTACATGGAGCACCGGGGCTATCCAGCACGTGCCTACAAGCTGGCAACACTGGCCATGACTCATCTGAGCCTGGCCTATAACCAGGACACGCATCCGGCCATTAATGACGTGCTGTGGGCGTGCGCCTTGAGCCACTCTCTGGGTAAAAGCGAACTGGCTGCCATCATCCCACTAGTTGTGAAGAGTGTGAAGTGTGCTACAGTGCTTTCAGACATTTTGCGGCGCTGCACACTCGCCACGGTGCCAACTCCGCCTCTGCACGGGCGCAGAAACACCACGCCCAAGTTGATGTCGCTGGACAAGGCGCCTTTGCGCCAGTTACTGGACGCCACGATCGGAGCCTACATCAACACCACGCACTCACGACTCACGCACATCAGCCCGCGCCACTACGGCGAGTTCATCGAGTTCCTGGGGAAGGCGCGTGACACTTTCCTCATGGCGCATGACGGCCATGTGCAGTTTGCACAGTTCATCGACAACCTGAAACAGATCTACAAGGGCAAGAAGAAACTCATGATGCTCGTCCGCGAGAGGTTCGGTTGACACCAGAAGGTCTCCCTTTCCCTTTTTTTTTCGACTCGAGTCTCCCTCTTTCTAAACGAAAGCAACAAGAAGGAAAAAGTGGAACACAAACAAACAAAGAACGTTAAAAGCCACACCGGTATTATATGTATAGACTTTCTTTAGTTTGCAGAAAAAAAAGGAAAAATCGTCACATTGTGAAACTTTTGTGTGTTTCCCTTTATTTGTATGGAAGTACGTGAGAGCAAACGCTAGAGAGAGAGAAAGAGAGAGTGAAGAAAGAAAAGAAACGTTTTGGTTTACACTGAGTATATGTTGTTCAGTGGCGAAAGCCCACATAGCACTCCAGATATCTGTCAACATTCACAGCCTCAAAGAGAAAGAAATATGGCTTTAAACCAAACAAAGCACCTCCATCCTAAGTGAAAAGTACCTCGTATGGCTCCAGCTTTACCCCCTTCCCTTCCTAAACCATTTAAACGTTTCAGTGTACTAAAGTGTTCAATACGAAGAAAAACAACTTAAAGAACCAGTTTGGGACATTTACTGTTTTTTTTTTTTTCATTTCCTTCTCTTTGTTTTGGGTTTGTTTTTGTTTTTTTCCTTTCCTTGTACCAGGCTCGTTGTGTGGCTTTGCAGTGCTGTTCCTCCATAAGCATGTCACATACACACACAGATGCTCACAGAACCTCCTGACAAACCCTGCTGAGCTTGCGCTTGTGGAAACTTCGCGACTGTCGACATACATTCTCAGGGATTTCTCAAGAAAAAAAAGGAAAAAAAAGAGAAAAATGAACATGGTTTAAAAAAAAAAAAGAAAGAATGAGAGCATTTTATTGTACTGTATATATGATAGTATATGTCTGAATATTGAAAAAAATGTATACATTAACTAATTTATAAAAGAATATTCTATGTAATGCAAAATACTTGAAGCTGCAGTACCTTGGTTTAAAACGAAACATATCAGAGGGACTAAAAATGAAAAAAATATTAAAAAAAAAAAAAGGGCGCCTTGCTTCAGGGGCTGGAATTGGGCAGTGAGCTTGGATGCTGGTACCTATGCAGAGCCACTTATCCAACTGCATGATCCAACTGGTATGTCGAAACCATTAATGGGTTCGTGGTTTTGTATGTATATACAAACGTTTGTGTATCCGGCGAACAGCAGAACTGTACAGGGCACAGTGTTTCTTTATAGAGCGGCGAAGCCAGAGCAACAAGCCTTAGCATTAATACAGAATAGTGAATGCAAGAACCGCAGGCCCACGTGCCTCAAAAAAAAAATATCTCGCCTAGAAATGTAGATCATGCAGAAACGGACTTTGTCATTTGCAAGCAAGCACCACACACACACCCCGACACGTGCAGTTTAAATTGGCTTGACCATGTTTGTAGTTTCTTTCCACAGAAAATCAAGTCACAGAGAAGCTCCGTGTTTATGCACAATAACACGTACATGCCTATTCTGCTGACATCTTGACTTTGTGCAGGACAAAAAGTTGCTGTGTAGGTCTGACTGTTCTGACATTTGTAATGCTTTTTTTTATTTATTCTTTTTGTTCTGTTTTTGTTTTGTTTTTTAACTTTTTTTCATTCTTCTAGAATTCCTCCAACAAGAACAGCCTTCTTTCTTGCCTTGTCTTAACGCTTTAAAATAACCAAACTGGAGTTCTAACTACCAAACCTGTTTCATTAAAATGAAAGCCAACCGACTTCGGTTCCAACTTTTTAGTGTCTTTAATTTTAGCTTGAATGGTTCTGTACCTTGTGCTTTAAAAAGCCGTTTTTTCCTATGTTTTTTTTTTGTTGTTGTTTTTGTTTTTTGTTTGTTTGTTTTTTTCTGTGCAAAACGTTGTCAAGTGTCTCTTGTTCCCTTCCTTAGAGGTATCTCTGTAGCTCTTTTTTTTGTTTAGAAACAGAAATATGTTCATTTTATTTATTATAAAAGGTAAACGATTGTACTTCATCACCCGTGTCAACATGCTCATGAAGTTGAATTTAAGATTTGATACACCGATATCGATTTATTTATGTAACTAAATCACTGTTTTATAAACTTGTTAATGATTCAACTTTTTTTGTTTGTTTTGTTTTAATTAAAATTAGTTTTTTGAGAGGAAGAAATAGTCTGATGTCATCTGTTTTCCCCAACACAACAAGTCAGAGGGTGTGTTTTCATTGTTGGAATTGTATCTAGGACAGTAGTGTAACATAGTGTAGCATATTCTCTTCTAGATATAACACCGTCTCTCATACACACACACACACACACACACACACACACATTTACAGTCAGGTCCACAGCCTCTTTCATTCGTTACAGTACAGAGGCAAGATGCACAGACTTTTAGCTTTAATACATAAGGATCATAAGTTTTAACAGGTCACTTTTTTTACAGTCCATTTTCTAAAGTAAATTGCCAATTAACTGATCGACAGTTTCATGATCTGCTCGGATCCGTTTCCTCATTATTTCATGACAAATTAAGATAAAAGGTCTGAATTATTAAAAATAGTCCTTCTGTTTATTTTTCTAGTTATTTTTTTGATAGTTTGTCCAGTTATTTTGTAATTCCTGAACAATGTTCTTGCTAAAGACGTTCAAGCTGAAGGTCTACACTTTTTAAATCCCATCTCGATGGAATCATTTCAGATCCATTGTGGTGGTGTTACAGAGGCACAATAACAGTTGGGTCGCATAAGTATATGGACAAGGATGAAATTTGTGTACATCACTCATTCCAGTAGGTTATCACACTTATAGCAACAACTCCTTCACAGAGACATGTATCTATAAAGATATGGGGGTTTTTTTGTAAACATATAGACGTATGAAACAATTTAGTACTCGTATGTAATAACTACTCAAGATCCTTTTATGCAAACCTATTATCTAAAATAATTTTTTTGCTCTGTAATGGCACTATTATTAATCAAGTCAAAGTCTAGCTAGACACAGCTGGCAGTTTATTATGCTATATAATCGATCTTCAATCATTTCATCGTAAACACTTACCCTATTTACTTACTTTGGCATGTGAACTACAAAACGATTGCTCATGTGTTGCTCTATTATTATGTCTGTATGCTCAGAGGTGGTTTTATGTAGGTAAGGTAATACCTTTTGGGTAATGATTTTAATCCAAAGTGGGCGTGGCCTAAACAGGAAGATCTCCCAGCCCTGTGAAACATGCACAGGATTGTTAAACTCCACCCTCACTGTGTGCTTGCACCTGCCTGCAATATTTACTAACAAATTTGAGTTGTCTATTTTCCAAAATACAAACTATTTTAAATTGCTGTGATCCTGGCCAGACAATTACTAAAGATGAATAACTGAATGCTGTAAATGCATTGCTCTCATTCATAGCTCATGAATGGTCCTATAAGTATGACCACTCACTTGCCCATTAAAGCAAAAACCTCCCGCTTATGTGACTTTTGTGTTGCGTTGAATCGGGTGCCTCCTGTTGGTATGTGTATAAGATTATTCTAAATAACGCAGTCCTTTTGGGTTGCATCATATTTCTGAAATAGGAGACTTTCTCGGTTGCGGGTCTGTGGACTGGCTGTTCTTCACAGTTACAAGTGTTTCCTGTACCAACACCCCAATACACATGGTCAAAGTCTGTCATGTGCTGGAGCAAGCCAGTCTGTGAAGAACCGCAAGCATGCTATGACTTCTGAAGTCTAAAATAACAAGCCTACTCACTAGATCGCACTTTGTGTCATAAATCAGCTATTTTTCAGTCGTGTCTGAAAGCACGGTGGAAAAATATCCACTGCAATCAGTAGTGAATGGGTACAGAATGGACATAATGCACTGGCTGAAGATGACCAATACAGTGAATAGGGTGTAGTTTGCACTGATGATGGCTGGGGACTGAAATCGAAATGGTGTTTATGTGACAGAATAGTCCCACTTTCATAGAATGATGAGCATACTGTGTAGCATAGGAAATCACATGCTTCACAAAGTCCATTTCCTGTATTAGTGTGCTACATGATGCTACTGATTCTCTGGTGTACAGAACAGTGAGCAGGGAGTCATTTCAATTACGCTGCTTGTGTTTCTTCAAGCCTGTAAATCAGAGACCCGGCAATCTGGAAGGTACCACTGATAGATAATTTAGTAGGTTTTTAAGTAGAAGCAAATTGAAAGAAACGCATCCTTTTGAGTAAAACCTTTTGTCATACATGTAATCGGTGCAGACGACGTAAATGAAGTCATGCAGCTGAGAGAAAAACTGAACGTAGCAGATAATGAAGCAAATCTTGAATAGCTTCGCATGTATAACTGCAGAATCACTTATACACAAATCCTAGGTAGTGCACGAATTTTGTAGCCTGAGTGCATAGTGTAGGATATCCAGTGCACTTATGAAACATGTCCAACTGCCTATTTCCTAAAACAGGTTCCAGCGTGTTTATTCTGTATTCTTTTGATGGTGCCTCGTTTAGACACCACAAAGCAGCAATGCATTGTGGTCTTTCAATGGATAAAATCTGAACCCTGTCCATTATGTAGTGCATGAGTTTTGTTGCCATGCCTGAGAGCACAGGGTAGAATATTAAGTGCACTTATCCAATGAAATCCCACAATGCATTGCCGCTGGGCAGTGTCCAAATGAGGTAGTGTAAATATGTTACAGACTACACATATGTTACCTTTTCTTTTAGGCAGTATGCTAACAGGCATGTCTTCAAAGCTCTCCAAAATACTTGGTTTAAGACCCAAGGCAAGTCACTGATAGTAATTTAGAAAACTATTACGATTATATATGATTGCAGTGCATTATGGGTAACACATGTGGCTTGTCAGCCAAAACAACACCACAATACACTCTTCCTCTTAGGGGGGAAAAAAGGTTCCATCAACTGTTTCACTTCCTTTTTTTTCGCTTTTGAGGAACAGTTGAAGGTTCTGTGTGGAACCCTGTAACAGACGGTTTCCCTTTCAAACAGCTTTCAAGTAAAAATTAGAGGTCAGAACCCACCCTAAGGAACCACTGATGTCTTGGTAGAACCGGCACTACACATGCAGGAAACTGGGACATGTATTTTGATGGCTAAAGGTGTCAGCGTACTAAATGTAGATATAGATGACACCATTTGCAATTGTTGCGTTAAGATGACACCACCGTCTCAAGCTTACAAAAGCGCACAGGCTCGGCAATTTCTCAGTGGTGTTGCGTACAAGCGCTCCGCTACTCCAGGTGGCGTGATTAAAATTTCATGACTACAGAAAGAAAACTGTCGCTCCTCAATGTCGTCCATCGCGGAATGAATTGGCCTGGAAACGTCTCACTTTTAACAACCGGCCTCTCTCACATGACACGACAACGACGACAATCCATTCGATACACAATTCCTTCAAAATGCTTCTCTCGAACGTTCTCGCTGCAGGAAGTGGGAGCTACACTGATATCTACTGGAGGTGAATTCTAGCGTTTGTGACTCGTGCTTCTCCAAAACGACAATGCCTAATTTAAACTCATCTGTTACCCATCAGCCATAAAGCCATGGCATAAGCAGCAGCATTAAAGCTTGTGGTTAGCATCCAACCACAGATTTTTTGAATTTACACCCGGTTAAACCTGCCATCTGCATCTAGCAGACAACAACAAAAAAAAAAGAAGGAGGAGGAGGAACTTGGAAAATGGCTGCAGTGGTAGATTATGAGAGCACCACTGGCCTTTATATTTGGAGTGGAAAGATAAGGTTGGCTACACTTAAAACCACAGAGCCACTTCAACCTCTTACCTCTGAAGAACCTCTCATGGTCAAAGTTTTTATTGCTAGCTTCCTGGCATTAACAGTCCAAGGGTTTAGGACTATTCATGTGTCAAGACGGTGGATTTTAAATACTGCAGGATGAAGCCTGAATGTTGTTTTCCAGGTTGACACACAGATAAGGATGTTTTATTACTTTGCTTGATGCTTTTGGCATGAAATCAAGAAGAGTTTCAGAGGGAGGATTGTACCAGTGGGGACATTTTAAAAAAATTATAAAATAAATATCTTGGCGTTTCTGATCAGAATCAGAGCTGATGCTAGATGTAATAATATTTCTTAGCAGTGTAGCCGACAGATGGGCCACAGGCTTGCGCTAACCACCATTTCACTCCCACCCTGAGAGCAGCGAGTCATGGGCAATCCAAAATGGAGCACTTTGCCCACACCAACAGTCCCTCAATACTTTTGGAAGAACAAACAGTAATAGCCTCAGGGATAATACCCATAAACCAGCTGAGGCCTGTGCACTCTGCCTCTGCCAAAGTACAGCAAAGCTGTTTGAGAGAAGACAGGCAAGTGCTTGAATGTGACACTGATAAATTTTCTTCCTCTGCTGACATTTGAGCAGATAATTCAGACTTGCACAAAAGAAAACATCGAAAGTGGCCAAGTTACAACAAAGGTTTATATATTCAGAGGAAATGTGTAGCCTAGTTATTAGTGGAACGTTCCTGGTGAGGCGTCCTGTCATGAATTTGAGATCACAGCAGAGGAACAGACACTCTCTCTCTCTCTCTCCTCACACACACTCTCACACACTCACTCTGTCTCTCTCTCTCTCTCTCTCTCTTTTCTCTCTCTCTCTCTCTCTCTCTCTCTCTCTCTCTCTCTCTCTCACACACACACACACACACACACACACACATGCACACACACTCTCTCTCTAACACACACACTCGCACATTTCATTCTAATCTAATAATTTTATCTACTTATTATACATTTAGTTCTCACAGAGCCATTTTCTTCTAATCCTTATGGATGAATTCTATTAATACACATTTTGAGACACACAAAACATCCATAAACACATATTTGTATAAACAGGAACTAACTTGTTTACAGGACGGTCTAACAGGGACAAGATTAATGTAATTATAGACAGATAAAAATGTGTGTTCAATTCACTGTGTTGTTCAATTAATAACAATTAATTCATATTAATATTATTGATCATTAATATAGTAATTACCTTTTTGTAGCCAAATTGCTAGGGTATGAGTGGAATAAAACAAAACCAAGTGTTGTCCTGAACAACTCTAATGAAATCAAATCTAATGAAAACATCGACTTAAATGTTAATCAATAACGTTCAATAACAATAATGTAATATCATTTTAGTCAATAAGCTTATTCCTGTATTACGATAAATTCAGTTCACAAGCATGGAACAACTGAGACATGTGTGTGATCGCTATAGCTGATTAAAAAAAAAAAAAAATTTAAGGATCACAGAAACAACATGAAATGTAACTGGAAAAGGATAAAAAATAAATAAATAAAAAATGAGGATGCTTATGAAAAATTGTAACCAAACATGAAACAACTAGAAGCACTTCTAACCCATGCAGCGTTCTATCTTTAACAATTCTGTCAGCTTCGGCATCTTGATAAACTAAAGCAACTGTTTAGAAAAGATACACTATCTGCTCGGAGTAACAGGCCATGCCGTGCATTTCCTCCGCTGCAGGAAATGCTGGTTGTAAAAGTCACCTGGTGGCAAGCCCTGCGAGTACAGGCCATTAGTTCTCAGCAATGGCAAACTTTGATCCTTTATCACAGAAGCCCAGACTGTGAACTCCCTACAATTAGCACGGTTCCCGCTCGGCTAGACAGGCCCTCTGCCGGCTTTAACAGGAAGATCAAGAAATTGCAGAAAAAGGAGCTCAAGCCAGTGCAGTCGGGAGCACCAAAAACCCACAGTGCTGGCATTCACTCAAACCCTACCACAAACCCAGTCTAAATATAAACATTATTCTCTTACAGTGACATGGTTTTTGGTTCACAATCAAGTCTCTGGCACCATGAACCATGCAGTAAATCCTGCGACCCAAAGCTCTGGTTTTATGCTGCCTGGCCTTCACTTAGTTGGCTGGGCTTCTTCCAAGCTTTGCTTTGCCAATGTGAACGCAGATGAGAGGAAACATCTGGTTTGAGAGACATGCCTGAAGTAAGTCTAGGCACAGCATTTAAAAAAAAAGAAGCCACTGGCAACAAAAAAAAAACCAATGGCTCAAGGACAGTTTTAAATGGGATTTCTGAGGTTAAGTGGTGAAATTCACAGGCAATGTGGAAAAATTAAGAGGAGGTCGGTTGATAAAGCTGCTTGGAGGACATAATGGAAGCTTTGCTGCTGTCTTTTGTAGTTTTATGATGAAATTAGCTGCTTAGCTACTGCCGCACTGGCACTGCTGAGCAGTTTGGATACGGAAATCTAGCTGGAGACTTTCTGCAGTCGTTCTCCTCGATCCATTCTTCTTGACAAACGATACAGAAAATCCGGCAGGTTTTCCGTTTGAAACCTGAAACGTCTGCAGTGTTTCTGTCTGCAGGGCTTCTTCTGGACTTGAAACAATGCTGAAACTGGGTATCTGGAGAAGTACTGGCAATCAATAGGCTTCATGCTTATCTGTGTAGTCACTGTTTGTCCTTTTCTTAATAAAGCACTTCAGTATGATGGCTTACAAAAAGGGACCTTACAAACTCTCACATTTTATGATCTGCTTTTTTAATTAGGCACGGTTTAGTGTTTTCATGACCTCCTGTGCAAGTCAATGTTAGTCCTCGGTCATTTCTTGTGCCGTTTAAGGATTTGCATCTGTCTAATAAGCGCTGCTCGGACTGTCACATGACCACAGAGCAACAAAATCTTACTGACTCTACAGAGAGACTTACACAGACAAATACCTTCTACACTAACACAACCAGGTCAAAATCTCAGAACAAGCGACATAGACCTGGTTTTTTTTTCTTTCTTTTTTTTTAAATAGCTAAACAATGGCATAAACATGGCATTCAGTATATCAATGGGTATTTTATAATGACACTTTTGGCATCACATAACACAATCTCTAATTATACAAAGAAAAGGAAGACATTTTCTATTTTCTTCAACAGCAACACGAATCACAGGTTTATATTAACACTCTCATTCTACAAGTTTATCTTTTTCACCTGACACTATGTATGGAAGGAGTCTCCAGTTTGGGAATTTCATACCAGTCAGATGTAAAGTCTCCTATATGGACAGGAGTCTCTGTGATTTTTATCCAACATAACAAGCTGTACATCATTGGAAACTATAAACAGAAAAAAAAATGGACAATGATTTGGTCTTTGATGATGAATTGTAATTGTTGGCATGTTGCTGTGTTGTAAGAGAAATAAAACACTTCAGCAAAGAAATTTTAGGAAGTTGTACTAGAATTAGCTAAATAAAATATGTATTTACAAATTTAGCCAAACTCCACATCTTCTACAAATAAAAAGGTGTGATTATACCGTGATTATATTTTGCAGCAATGTAATCATTAGAGAAAAATGCATTTAAAGAATTTAAAGTATTAAAATCTAAAAGTAGATTAATTAAAAGTAGATTAAAACTACTCCACCTTATTTTGATGGAATACAGTCATTGTTTCTTATAGCTGAGGCATTAAAATATAATAATATAATCAGAAAAATCCATACTTTTACATTTTTACATACTTTTACATTTTTACACTTTTACATGGAAAAGTCCAGCTTTTTACATTTTTTAAGTATTTTCCAATGACATCTGAAGGGTTTCAAGTGTGCTTGAGGCATCTATATACAATTCTTGTGCTACTGTTGTGCAAAAATTTTGATTAGCATACGCGTAGCACAAAAAAGGAGCTTAAATAAGTAAAGATGATGTCAGAAAGAAATTTCAGTTAAACGTGAGTTGTGATGCTAATGCTCAGACTATTAAGATGCTCAAAAGTTTATGTTCAATTATTTCCCCTTTCTCAGTCTAATTCCTCTCCACGTGTCTTCCTCATATCATCTCAGGGAGTTTTTCCTTCCCACTGTTACCTCTGGCTTGCTCAAAAACAGAAAAATGCAAATCTACTTTGTGACAGCGTCCATTGTTAAAAGCGTAATTCATTCATTCATTGTCTACCGCTTATCCGAACTATTCTCGGGTCATGGGGAGCCTGTGCCTATCTCAGGCGTCATTGGGCATCAAGGCAGGATACACCCTGGACGGAGTGCCAACCCATCGAAGGGCACACACACACTCTCATTCACTCACACAATCACACACTACAGACAATTTAGAGATGCCAATCAACCTACCATGCATGTCTTTGGATTGGGGGAGGAAACTGGAGTACCCGGAGGAAACCCCCGAGGCACGGGGAGAACATGCAAACTCCACACACACATGGCGGAGGCGGGAATCGAACCCCCAACCCTGGAGGTGTGAGGCAAACATGCTAGCCACCGTGCCCCCCCTAAAAGCGTAATAAAAAATAAAATTGAATTGAATAACCCCATGTTAATACAAACTGGTAATACAATACTGATGTTCTTCTTCTTCTTCTTCTTTTTCTTCATTATTATTATTATTATTATTATTATTATCATCATTAATGCTAATTTAAATGTTTAGTGAATATAGACTTTGAAGTTCACACAGCCAGAAGTTGTTGCACAGAACAGGTCTTGATGCACATCTTCCCTGTATTCTGGCAGAGAAGGCAGGTCGAGTCGAGTCGAGTCGAGTCGTGTTCAAGGCTCTCAGAGGGAGTGTGGTGCATTGTGGGGGAAGTGCCTTCAGCAGGGATCTGGCCTGGTCTGTTTTTTCTTTATGTGAGGTGATGATGGAGAACTTTTCAGTGTATTATTTATTTGACTGAAAAAGGATTGTTTTGGCAGTAAAAACATGTGGGTGCCTTTGCTGGGGTTTTTTTTTGCTTTTGCTCATGCTCTTATATATACTTCTCTGAGCACTTTCTTTCTTAGATTTAATTCTTCTCTCCAGGTAACACTATGTAAACTGAATACACCATACGGTAAACTCGTATATATGTTTGTACATGCTGCTCGTATATATGTTTGTCTGCTAAATCCACTACACATTAGTGCACATTTGGAAAAAGTAATTATATTATCGTTATTATTATTAGATACAGAATTCTCTTCAGACTCCTTAAACCTAGGTTAATAAAACCCATTAAAACAGAGAAGACCCATACTGACCTATGTAAATGGCACCTAAACTGTGACTGAAAAAAAAAATGTGTTAAATGAATGTGTTAAATTCCCATATTGTTCTGCCTTGAATCATTTCTAAGCTGTTTTCCTGCTTTATCAAAAAAAGCAACTGTCTTAATAATAATTTTCAGTTATTTGAATGCATTTTGTCTGACCAGACGCTCACCCATAATATTTTGTAGAAGCTTCAGTTACCATTAGGAGCCATTTTTACTGTTGTTTCTCTGTATAACCACATCACTAATACAAAATGAATAAGCTTCCTGTAAGATACATCTTTTTTCCTTCTCCCTTTACATACATGTATGTATTTGAGATACATGCCTAAGAGAACCATATCTCTGTTCAAGAAAGTCTGTAGTTGTCAGAATGTCAGTGTGTGAAAGGTTTTCCCAGGCTGCCATACACATGACATTTAATAACTTATGTCGCTGTGCACTAATGCATTTCTATCCATCTTTGAGCTGGTTGATTTATCCATGTTAGCACTGAAGCCAACTTCACTTCAGTTAAACTTCACTCCTTTAAACATTAAGCACGCTAATCCAACAACAGCAAAACAAACAAACAAAAAATCAAGCAAACTGTTGGGCGATTAAGTGAGAGCACAATAGTTAAAGAGCTAGTGGATAGCAAGTACTGACCATACATGACTAGTCAAACAGTTAACTGAATAAAAAATGTTTTTTGCTAGCAAGCATTAATATTTTAATTTTCAGTCTGTGGTCTTACAGTTTTACAGTTCAATCAGCCTCTCACTAGCTTAATTTTGGTTCATGCTGATTACATTGCTACAAAATGTAATTACAGTATAATCACACCTTTTTATTTGTAGACGATGTGGAGTTTGGCTAAATTCATAAATACACATTTTATTTAGCTAATTCTAGTACAACTTCTTTATTGTCAGTGCAACCTTGCCCCAGATACATATCTGCGAAATCAAATCTCAAGTGCCCTTTGAGTTCATTAACTTAGCCACGGGCCCTGCAGTTGAAAAATGTCAGACTCCTCACGTTCCTCACAGAGAAAGCACTTCATAGCGTTTCCTTCAGATGAGTATTTCTGTCACCTGAACCAGCACAAAGACCCAGCAGCCTGAATTCCTCATGAGAACTGGCTTTAAACGTAAAAACCTATAGCGATATACTGTTCAGCGAGTTTTAAAGTTTCAATCCTGACACCAAACAGCAGTTAAATTATAATCAAGGCCTTACATCTGAAATATCTATCGCCATCTGATACAGTGCACAAGGGTATTTGTGACCTTTTCCCTACAGATGAAAGGCCCAAGTCAGTCTTTCATCTGAAGGAACACGGCTCCCAAGATTTGAAGTTGCTGTCAGGTCTTTTATTTATTTATTTACTTATTTATTTATTTATTTATTTATTTATTTATTTTTGAATCTCTGGTGGCTAGAGTAACACCCATTTGTGAACTTTAAAGGTGATTCCAAATGTCACATGGAATAAAGTTTTCATAAATGTCATTACTAAACAAATATATACTTTTTTGTACTATGTAGTAAGAAGGTGTAAATGGTGCAGTTTTATTTTTGAGGGCTCAGTGAGACAGGAAGATGTTCTTACTTTTTTGTGCTTTAAACTTTAAAGATGGAAAAGAACTTAAAGGAGACTTGACATTCAAACATTGCAAAGTGATGGCTGTTATTAAACCATTATGACTGAGCTCTATAGTAGACATATTAACATAGACATCGAACTATTACACATACACAACAGCACTCACTCTTTAAAAGACAGATTTGTGGTTGTTGTTTTTTTTTTGTTTCAAACCCGTAATCATGCTGTGTGATTTCCAAATAGAAGCCAGCAAATAGAAAAGCTGCTCTGGCTGTTAATTAGTGTTTACATTCAAAACACGTTTGCTGTTTGTCTGTTCTTGTAATTTCTGCTTTGACTGAACCAACTATACTGTCTCTATTTACTTCTAGTTTTTCCTCTAATAGCAGTTTGAAAAGTAAGTTACTGAGTTGAGCGAGTAATCCACCTCATCCACAGCTTATTGCGTCCTGTATTTCACACTTGCTTTCTCAATCACTGCTTAAGGGTTTCCGATCTGTCGTTTTCGATTCACATGTATGTGAACGCTGGAGAACGAACAGGCAAGCTTGATGTGATGGAGTTTCACATTTCTCAGCGTTCCAAATGTTGTTTGATGAACTGAAGTGTGGAATTTGAATAACACGAAAATACAGACACGTCAAGGTGTGACCTCGTCAAAAAATCCAAGATGGAGGAAGCACTGACTACAGTCATGTCGCACCGTCCTGTATTATACACCACAGATTTAAAAGAATATCAAATCAACATCAAAAGAGAAGCTGCCTGGTTTGCAGTGTAACACTGAAAGAAATATTTAGAAAATTATTTTGCTGTACACGTCATTACACACTGCAATGCTGTATGGTGTGTTTGGGGGGAATCATCATCTTGGTGGACATCATAACCAGTTGTCGTCTCCATAGAAATATCACATGCTGAAAGTTTAATGTGACCACCCCTTTAAGGATGAGGCAAAGCAGCGGGATTTATATTTACTTTTAATAAAAACTTTTAATAAATTAGTTCTAGCGCTCAAAAAAATCTAAGAGGCATTTCATTAAGCTTCTTTTTTTTTTTCAGCAATAGGCTGTGTGAAGCTACAGACTGGGCTGGAAAGAAATCAGCCCCAGCCTTTACTTTATAAAATTCTGCACATAGTAATTACGATCATTAGCAGTTCTATCAGTTCCTCAAAAGTCAAATGTAAACCATTTTTAACAGCAAATAAATTGGAGGACTAAAAATTCCAGGTTTGTTTTAGCCGTGCTAGCCCATTTATACCAGGGGACTTTCTTCTAATACAATATCCTTTTAAAAGCTTTCAGCTTCAAGCAAACAGACTTATTTATGTCGTGACAAGTAACACCAGACCCTAAATAAAACTGCATCTATCCTCAGAGCAGAATAGAGCACAATGAAAAGGGGTGTTTTGTTACAGGGTCGACTCGGAGACTCACCGAAAGACGTACAGTAGTAAAATCTTATTGTAATGTCCTGAGTCTATTTGCTTGCGATTCAAATGCAGCAGCCTACTTTGAATGTGTCAACAGGAAACATTGTTCAGAACACGTTATTTGCATTTCAATAGAACATTTCGAACATCTCTGGGATTGTGCTCCTTTTGTAAGTTGCGACTGTATCTGCTCGCTCTTGTGATATGCTGCGTTTCTGTCTTTGCCTTTTTTTTTGTAAAGGATGGGGGGGTCCTTTAAATTTTTGAAACTCTCAGACTCAAGAGACCAGCTCAGTGCTGTGTGATTTATCTATCTCACAAAAATGCCCTTGTCTCCCATCCCTGGTGAATTTCCATAAATGCCTCATGAATACCCTCTTTTATTTTTATTTATGGGCCAAGGTTTTATAATTAAATAGTAATTAATACTGCCAGTGTTAAGGCCTGTGTCGTTTTTCTCCTCTGCCACAGTCTTCAGTGATGAATGGGCTCCATCTATTAAGTTACTGAACAAGGCTGGGCTTCTCAAGACAACTCTGATTAAGGTATCACTCCATGGCGCTTATTAAAATGCAGAAAAAAAGAAGGTGCGAGAGAGAGAGAGAGGGACATGCAATTTCATTTTAAAATTGCCCTCAATAACGCCAGACCATTTTCAGAAAACCTGACCACTCAGTAAAACAGATCTCCTGTAAGATTTATAATAGATGAAGAAGAATAGGAGAGCATTAATAAAAATGATAACTTCATTTAGGCGTTGTGAAGTCTGCAGCATTTTACCAAAGGGCTCCCATTACCTTTTATTGTATTTAAAGGAGATATAATTAATGTGCTTTACCTGCGTAATACTGAAATACCTTGACAGAGGAGGTAATTATGGGCATGAGTGATACAGAAGCTTTACATTATCCTCGGTTATGTAATAACTCATTTTAATTGACTTTATGTGCGAGGTTTTTTTTAGTTTTCTTGTGATTGTTGCGGCAAAAATGCTTGATTTTGCAGCAACTTTTTTCAAAATGCAACGTAATCTACAGAAACCTTTTTTTTAGGAAACTACTTGAATTGGTGAAATCACAAGCAGTTCTACTAGCAGTGAAGACACATAAGTAATGACTTTCTTTAAGAGCTGTACTCTTGTTGACACACATGAATTGAAGAGGGTTTTGGTGGAATGGGTGTTGTGATGACGTCACATGACACGTCTCGGCCCAAACCTGCGCAAGATCTGCGATGATAGTGAAAAATGACAAGATCCTCAGAATATTGCAGCGTTACAGTTTGATTTTGTGTTCATTTCTGCGATCGCAAAAATGCAAAATCCTAGAGGGACATACATATAGGTCAATTCATTCATTTATATCATGTCACTTTTGAATTCTTGAGATATATATATATCTATATGCTTGATATATATATATATATATATATATATATGTATATATATATATAATATATATATATATATATATATATATATATATATATATATATATATATTATATATATATATATATATATATCAAGCACACCATATGTAGGCTCTGGGCCCCAGAACCTGGATATCGTATATGCTGGCTGGCCAACACAACACAGCAACTAGCAACATCATAGCGAACTATCCACACAGGATATGAAATGCTTGTTGCTTTGCTGTGTGAAAAGAGGTACAGGGTCATCAATTCCCCCACAAACAGACTAAAATGCAGCTTCTTCTTCCCCAAACCTGTTGTTTAGTGTTTTTGGTTTCGGTTACAAAGTGTGAACCCAGAAAGCGTGTTACAGACAGAAACAAAAGCTATTGAGAGAGAGAGAGAGAGAGGAGAGAGAGAGAGAGAGAGAGAGAGAGAGAGAGAGAGAGAGAGTGAGATAGAGAGAGAGAGAGAGAGAGAGAGTAGATTTTAGTTGCCTTATATCACATCACCACCAGCAGTGACTGCTTAGGAGAATGAGGACAGACTATTTTATGTAGAATCCATTAAACCTATATACTCTATTTACACTGTTTTACTCTATTTGTTCACTTTATTCAATAAAGTTACTCTATTTTTGATCACACTGGCTCATTTTCACAATTAATTAGGTTCATTTGAATTAACATTTTAGCACGATTTTCCAAATGTTTCTATATGTCTGACTGTGTCATAAAAATAGAATCAAACAGAATAAAAAATTAGAATTAAAATAAAAAAGAATTGAACCTTACAGGTGAAAAAGATACATTAAAAATATACATAGAAATTTATAATGCATAGCATATGAATAGAGATACTAATATGAATGCAGTTTTTATAATAACCATTAATTCTGTTTAAAGGTTTAAACCTATATAAAGAAAAAAAACACAGCCTTCTTCATCTGATAAACTCCTACAGGCTGCGCTATGTAAATAGAAAGCGCTACACTAAAGACTGAGCTCAGAGCAAAGACATGTTTAAATATCACTTCAGATATATGAGATTAGTGCAGGACTGAAAAATCAGATGAGCAAGTTTATGTGGAAGACGTCTGAAAAACGAAGTGAGAAAATGGACACTCCTCATTTTGGTAGTTTGTTAGAAACTCAGATAAGCATGTTTCAAAACAGCGAACTGTATAGTCAGTACTTTAGACTTAAATGAATTTTGTTAATTAATCTAAAGCTAATACATGTATACAGTCATGTGAAAAAAATAGGACACTCTAAGAAAGCCTGTGTATTTTTTTAGCATATTTGGACATATGGATATTTAATATCAATTTCAACAATACTGAAAGATTCAAGTAATATAACTAAACAATTAAAACTGAAGAAAAGACTTTCTGTAAAATGTACTTTAAAAAAAAAATTCCTGATTTTTTCTAATTTATTCCTGGTGAGGAATAAATTAGGACATCCCGAAATTTATTCCCACTTAAAATGGCTAAAATCACACACAGGTGTATCACATCAGGTACACATGATTTGAAGGAGGTTTGCCTTATTTAAACCTCAGACATTTAGTTTGGTGTGCTTCTGACTGTTGAAGTGAGCGTGAACACCATGATGAGATTAAAAGAGCTGTCTGAGGCCTTCAGAAAAAGATGGTAGCAGTTTATGAGTCTGCTAAGGGATTTAAAAAGATCTCAAAAGAATTTGAAATCAGCCATTCCACTGTCCGGAAAATAGTCTACATGTGGAAGACATTCAAAACAACTACCAACATGCCCAGGTCTGGCCGTCCAAGCAAGTTCACCCAGAGAGCAGACCGCAAGATGCTAAAAGTAGTCACCAAAAACCCTAAAATGTCATCACAGGACCTACAGTAGGCTCTTGCTACTGTTGATGTGAAAGTGCATGTCTCTACAATCAGAAAGAGACTACACAAGTTTAACTTTCATGGAAGGTGTGCAAGGAGGAAACCTTTGCTCTCTAAGAAAAACATGAAGGCCAGACTGAAGTTTGCCAGAGAGAACGTAGACAAAGGCCAGGACTTCTGGAATAATGTTCTTCAGACAGATGACTATAAAATCGAATTATTTGGACACCGGAACAAAGGACATGTTTGGCGTAAACCAAATACAGCATGCCAGGAAATGAATCTCATACCAACTATGAAACATGGAGGTGGAAGTGTTATGGTTTTGGAGATGCTTTGCTGCAGCAGGACCTGACCAGCTCACTATCATAGAATCCACCATGAATTCTACCATGTATCAGAGGGTGCTTGAGGAACATGTGAGACCATCTGTAAAAAAAGAAATTTAAGCAGAAGCGGAACTGGACCCTGCAACATGACAATGACCCAAAACATACCAG